>CM074190.1:25275638-25761363 GCA_037179385.1 Holothuria scabra | reverse complement strand
TCGAGCACCGGATTCCAAATAACATGATCCAAAGTGGTAACAGTCATGTGAAAGTATGGGCAAGGACACGAGTTGATTAAAATTTTTGATATCGTTTTACCGGTATGGCGGCGTTTCTCAGGCTGATACATAATTAACATCCCAGGACTTCAATTAAAATGATCAAACGGTTGCATCTTGCTATTTCACTCACATCAGTTTTCATCCTTATTTACAGCCTAAGATCTTTTGATAACCGCTATCTTGGAGTCATTTTGATGAAAAATGATCAACACGAAGTAGCTGTTTATACAGATTCTAGCGAAAGAAACGTCATGGAATCCCAGAGCGTCCTGGTGCATTTAGAGGTTGGTGACGTCGTTTGGCTAAGACTTGCACCAAGTCCAAAATTTGGTCTTTACAGTGATCAATATCATTACACTACCTTCAGCGGAATTTTAATTTACAAAGGAAGTTAGGTAATCAGTCGGATAAATTGCGACACAAATCCCTCTCTATATGTAGACGGCCCATATTGCCTGATAACACCTTTCCTGATGATACCATAGTTTATGATGACACTACAGTCGAAAGTGATCTAACCAGGGAGTTGCAACTCCCTGATCTAACCAGGGAGTGCAACAGAACAGACATTGACTTTCACCATCCCAGTCGTTTGCATTGCCAGTGGGAAGACATTTACATGACAAAAACGCAAAAAGTTTGAACATCAACGTTAGCAATAACGTTTGCGTATTTCTAACCCTTGTTTTAAAGTGGATTGTACCTGGTTATGTACTTCTTAAGAACATTTAAATCATGTGCAAATGACCAAATGTCTTTCACCATAACATCGACAGTAATTCACGGGATATTTCCTTTATATGCAGGGTTTCGAAGAAGATTTTATTGAACTAAATTATGAACTAAAACGAAGTGGAAAATTTTAAGCTCTCCATGATGTTGTGGTTTGGGTTTATGCTCAATGAAATGGAAAAAATTCTGTCTTAAATAGCTTAATTTTAGCGTAAGGAAAATTTTAAGCCTCTGTTTGTAAATATTGTCTAAGATTTCCAATCTTTCCACCAACTCATACTGATTATATAAGATATTTCAGCAAGTTTGATGGGGTGTCAGTGGCTGATGTTGACCTGAGAAAGTCTTTATTGTTAAATTGTTCGATTGATCCAAGCATGTTGTCCATGCAGGGAACTGCTCACACCGTACCTCCTAAGCTCTTACTTAATAAGTAAGCATTGTTAGCACTTTATCTAAGATTATGATATTACATTTTCAATATAACGAGCGAGAACTTTAAGTGACGTCACAATGTAACTTTAGGTCTAAAGCCGCGGTCGCGCAGCAACGAATTTGGGTCCGATTTCTATACGATTTTTGTCGGATTTTAATAACATCTTCCCCATCTCTGGTCGGAAAGAGTCAAATATTAATCAACCTCTGTAAATATGTAATTTGTATCAGATATCTATGAAACTGATAAATGCTGATTTTTTCATGTCATCACACCGACAGACAGCTTTCATTGGAGGCGTACAGACCGACAAAATCTTTCTATCGATGTGACGACCGCGTGTTTCGTCTAACGGTAGAGCATCCGCCTCTCACGTGAAAGGCCCGGGTTATAATCCCAGGTCGAGTCATACCAAAGATTCTAAAATGGAACCTACTGCCGTTGTGCGTGGTGCTCCGCATTAGCAATGGAGAAGGGAACACAGGCCATGGAGAAGGTAACACAAGCCAGTGAGCCACAATTGGAAAAAAGGCCGTGGCCGGCACGACTTGAACCAATAGTTCAAAACTGGACCGTAAAACTCCATCTAACTAACTAACAAATCTATCGATGTGACGTTACGAAGTAATTAGTATACTAACTAACTGAAAGCAAAGCTGTAAATAAATGTTTGTGTCATATGTACAAAAATAAATAAATAAATGAGATGGAAAAAAAAAATAGTATAAATTTAATTTTCGTACTCCTGCGATACAAATCAAATATTTACACAGATTTCCAAATTTTAGACTCTTTCCGACCAAAGATGGAGAACTTTTATTTTCTGTTTACAAAACATGTATACTTCGAGTGCCAAATAATAGTGACGTTTTGTAGAACCGCCCGTCCCCTCCCCTGACGAGGAATTGGAAACAGCGTTACCGAAACTTAAACATCAGCAATATGAGCCTTTCCAAAACTTGTAAGGGCAGTCTTACCCCAAATTATTTACAATTATTTACAATGAGGTGTGTGTGTGTGTGTGTGGGGGGGGGGGGGTTGCCTCCTATTGAAGATCAAAAATTACTTTGCCGTCAATGCATTTTAGTATATCTTGAATCCTAAAGAAGCTCCGTCCCTTCCCCATTCCGTAGCTTTCTAGCTATGGGCCTGCCTTACACCCTACATGAGCTTTCTAGCTATGGGCATGCCTTAACACCCTTCATGCAGTTCAGCCTGATACCTGTTGAAGTCGGTGTAGATACCACCATTTAATCAGTTATGATTAAAATGCCAAATAAACATGAAATACATCAAGCATATACGTCCAGTACAACAGAATATCGATGACATGTGGTTACAGAGATTCAAATACTATCTGACGTCAGACACACGGTGCGGTGCGTCATATCGGTGGCGCCTTTTAGATATTGTATTTGTTTCACATGAGGCTTGATAAAAGACAACTTTGTGTGGCGTTTGGTGGTATATGCAGCCAGCTACACAAAGAGAAGTCCGCAAAAGAATATGGTCTTTTCATCCAGTCTAAAATGGAGCCACCCTTCAGTGAACGTAATAGCTTTTCGGGAAGCAGTTTAAAGTTTGGTTTCGCCGAACGGCCCTTTGCCAGAGGGTCTGGAGGACTTTAGAAAAAGAATGTGGTCTGAGGGCCGTGGGGTCGATCAATTGTTGTCCTTCAGTGGACGTATAGCTTCTCCAGGAAGCAGTTTAAAGTTTGCTTTCACCGAACGGCTCTTTGCCAGAGGGTCGGGAAAACTTTAGAAACAGAATATGAATGAGGGAAATACTCCTTTGGGTAAGGAAGGAGCTGGAACAGTAGCCATGTCTTTGATTGAAATGAAAAGGTAACAGTTGAACTGAGGCAAATGCCCGAGGAGATTTAGTTTATTGTTCGTAACAGATATCTGAACATCCCCAAAATGTAGAAATGACTACAACTTCAACATTGTTGGCATATCTCTCCCATTAAATGCAATGAGGACCATCTTCTCACCACCATGCGTTCAATTCGACATGAAATATAATCAATTTTCCTAACTTTATATACGGTATTGCATTGACAGGTTTTTAGAGTTTGACCCCTGATGACCTCAGATGACCTTGGAATTCCACAAAAAACGGATCATCTTCACACCAAAACGCATCCGTCTACTGAATATGAAGGCTATCTAAGCTTTCTAACTCGAAATACCGTGTTAACGACATTTATATGGTTGGACCTGGATGACCCCGATGACTGTTGACCTAAACAAAAACAATAGGGACTATGTTCTCACCATGACACATCCACAAGCCAAATAAGAACCCCCTAAGATATCCAAATGACCTTTAGCCTCCACGAAAAGTAATGGGGTTATTCCTCTAAATATGGCTATAAACCAAGTTTGAAAATTGTCAGACTCAGACATTCCTCCCTTGAGATGTTGTGTTAAGGAGCAAAGCTCCACAAATGCACCCACACACACATACACACCTACACACTCACATGTCATTATGACTTCATTGGTTTCTGTAATAGCCAAAACTGGGCCGGGGAGCGAATTTTGAAGTGGGGACTAACCACCAAAGTGGGTTAATATGTTCTGCAATATAATAGCAAAGTAAGACGGCTTAAAATGCCTTTGACAGAAAAGTGCAAGCTCCACCGTCTGCGCGGTCCCTGAAAAACCAAAAACAAGTGTTCTTATATCGGCAATGATGATTGCAAAAGTTCCATTTTGCCTACGGAAAGGACTGCAACAAACTCTCAAGAGTTGAACGACCCTCTGAACTTCAAGTATTTCTTCCTTCCTATTACACAAATTGATCTTTCCCACCTTCATACCATCTATGTCAGATTAGGTTACATATGGTTTTATGCATTAACTTAAAATACCATCTCATAATTTTAATGCCTTTCTAAAATAAGCAATACACCGTGAAGCAGGTGTACAACTAATCCCAAGCTTTGTGATACATTTGTCCCAAGTTGATCTTCTTGTCCACTTGAGACAGCTCTCTGTACCGACCTTTTTCCCTTTTATTGCGACGAAGTCCTCAATGAGTTAGTGTAAAAGAACAGTTAGGTTTATCTTAACACTGCCCTTCATGAATGCATTTGGAATAGTAGAGACGTCAGGACAACAAGGCTTCGGAAGGTAAAGATGTAAGTGTAACCTACCCACTCGTCTTTTAACATAGTGCACTCAATGAAGTTGGTTCACTTCAAAAGAGAACAAATATGGGGGAAAATATATTTAGTGATAGTAGTAGAGGACCGTGACAGATATCACTTCAAACAACTCTGTATTTCCTGCTACACAAACAAGGAAAGGGTTCTTTTTTAATACTTTGTTTTAATATTCCATGAAAAATTTATGGCTTTTCCAAACATTTTACTGATACCATTCTTACCTCTACTTAGAAACACTGAATCCCTTGAAGTGGTGTTTAAAGGGGAGGTTTAAGCAAACAATTTCTACATTCAATTCAGTTCAATTGTTTACTCAATCAATGCAAATTTTAAAATTGGCATCAAAATTCGGAATGTTCCAAAAACTCAAAAACAATAAAAGTTAAGAAATATAAAATAATGAAAAAAATCTAAAATTGGGAATGCATAACCTAACATAAAAAAGAAATCTAACCTGACGATTTAAAAAAACTATCTTTAAAACGCATGTTTCCTTTAAAAGTGCGAGAACGACAATGAGATGGCAAGTAAATAAAATAACCATAAGCAGGGTGGCTCGGATCTTTCATAATTTTTTCCATTCTCTTTAGTGGCCCCAGCTACATATAACGAGTGTAGCGATGGAAGACTGGTACCAATGATTTTTTTCCGCGGACCGGATAGTAGAAGATAGTTTATTGAGATCACACTGGTTAACACAGCCAAACCAGACAGTAACAGAAGAAGTGAGCACACTCTCGATTATTGCACGTTGGAAGTTAATGGGAATTTAGTGGTTTACACCATACGCTTTTAATTTACGCAAGAAGTACATGCACTGTTTTGCCTTTTTTAAATTTCAGTCGAATTTACAGTGAGAGTGAGAGGAACCAAATCTACTAAGTGTGGTTAAACTTCCATTCAAATCGAAAATGAGATACGTGCAAATGAAGTTACTAGATTTTTTGTTCCAAAGTAAGCTTGAGGGCAGCAGAGATCATATTCACTCCTCACATTGACAAGGAATGTTTTGTTTCCCCCTGTTTTTTAAGCTGTTGTGTTTACCTTGATGTTAGTAGGGATAGGACACCACTGTGGGGAATAAAAAGTTTGTAAAGTTCTCATGAAACTAATGCAATCACATGCTGATAATATGGGGTGGTTGAGGAGAAAAATCGTTACAAAGTTTGGAGAAAAGCAAAAGACTTGCCATGAATGTAAGGATATGATGCCATATGTGCCTGCTCAAAGTTCACCTTTTGTTGAAAATGTGACAACTTTAACTGCTCAAATCTTGAGAACCACACATCAGATTTCAATGCAATTTCACCAAAATGCTTAGAGTCAGTATGCCTCTTACATATCGTATGACCTTAAACTCTTCTTTTAAACACTTAAACTGAGGCCACTGTTCAGGTCCTTTGAACAGCAATGGGTTCCCTATTTTGAAAGTGATTCTACAGAAACAGTCATCAACATTGTGGAACAAAATGTGAGATGAAGTAAAAGAAGAAGCAGACAAAGAAGTATTCATAGTGGAAAATCTTTTGTTGTGCATAGAAATACAGTCTATATACCATACATACATGTACTATGTACAATTGCCTTTTCTGTTTGCAACCTTTGTCTTTGGCAAGATATTCCAACTAGGGCATCCAAACCAACATGTCCAGTTGGGCCCCCCACTTGGCTCCAGGTGGGACCTCTTCATACTTGTCAGGTGTTCCCATGTGGGGCTAGCTTTTTCCAGCTGAAGCACAGATTGAGCCCTGCTAGGCTTCAGCTGTTGAAGCTGAGCTTTATATGCCAGGCCAGCTAGGAAAGGCTAGCCCAGTTGGGCCTCACATGGGAACATCTGACAAACACGAATGGGTTCCAAATGGGGCCCATCAAGCAACCCAACTGCAGCCCTGTCAGGGACAACTGGGCATGTTGGCTGGGATTAACTACAACTACCAAGCAACAAGATAACTTCCGAGAATATTCATAAAAATGTGAAGTTAGACTCCAAAAACAAACATACAGCAAATGAGCTAAATATAGTATGAGACAACTATGACAACTGCACATACTGTAAAACGGGAATTTACTTGCCACTTTTGTCAGGAGACAATTTTGACACAGTGAGAAAAGTTCAAATGGGACATCAAAGCAGAATGGTTACTGTACTTCCTTTCTTTTTCATTGTCAAATAAAGACAAATTCTTCCCCCAAATTGTTGTAAGTTTCTGAATTAGGATATGACCATTTAAAAATTTAAAAGTTCATTCCTTGCATGCAGCAGGAGTACAGCTATAAGGACACACAAATATTCAAGCAAAAAACTGGCATCCCTCCAAGCCACACCTTATTTCTTGTCTCAGACCAACAAGGGAGGCAGACTCCATGGTGATAATTTGCTCCATCTCTGGGCTCAAAACTACTTGCTCATACCTGAACCTGTAATCAGGATGTTGTGTTAATGGGAAGGAATACATGGCTTTAATGAAAGGTTTACATGCCACCATCACAAAGAAATCTATCTCTGGTTTTCCTGTCATAATTACTTATTTTAAATTGGATTAGGTAGATATGACAAGAGAGATTTGCATCCTGCTACATGTACATTAAGACTTGATTTGTCAATTTCTGCCATAACATTGCCATTACATAGGAAGTAAACAAATTTGTAATGATTGGATGCTGGGTGATGTGGATAAGAGTATACCAAACAGGTACACGTCAAAATATAAGACATTGAGACTTGATTTGTCAATTTCTGCCATAACATTGCCATTACATAGGAAGTAAGCAAATTTGTAATGATTGGATGCTGGGTGATGTGGATAAGTCTATACCAAAACAGGTATATGTCAAAATATAAATATAATTCTATATCATGGATCTCTTCAGGAAACTTCTAAAAACTTTCAGGTCTGATCTGAAAAAAATTGTAGCACATTTGCATGAGATGTGAGCACTTTTTATGAAAGGGCAAATGACTACCAATTTTGATACTAGAACTGTTTCTAGTATTTCTGTACAGTGGCTGAGAGCCTAAATTAGAGGCAGAATTAACATATTCATCAAAGCATTGTCCTGAGTAAGCCATACAAGCAGTTTATCATTGATAATTACAATCCTACGAATTAAAGAAGTCTTGGAGTATTAGCATAAACTTAAAGCTTGTGTTCAACTTTCTTCTAAAAAACTCCCTGGTAGATCCCAAGATGGAAATTTCAAAGAAGATGGGACTTTCAAATGAGGATATCTTTAAAGGTCCTTCCCTCTAGGCCAGTGGAACATAGCGCTCCTTTGAGCAATGTGTTATTTGCATGTTACAGTCCTCATAGCTGTACGCTGGTGGTAAAATGAAGTGCAAAATGAGTCAAACCTTACTAAAGATAATGAGAGCAACAGTGCCATTAATATAGAAAATCTATGCACCTGAGGTGTTAAAAATTTACTTCTTAAAATAGTGATATTAACTACATAATATTTTGACATTTACATTGATTTCTTTCATTTTCAAATATATACACGTGATAATTTTCCCTGCAATATACAATAGCAATCAGCTGGCAAATTCTGGAGAACATTAAAAAGATCGTAAGCTACAGTCCCCTATACCAACAAAAACACCACAAAAGAGCTTTATATACAACTGTGTACATACTGAGCATCAAGTAAACCCTCTCTTGCTTTGGAATTGTCAAACAGAAGTATGAAATTTGGGCAATGAAAAAGGAAATCAGATATAACCTTTTACACAACAATAGGATTCCCACCGTTTTCCATTGTCAATAAAAGACAAATTGCACAGTAGAACTTAATATAAGATTTTAAAATTAGAAAGTATAAGTTAATATTTCAGAGTACATTTCAGAAGGTAGTACACAAATTCTTCAAACAGAGTTCAATCCAATAACTATGTCCTGTCTTAAACCTTTAAGGTGAAACAGGTTCTTTGGTGATAATTTGCAGAATGTCCCTGATAAGGTACGGGACAGACATTTCTAAACAATTTGTTGATACCTTCCCCTGACCAGGGAGTTGCTATTTGGAAGGAGGAACATAATACTTTGAAGTAACCTTTGCATTGCACAGGTAACATAGTTATCAGCCTCTTGTATCTTTCTTGAAAATTCAATAATTTTACACTAGATTAGTGAAAAAGATATTTTCTTCCAACTACATGTACAACATGTTCAGTCTGTCAGGGCTTATGATTACTACCATAAAATTGTAATTCAGCTAGGAAATTAATGTTTTGCATCTTTGGATGCTAAATAAGTGCAAAAGTGCAAAAGAGTCACAGCTGGTTTAAGAAATTGAGAATTGCTATTAAACATTAAAGCACCATGAAAATATCTAAACCCAAGATGGCAAAATGTGAAACATTTACATCTTAAAATACTGACGAAAGTACATGTTGGTATTTACAATTCAATCTTTCATTCTTAAATATGCTTGCCTCAGCTATTAATTCCACAGGAATGTTAACTGCAATTAGCTGGCAATGCTGGAGAACAATCAATATATAGTAATTTACAGTAATATTATTATTATCACTAAACAAAACCTAGAATGCCCCATATCCAATAGAGCTGTACAAAAAGGAAAACGCCAAAAGGCACAAGGACAAAAAGTAAAAAAATGTTTAAAATGGTAGAAAAGACGAAAGCCAAAAATAGTATATAAAAATACCTAACAAGAAAGCCAAAAGGCTTCGTGATTCCTTGCCACTGAAATACATTTTTTCTTTCAAATTGACAGTTTGGTAGATTTGTCTTTACAATTTAGGCACAGAATGCCAAGGATTCATTTAACAATGATCAAAATACACTTATATCATGTTGATAACCTACAAGCACTTACCCCCAGTGACCCCACATGACCTGTGACCTCAACCAGATCTAAAGGGTTCTTCAATTCACACAACCTCTGAATACCTGACGTGACCTCTGGTCTGTACCAAAAACAAGAAGGTTCTTATGGTGTTAACCAGCCATTTAAGAGGTTTGTGTAGTTTAACCTCTGGTGACCTGAAATGACCTTTGACCTGCACCAAAAAGAATAAGGTTCTCCCTCTCAACATTGCAAATCTATATCTCAAGTAGACGAGCTGTACTTGCATGCCCCTGACCCTTGAATAGGGGATCGGTCTCTGCTGAAGACTCGGAAATGGCTATATGGGAACACTGGAGAAAAAACAGAATCCCCTTTCAATAGGCCTTCCCACCAAGCCTTTCAACCCAAGCAGGATTAATTGCAGTGATTGCACAATACTGATCTGTCAATTTTCAGGGAAGAATTATTTGGCAAATATGATTTGGATTTTTTTCATTTTTTAATGTGTGTTAGTCAACTAAAAGAACAGAAGTAGCTACAGAAAGGTTATTTGCATTTAATCAAGGCAATAAATATGACATTTACGGCAATATGAGACCATGATATTTGTCCAATGGGGTGGATACGTCTGCAGTGGTCGCATGCATATGTATACGGCAGATAAGAAAATGTACCTGGGAATGAGCCCACAATTAGGCGGAAAAGCACCCAGGCAAGTCAGGAAATCCTACAATTGAAGCCATGGGCTTCGATTAAATATAAAAGTGTGGGTCACTCCTATCTTGAGATATCATGTTTACAAGCCACATTTGACGTTTTTGCAATTTTACCACCAGTGACCTCAAATGACCTTTCACCTCTATAAAAACAATAGAGTTCTTCCTCTCAACATCACAGATCTATACCCCAAATATGAAAAGTTTCGGTGACTCCTATCTCTGAATATCCTGTTAACAAGCCATTTTCCACATTATCACAGTTTTATTGCAGGTGACCTCAAATGACCTTTGACCTCCACCAAAAACGATAGGGTTCTTCCTCTCAACATTACAAATCTATATGCCAAGTACAAAAAGTACGGGTCACTCCTATCTTGAGATATCGCGTTTACAAGCTATTTTGGACGTTTTTGTAATTCTACCGCAGGTGACCTCAAATGACCTTTGACCTCCAACAAAAATGAAAGGGTTCAAAAAACAGTAGGGTTCTTCCTCTCAATATCATGTATTAATAAATGATATATGAAAAGTGTGGGACATTTCAACCTTGAGATATCATGTTTACAAGCCATTTTCAACATTTTTGCTATTTTACCACAGGTGACCACAAATGACCTTTGACCTCTACCAAAAAAAAGGCTTCTTCCTCTCAATATGACAAATCCATATCCCACATATGAAAAGTGTGGGACATTCCTACCTTGAGACATCATGTTTACAAGCAAGTGTCACAAACACACACATACACACACACACAGCACATACCCGTAGTCAATGCCTTTCCTGGTAGAGAGAACAGTTCCCCGTTACAAAATGGTCTGAATTCCTCTTTAGCCGTTTAAATCATGCAGCACGTGAATGCCCCTAGCGAGGGAGGGCTCTTGCATATATCACGTGACAGAGCTCATTGCAGTGTCTGAATTTTCAGGTGGCTACGCAATTACAAGCTCCGTGTGAGCGAGGAAAGAAGTACGAGGCTTGAGCTCTTGTGAGCGGCTTGTGCCCGGCAAGGTATCATTTATAGGTCCACACACGCTCATCAATTGGCTAATACGCACTTTAAGTACAGTACATACATACATACACCACATCACCATCGCATAGATTCCTTGCCTGCCTATGGCAAGGAATCGAAAATTTTATAAAAGTACAAAAATACCACAATCAGATCAAAAGGTAAGAAGAACAAGAGCCCAAGGGCTCTACGGTTCCTTGCATTTAAGATGATTTGTATTTAGGGAGTAGTAAGGTAAGGCTTGTGCACCTTCAACCCCAGTGACTTTTGTCCTTCACCAAAAACATAAGGGCACATTAACAAAATCATGCAATTACTTGCAGTTTGAAAGAAATTTATCACTTGATTTTCCAAGCTTTCACAATGCATACCTCCCACTTCCCTTTTACAAATACATACACTCATCCTCTTTCACTAAAATGTAATTTAATTGAGTTTGGGGCAGTATATGAGGGTAGTTGATTGCCTTCTTGGTCTGTCTCAACAATTCAAATCCAGACCTTACAAAGAAGGCACAAAGGTCAAAAGGTCAACACAAGCATTTTACTTGAACACAACGGTCCATTGCGTGACCTCCCTATCCTACCTCGCATACCCTTGGTTATTGAGTTATAGCACCTGTGCATTCTAATGCATATAACATGTGCACACATACATACACCACTAACTTTTCACTGAAATGTCAATAACTCAAGTTAGAAACATCATAGGAGAGTAGTATAATTGCCTTTTTTGTTTGTCTCAACAAAGTGAATCCAGGTGTCACAAAAAAGTCACAAAGGTCAAAAGGGGTCAAGTCAGGTCAAGGTAGTTCCACATGTGCACTTTACTTAGACGAACACAACTTTTCTTTATGCCATCCCCCAATGTTACTTGGTTATTGAGTTATCCCACCGCATACCTCCCATACCAATGCATATGACCTGCACACTAGCCAACCTGCCACTTAAATGTTAATATCTTGAGTTCGGAACATCGTAGGAGGGTAGTGTGATTGCCTGTTTGGCCCTTTTGAACAAGACAAATCCTGGCATCACAAAAAACCACAAAGGTCAAAAGGTCAAATGAGGTCAAGTGAGGTCATCACTTAGATGAAAATAAATCTCCATTACACCATCCCTCTAAAATGTTTCAGTGGTGAGATATCAATCAAACATTACTTTCTGACCTTTTGACCCTTTCCAATTATTTTGGTTAATGGAACATTTTCACCTTCTAACAATCTAACTTATCCTAAAATTATGCCACTGTTTGAACAACGGATACCGAGTAACAGCTACTAACAGAAAATCACTTTTCCCCCTCTGGTGACCTCTTGTGACCTTTGACCTCCACCAAAGACAATAGGGCACATCTACTCAACAATATCTACATTCATACTAAGTTTGAGAAAAATTGATCATTTGATTATTGAGTTATCACACCACATACCTAACATTCAATCTATTACATACACACATACATGCATACGCCAAGGTATTCCTTTGTTACGCAAGGAACCAAAAGTAAGTATGTACATCAAATTCATTAATTAATAAGTAAAAGGCAGCTCTAAAAAGATTCGTTTTTAAATATTTCTTGATTTGTTTACAGATGTAGTGTTTCTTATATTGGTGGGTAAATCATTCCACAATGCAGCTAAAGCACAGTCAAAATGACAATTGCCATACAATGTTGTTCTTGTTTTAGGCTTTACAAGAAGTTGACTTTTGTTCTGAGCAAAAACTTCTATATGGTTGATACAATTTCAAAAGGTCAGATAGGTAAACAGGAGCCAAACAATTCCGAGCCTTCAAGGTGTAGAGCAAAATTTTAAACAGATCTTTGTTTAATACAGAGCCAATGCAGATCATTTAAAACACACGATAGGTGTTCATTTCTAGGAGTTCGAGTGATAGCAGTGCATTACAGTAACCAAGCTTAGAAATTACAAGTAAATGAATTGAGGTCTTACTGGCAGTATCTGATATGTAATGCCTAATTTTACCCATGTGTCAGATTTGAAAATGACTTGCATATTGAATTAATTTGACTTTCCATGGATATTGTTTGTCAAAAAAACACTCCCAAATTTTTCACAACAGAAACAGGGGAAACTTCATGAGAGCCTTTCTCTAAAAACAAAGTTGAGTGGAAAATCAGGCCTATCCCTTGGGTTGAACAGGGTAAGTTCAGTTTTATCTCTGTTTAGTTTAAGACGATTGCATCCAATCTACTTTTTCAGAGAGGCAAGATTCCAACTAATTTATAATGTCATTGGAATCAGTTGAATTAAAATCAATATGCAATTGGGTGTCATCTGAACAGTGATAACTCAAACAACGACGACTATTTATCTGCCCCATGGGCGGGTAAACATACAATAAATAATGGGACCCAGACCCATCATTGTGTAACACCAGTCTATAGGATTTTTTCATTTGATATAGTATCGCCAATTTATACACAATGCACACAGTTATTCAGGTATGACTCAAACCCCTTAATGGCTCAGAAACAATACCAAAAGTACATTCAAGGTGATGGAAGTGATTATCATGATTGATTAGATCAAATGCAGCAGATAGATCTACATTAACATAATCATAGCAGTACATGATTTCTGATCAAGAGATTTAACAATATCATTATGAACTTACAGTAAAGAAGACTTGGTGGAATGGTGCTGACAATATGCAGATTGGAAAAGTCACATAAAGTATTATCTTGCAAATGTCTTTGAAGATGGACAGAAACAACCTAGAATTTTTAAATTAGATATTTCAGAGCAGATTCAGCAGGTGTGAGAGCACACTAAATCTTCAAAAAGAATTCAAGCTACTAATTATTTCATGTCACATTCCTGTTTGGTAATTTGCACCATCTCCCAGGTACAGTTTCCCCCATATTTGCTGATACCTTACCCTGGCCTGAGGTCCTTGTGCGACTTGGAAGATGGATCATTACTTTCAAGTGATGTTTGCACCACCAAGCTAGGTCACATGGTCATCAGACTCTGCTATTGCATCTTTCTTCAAATTTCTAATTTTTTACATTTTATTTAAAGCTTTCTCCATTTTTCACAGCTCCCTGAATTAACCAATGACGAGCACCTAGGTTGTTGTACTTTGTAAATATTACCATCATATTGTAAATATTTTCCAGGCAGAGGTGGCACCATACAGGGGAAGTAAGCCTTGGATCATCCTTAGTCAGCAGGATAACATGAAATCACAACAAGTTCTGCGGTAGAAGTTGTCTTTAATTGACAGGGAAAAAGATGGAAAATCCCCTTTTTCTGTAAATAATGTAATTCTGGTTTTGTTACAACAAAACCATTCTTAAGACACTGCTTTGAGTTCACGGGCTTATCCGATACATGTGAAATCAGTGTTTTGATTGAATAATTTAAGAAAAAACAACCAATGAGAGTCCAAATATTGATAATGATATTTTGACCAATTCCAATTTGTGCCTTAAAAAGGTATTTTCACCTAAAAGTAATAAAAAAAAAAAAATTGCACCATTTTAAAATGATAAACCTAGCAACACAGTGTTATGTAATAATTTTTCTCTCTTTGGCCAATGGTATTATGATCCATTAGAGGGCAAATCATACTCCTGGGTCTCTCAGCTGTAGCAGATAACAAGAACAATTGTCTTCACACCTTACTCTCCATTAGGTGAGAGTCATTTATCTAACTGGGCAGTATTGGAAAGGAAATATGTAACATACTTGACAGTAACTGCCAGTTAGATAAATAACTCTGCCCTTACCTTAGAGGAATTTAAGGAGTCAAACCAGGGAGTTGCTAAAGAAGGAGAAATATATATATAGTCTATAGTCTTTTTGAGACAATTGAGACAATGTTCCTTTCTGACGATAATCTTGCTTTTATCCACCAAATTCCTATCTCAATACTTCAATAAACAAAGATTAGGGACACATTATCCAAAATCAGATGAAGAGACGTATCCCTCACACTCTACTCGTTAACGTTTTGTTGCCAGCCGTCATGGAAAATTGTGAAATTTATGTCATTTGATGCTATCCGAGATGCGACCTATTGTTTCTTTTGAAGACAGCAACAATTTCTCTGTGAATTACTTTAATTTTTTTGTTTCCCACTGATGGCAAAATTGTTTAAATCTGAGGTAAAGGTATGGACTTGAACAATGCTTCCATCTATCGAAATTGTTGTTATTATAAACTTTGCCATTGGCGGAAACAAACCTCTATATCAAAGGATGTACAGACAATGCCTTTGTTTAGGGATTACTCGAAGGAGAATGGAAGAAATGATCATTAAAAGGACTTAGTCACAAGGGATTTAACAATAGAAACAAAGGGACCTGTCAATCAAATAGTGGCGCCTCAAAAGATATAATCTGTTTCAAGTACATATTGTCTGGAAAAATTTGTTCGTTGTATCTCCTTCTCTTGCAACTCCCTGGTCAAACAATGCCATGCTTTCAGTATGTGTTAGCAATGGATCCAGTTAGCAGGGAGCTGGAAGAGATGGAGATTGCTCAGTCTGTTCTTCTTTTGTACTAGGTGCTTAGTTGTCACTTAAGTCTTGCATTATCTGATTCCAAAAATTCCTCTGAACTTATAGAAATTAGAGGGAGGAACAATGGTTCTGGTCATCTGTTACAGCTGGGAGAGATTGGAGGATCATTTACTCCTAAGCATCACACTGCCAGCTGTCAAAGACAGCAAAATTATTTCAAGACAGAGCCGCCAGGTGTACTGTGTTTTAAAAGGGTACAATGTGTTTCTTTATTGCTTCTTAAGCGAGAATACCCTTGTTGCTATTTCAGGAACAAACTGGAATCGTTTAAAATATCAATCAGAATAATTAGACTCCTGTAGAATTTCAAACAGGTGCAATTCTTTCCTTAATGAATAAACTAGAAAGAAAATGAAATAGTGCAACTTAAAAGTGGCTGAACAGTCCTTTCGATCAAAACAGATAAAACGTTTCACATGTGTCAGATAAGCACATAAAGATCAAAGCAGTATCTTGACATTGGTCTTTGCTACAAAATTGAATACTGGACTTTGAAAGAAAGAGATTTCACTAAGATGGGGAGTCAACAAAAGTCAAACAACAGAAACAATGTGACCTGTCAATCAAGTTTTGTTTTTTGAAGGTGGTTAAATTATTTTCAAGTACACTTGTCTGACAGACTTGTGCGAGCAATCTCTGTTCTCTTCCAGCTCCTTGTTCAAAGGAGGGACAGAGTGTCATTTTTCCATTTCTTACACCTCCCTGGTTTAATGCACTACACCATGATACTACATCATGGAAACCCTGCACTGCTTTCAACTTTTCAGGAGTGGAAAATTTTAATGAGAAAAAAATTCAAAATTGACTTCCTTTCAAGCAAAACATTTTCCACTGTCAATTGAAGACAAATTCTACTTAAGAACTTTTTGTTCGATTCAAAAATTAGAAATTATAAAAAGTTAATTCAAAATCATCTTCAGCTTTAGCACAGTTTATCTCCAACTAAGTATACAAAAACTCATGAAGTACTGGAAACATGTGACCATACAATCTCAGCCTACAAATATGTCAAAAAAAACCTGGAAGAATTTTATCATTTTTCATGAGTTTCTCCACACAACTGTATGACAAGAACTGATGCCACACAGTTATGTAGAGACACTGCCTGGTGTACACTAGAAGACCTACATCATTAAACTTTCTGATAAGCATGATATTAAAAACATCCACAAATGATATTTCACCACATCATGATCTAGCTCTATTGCACTAGCTGCAGGTTACTGAACTGAGAGCTATTCCTAGTAAACCAAATCAACTTTACTGCATAGGTAAAAATAATGGAAGAGGCAATCAATAAGACTAATGATCTTAAAGACATTGGAAGTTTCAAACAGGTAAAACAGACAAAATGATCAATTTCTTTCATACTCAGTTTATCATATTGTCTACCATTCAAAACACATGTACATGACAGCATTACAAAAGACATTAAATTGTTGTATTGCACATGGCAACTGACAAGGACTGTAGTTGCATATATCAACATTAAACAGAAAACTCTCACTCTTTATAAACAAATATAATATAAACTTTAGAGCACTGACATTATCCCTCAGATCTTTCAAAACAGATATTTAATTCTCTGGCACAAATGAAAGGTATACCCGTATCATTTAGAAAGTTTGAACAATTATAGACTAAAATACATTGGTTTCAATGAATACTTTCCATTGACCATTTTCCAAGTAGCAATAACAAAGGACTGTAGGACAGACTTTTGGTGCATGTCGTTTATGTCAATGTCATTTTACCGTGGCCAAAAATGACGCGCACCAAAACGTGTTCCCACAATCCTTTGTGATTGTTATTTGGAAAAGGGCATATGTTAATTGCCAGTTCACCTGAACAAGTTCTTACAGCTTGAATGTGCCATTCATTCTATACAATGATAGTAATTGCACTCAATAAATACCTTAAGATATCCAATAATGCAGAGATGGGCATTACATACACAAGTGCCCATGAAAACATACTTTCTATTTTAAACTTCTTTGGCAAATGATTTGCCATACTCATTTAGCCAGCTCCCTTCTTTGTCAGTCAACAGTCACTTGTAAAAGCATGCACATACAGCTGCAGTCTCTGTAACATACAATCCAGAGCCATGCCTTCAGATCTTGAATGTTGGTAAACATTGAAGAATACTAGGGATAAAGACAGTTTACAGGCTGATTTTTTCACAAATTCTTGAGAAGATTGCAGATGGGAGTGCATAACATTTTTCAGATTTGTGTGTCTGAAAGAAAAACAAAATAGTTTTCATTGAAACAGAGTTTGAAAATTTCAAAGAGTTAAAAATGAAAGACTTTCCTTTTGAATAACATCAAATTGGCACGTGGGTAAAATATGATCATCACTATCACTTTTGATGAAAAAGCAAGAGCTATATAATTCAAGTCAGAATTTAAACCCTTCCACAAATTTCTATAAGCCCTGAAAACCAGAGTTGTGGTCACATGTATAAACTGGTGGCATAATTTGAAACAACTGAGATAACTAGAGTTAAATTCTTGGCCTGGTCAAAGGTGGGTTTTGGATCCAAGAGTAATCTACAGTTTCCAATCTGAGCTGGTTTTGAAAAGATACCACCTTTGATTTAAACTGTTGAGCTGGTTGCCAACCAGTGTGAAGTTGTTATTTACAAGTAATATGCTTTCTCATATTCTTGGTTGTTTAGGCTTAAGAAAATTCTGTCCCTTGAAAAATGGGTACCATGACTTGGCCACATTTATAGCAACAGAAAACCTCAAGCAACTAGAAAGCCAAAAGGCTTAGTGATTCCTTGCCATATGTGATATATTTTAACGAACATGGCTGCCCACATGACAAGCATGAGATCCCTCACAATTATTGAGATATACTAGTAACGTCAAAACCTTTTGAAATCATGTGACCCAAAATGACCTTTCACCTCCACTTAAAACAATAGGGAACACCCATCTAACATGACCATCAACATGCTAAATATGAGCAACTCACAAGCTGAGTAGGAGATCCCTCCGCAGTTCTCCCCCTAAAAATGTCATGTCTACAAGGTTTGGACCTTTTGTGACCCCAAATAAGCTTTGACCTCCACAAAAAAGAGAAATCTCCCAAACAGTTATGATGCTCGTAAACTATGTGTTGTCTAATAACTTCATAAAGGGGTATTTTTAAAACATGCTCATTTTGATCAAAATTTTGGGTATTGAGGACAGCTTTACATACTGATGTCTATATGTTCCAAAAAGTCAACTGCATTAAAGGTTAGTGTTAGAACAAGCTCTCATCCTAACACTGTCCAACTTCAATGTATTGGAACATAGAGACATCTGAACTGAGAGGTGTAACCTTGGCTATTTGTGACAGCCCTTTTGTATTTGTTTTTTGGTGAAATGCCTTTCCCAATGACTATGATGTGCTTGAAAATTAACAAATCATGGGAACCCTATTAATCAAGAAATTCACAAGATTTGTAGTTTGCCCTTAAATTGTCTCCTTGTAGGAACAGCATAATAGAGTACAAGTCGAGTGTCCCTTGTTTGATACACGGTAGACACTATTATGCTTGCTCTGATTACCTGAACTACAGTACTTCCTGAAAAATAAGCCTTCAAGTTGCCCAGAGGGCTAAATAGAGTCAGATACTATTCATATACAGGTACTGTAGGAAATGGTTAAGTTCATTGAGCTCATGGCCGTCACCAGGGAGGGGGGGTGTGGAGGGTGCGAACGCACCCCACTCCAGACCCGTCCGCCCCAAAAAATTGGGGGAAGGACGTCGCCGCCGGGTGTGGAGATTTTTTTAAAATGCAGTCGGAATTGTGTATGGAACGGCCAAATGGCAATCTTTACTACGTTTTCACTACTTCTAGACTATCTTGTGGCGAAGTTTCAGCTCTTAGTCGACCCATGACTATTTCATGGATATATTCGGTAAAAAAGCTTACCCATTTTCCAGCTCTCAATAAAAAAATCCTAGCTTCCCCAAACAATGACCCAAAACCTCGCCCGACTCCTCATTCGAAATCCTGAAAATCTATCTGGGATCCCGAAAGATACAACACTAGGTGTACCTAACTTGTTTAGTTGGAGGGGAGCAAACAGAAAATTTTGAAAAAATCGGAACCATTAGACAGCCGCCATTTTGAGCTTTCCTTTGCTATAAAATATTCACTTGGATTAAAGTAGCTAACTGCAACGTGATCAGAAGGCTACTAGAAAGATTCTTTTGCCGAAAAATGTAATTCTGCCGAAAGATTATCCAAGTGTGAGTTGGTGCCGAGCGCACAGAAAATTTTGAGAAACCAGGTCCCTCAAATAGCCGAAAATGGCCTGTAACTAGAAATGAATCATGCAGTTGTCATTTTGAGCTTCGTTTACAAATAATAGAAAAAATATCAGCAACTCTCTAAGTGATAATCAGAAAATTGACAAATAAAATTTACCACTGTCACAGTCACTGGATGAAGTGGTCTTGTATCATTTCGGGGGAAAGAAAGTAAAAAGAGAAAGTGCAGCCGAGATAACTTAAACAACAATACCAATGAAATGAATGATGAAAGTCATGGCAATAAAATTTCAAGATTTAAATCTAATTTTGAGGAGTAAAGGGTGTTTTGTGTCTACCAGTGGCGGCATATGGTAGTGTCATCCTGCCTATACGAGGGAGAAGGTTAGAAATCATAAAACTATGTCCACATTTCTGAAATTGTAGACCTATAGACCTGTAGACCTACAGTATACAACTTTAGTCCTATCGATCAATAGACTTTGCACTAAGGCTGTTGGTTTGATTGATCGCTGTTCTGGTGAAATTGTGTGGGGACTTATAGGGAGGGGAATCCCCTTCAAAAATATTTCCTTTTGGAAGGGGACTAAGATGTAATATTTATTGGTGCAACATTTGACACAAGCATATTAACACAGGAATGACGGTCAATATTTGAGGCACCCCTATTACTGACACGTGGATCCACCAACTAATAGCCTACAGTGGCAAACTGTCCGACTGAAAAGATTTCGACTTCTGCATGGAGGCTCGGTAGCTATCACAAGGCAATCTAGTATAACTCTCTTGTTATACATTTAATTTGGAAATGACAATGACAAGCCCTCATGAGAAAACAATTGGCTTATATACACAATATAGTTTGGGTACAATACCCAGGGTCGGCGAAGTCGCTGGTGCCAATTATTGTTTTAGTTTGTAAAATATTACGTAAAATTTTCATACAAATTTAACTTTAAGGTGCAGCACTACGTGGTTTATAGTCCCGTCAGGACATTGGTTAATAATCGTGGACAGACTCATTACTGGAGGAGTGAACCAAATTAGAAACCGACTAAATTTTGAACTGTGAGTGTTTGATACTTAATACAGTTGCAATTATGTTAGGGGTCAAATTTATTTGTGAGTCAATCATTCATGTGTGTTTTCAAGGAGGATATAATGATTAAAATTATCAATCACCCTCCCAGATACAGTTAATCCTACACCTGAATTTCCTCTCTAGGTATGCACCAGTTTGCGGCAAGTTGAACAATTGCAAAGCTCCCTACCATGGGAGGGGTACCCTCCCATGCCCACCCCCCTTCTGCTACTTCGTGGCCTCGTCCACAACATTTTCCTCTCACTCACAAGCTCGAATTTTAAAACGCACCCTCCCTTGAAAAAAGCTGGTGACGGCCCTGGAGCTGTATGATTTAATGAGATAATCCTTCTGGACACTGTGGTGGTCAACTGTGATAGATTACGTTAGATAACAGCGTCCTGCAATTTGCACAGAGGTGTATCAGTTACAATTTGATTCATTCAATTAGACAATGACTGTTCATGCACACTCAAGGGTATTGATCCAAATGATCAGTAATTTAGTTCTTTTCATAAAACTAATAACCCATGGTATATTAAATTGTTTAGTTCCTACTTACATGTCCCTTTGAGGACAGTGGCACAAGGTTTGTCTGAAACTTGTTAACAAACTTTGATACTTAATTTAATGTTATCTTCATTTTTTCTTTAGGATTATCGAAGAGACAATGTTCGTATGCCCTAAAAGAAATTCTTGTGCATCACACAGACAGAGCACTTGATCTGTTCAAAGTTTACACTTATGAAGTTCCCCACTGAACAATTCTCTGATTTGTGGGCATGGAAGCCTTCTCCAATATGTCCAGACTTTGTTCCCAAGTGACCCTCAGACAGCCTTTGTTTAAACTCATATGTTCCAGAACCTGCTAGGACCTTCTATTTAACAGTAGGAAATAAATTTCATGAAAATCTATCTACTTGTGGGGAAATCAGCACACCCATGCCAAAGATGAAGTAACATGTCAGCCTAATGAACAGATTTTTCCTTTTAACATTTTTATACTTTGCTCTACCCACTAACTCATATGTGTATTAATACTGGCACTTAATGTAATAATATAGGGCAAAACTTCAAACCAGAATCAACATAAATACCAATGATGTGCACTTCTGTGCACTTTAGATTTTCTTAATATCATCAATGGACATGACACAGCATGTCCATTATTGTGGTTGGTCGCATTTTCTGATGATCACGTGACCCCATTTCTTTCGTTCAGTTTATCGGATGACTCCCAATGAGAAACAAACCGATCTTTTGGGAAAAGATTTGTACAGCAAAGGAGACCGGTATGTGACAAGATTGTGTGAAAAATGTCGCTAATTACGAAATGCGGTACATTTTTCCTCAAATACTCGACATTTTAATATTAAGTATGCTAATAGTAATATTAAGTAGGCTAATAGTAATATTAAGTAGGCTAATATTAATATTAAGTAGGCTAATATTAATATTAAGTAGGTAATTAATGCCTGTTACTTTACATATGACGCAGTCATGAACGCGAGGGATGCTGTCCTACTTTGGTCTGTATTTTCAACATCACTTTATTTAGTAGAACTGTTTGGTCACCAAATTAATTTTACATTTGCCTTATGAAGTGATTATGAAGACAATTGTATAAATTTGAAAACATTCGTATAATTTTCTTGTCGCAATTCCCTGGAAGTTCGACTGAAAGGCATGCTACGATGTCTCCGTTTGAATTGCTTTCAGTGAAGGAATGTGTGTACAGTAGCGTAATTGCCGGGTTTGGCGCAGCGTTCTGCCGTATAAAGACATTATGTACGGTCCATTGCGATCGTGTACAAGCAATGTGACCGATTGAACGTATAAACAAAAAGAATTTTACATAATGTCGTACAGATCGATCGAATGCAAAGTGCAATCAAACCTCAAGTTCGAATTTTCGATGCAAATCTCCTATTTTACCATACGCATAAACCATTATAGGTTTTCGATTGGTATAGGCCAGCTGAGGTCAAACGTGAACGTAGCTAGTGTACATTAACTGCACGTACATTCGCAGGCATGGGCGTCCGGAAGGGGGGAGGGGCAAGGGGGGCACTTGCCCCCCCCCCTGGAAAATCAAACTTGTGAAAAAATTAATTAAAAATTGAAATAAAAAAAATTAAAAATAAATCATCAAAATATCTTCACTCACAGCGTCATTTTCTACTCGTGAAATATGCGGACATTTGACCAGGAATAGCAAAGATGGTATGCTGAATAGTGAAATCGTAATTTGGGGACCATCATTCGTGACATCTATTGGAAATTTGTAATTGTAAAAACTATGCCAAAATTGTACTGGTTTTCAGGTATGTAGTGTGCATATGGCATCCGACTATTGATGAATGCGTTGGTCTTGGTTTGGTTCAATGCTGATCTCAAGTGGCGACGCGCGGATGTAAATGGGATATACAAGGTGAATATGGGGGGTGTGATTCACAATTGGGTAACGGATATAGGCCTATACAGGCTGTTTGACAGCGTAAGTTTTATCGTGCATAGGCGTTCGAGGCCGTGACAGAGAGGCAGATTTCCCTTCAACAATTTTTTACATTGAAAATTCTAAAAATCTAAAATTACAGACATGAAATTCCTGTTTCAGGGCTGGGTACATGCAGCTAATAACACTCGCCAAGCGTCGTTTCCGGCCATCTGGAGGGTTTGTAAGGCCCAAAATTTTCTTGTACGCTCTGCGCCAACCCATGGTGGCGCTCCGCTTAGATAGTGTACACAATTCAATCACCCATGAATGACCTTGCCCCCCCCCCTGTAAAAATTTCTGCGGACGCCCATGTTCGCAGGTTCACTTCATTCCGGGCAATTATTCTAAATCAGAGACAAATTTAGTACTACACACTTGCTGTACTTTTTTCTGAAAGGTTTGTCAATCCTCGGTGGCAGGTAGGGAATTGCAACAAGTGCCTTTGCACGGGTATAGGCCCTACTAAAAAATAGGACCTGGGTACCAAATCGCCATACCCGTCGGGTACCTGGTGTTACACTGACTTAAAAGATTAGAACATTTTGTTAGGCATGCTCCATATCAGACATGCAAAATAATATTTACAGCTGTTTTGGAGAGGTGATGATCACATTCCCAAGTTCAAAACATTTGATTTGCCATAAGGTTTTATCATCCTTTTGTTTTAAAGCAAAATGACAAGTAAAAGAAACGAGAAAGGGCTATTGTTGGAACATCTATTGTGCCTTAAACACCACCCACAGCCAACAACCTTCACCCCTATTTTAAGTGTATTTAAGTTTTAGTGGAACGACCGGACGCGTAGTGGCCATGATCCCAAAGAAACGTAACAGAAAACAGTCAAATAAGAAAATAAGTACTTTCCAAGGCCTCTATCAATATTTGATATTAAATTTTGGGACGCTTTCCTACTCTAAAAGCAAGCATCCTAAGAGCTCGAAGCTTCTCCTTTTAAAAAACTGGTTTAAAAACATCAACCAATCAGAGCCCTGTATTATGGTATTCTCTTGCACGTCCAAAATCACCGATTGTAAACAAAAGACGTCATGCTCGTGAACTTCTCTCACAGTAATGCACAATGCACGTTGGAATTTTCACTGTAGGGTTATGTACGTTCTGACGTAGCAGGCCTCATGTTGACATCCGGACATGGTGACATAAAGGTGTCATACCGCCGTATAAAGATCGTATACATGCAAGGCTCAGTTTACCTAGAATGCTGAATGTAACGGGCACTGTCTCTGCAAGCTGGGCGGGGGTATGTGTCTGCTAGTTTCTGCGTGAAGTACGAAGTGATTTTGAATCACCGTCGGATAGCTCGCTCGAACAAAGTGACGTACATTGATGTGTGAGAAGTAACTCACTACGTGACGATAAAGCGCGATCGGGCCGCACGCTGATAAAAATTGCAACTTCAGGAAATAAAGTACAAACAACTTTCAAACTTTTTGATTTATTTATTTGGTACATATTAAGCACAAAACACAAACAAACTTACACATAATTTCTAGGGCTCTCTTCATTATCAGGCCCCGAGAGTGTTTACCAAATTAATTGTAAAATATTCTATTCCATTATCGTGGGGGATAGCGTAAATTGGGTAATCCTTTTCGCATGCAAAATATTTAAGCTTCGCGTAGTAGATTTGGAACTGGGTTATAGGATAGTGAGTGGTTACCAGTGCAAATTACACTAATTGCATCACCAATGAAAATATTGGGGGAAGCAAACATAGGCCTTGCCCCTCCAATAATTCAGGCAAATTTAAAATAAAAAAAGGAGAGTAACCAAAATGTAATAACATTTGGGGATATGGGGGGCTTCTTGAAAACGTCACTTTGAGTGTATGTGCATGTCATTGTGAGTGTGTATGTGTGTCTGGTTGTGTGTATGTAGGCCTACGAGTGCACTCGCTTTCACAGGGTGGATTGCTTATAGATCATCCCGGTCCTGGACACGAAATAGGGTTCAACATAGTCTGCTGGAAAATTTTTGTCCCCCAAACCACATACCAGATCTACGTCCCTGTTGTAGGTCGGATTAACCAGGCAGTCCATCCTTCCCCTACATGGGCAACCAAAGACTAGCACAATGTCATGTCCATTGTGGTTACGGTACGTAACCACATTTTCTAGTTGAGTTTGAGTTTGCTTCCGTACACATTGTCAAATTACATACACATACATACATACATACACACACACACAAGCGCACATCCACACGACATCACCATTGCATAGATTCCTTGCCTGCCTTCTGCAAGGAATCAATAAACTGACACTAGTATTTCTACTAGGTACAGCCCAAACAAAGACAAGAGGCTAACTTATTGCTAAAAATAAAAATAAATTTGGTCTGTAATGGTAACCTCTCTTTTCATAGTTTCAGAACATGAAGTACCAGTAGCTATGTTTTGTTGGGGATTTTCTTTTAGTTTTTTCAATTCTGCTCCCACATTTCAAAAACAAGGTCACAGTGTAAATATCCAGACTTCACACCAATGAAATCAGTAATGGCATCATTGATCAACTAGACTTCGAGGCCTATATATGTTTGGTTGCTGGAGTCTTGGTTTCAACACAACAAGCTCTTCTATTAATTATGAGGTGAAATTTTTCTTCTAAGCTTGTATTAATTTCTGACAAAGACATAAGAGGGGTAGGGCAGCTCCCAATAACTGCACAAACTGAGTTTGTAAACCCTGGTACTACACTGAAAGGTTCTGGTGACTGTTGTGAAAATATATCTGGAACTCTCTGATGGAAGTAATCATGCTCTTTAATAATTAAGGTCCCTTGTGACAGTGGCAACAATAGTGTCACAACTTACACTACTGTTCATCTGCAAAATGCTTTCCTCATGCCTGCTAATCTCAAAAGCTCCCCACCTTAGAATTCTACACAAATTGTGTAACCATTCCAGGACTTGAATTTTGAGGGATACAAGTGTGATTGCACATCATCACTCTCCTTAAACCAAAATGCAAAAATTCATTGAGGTTTCCATGATACATGAATGTTCCATTTCGAAAATGGCATCATGTACCATATCTTAATTCTCACTCAAATGTTACAGTATACTAGCATTTTGTTATCTCAGATGATCATTGAAATCCACCATCAAGAAAATGGACCATCTTTTCATCATAATGTTCATCAACAGAGTGCATGTGACATATATTTAAGTTTCCAACATTGAGATGTGTTTAACACTTAACAAGGGTTCGATTCACATTTTGACCTCCAGTGACCCCAGATCAGTTTTGATTTCCATAAAAGCCATAGAAAGATAGACAGACTGACAGACAGGCAGGCACATAGCTATCTTGAGATATCACATTAACAAGATTTTCATACTGTGACCCCTGATGACACCAGATGATATTTGACCACTAAAAACAACAGGGACCACCTTCTGACCATAATGCATCCACAAACCAAATATGAACCCTATCAAAGTTTCCTATCTTGAGATACAGCATTAAGGAGATTTTCAGACTTTGATCCCTCATGACAACAGATGACCTTTGACCTTCACCGCAAAACAATAGGGACCCGCACCCTGAACATAAAACATCCACATACCAAATATAGAATCTATCCAAGTTTCCTAACTTGAGATATCGTGCTTAAGAGATTTTCATACTTTAACCCTTGCTGACCCTAGATGACCTTCGACCTCTACCAAAAAGGATAGGGTCCATCTTCTGACCATAATGCAACCAGATACCACAAATGAAGTCTATCCAAGTTTCCTATCTTAGAATATCACACATAAAAATTTTCAGACTTTGACCCCTGGTGACCCCAGATGACCTTTGACCTCCACTCAAACTAGCAGGGTTTATCTTCTGACCATATGGCATTGACATACCAAATATGAAATCTATCCAAGTTTTCTATCTTGAGATATAGCATTAACAAAAGTTTCAGACTGACTCCTGGTGACTCCAGATGACCTTTGAGCTCCTCTACAAACTATAGGGTCCATCTTCTGACCATAACACATCTACATACCAAATATGAAATCTATCCAAGTTTTCTATTTTGAGATATGGTGTTAACAATAGTTTCAGACTTTGACCCCTAGGGACCCCAGATGACCTTTGACCCCAATCAAAAAGGATACTGTCCATTTTCCGACCATAATGCATTCACATTCCAAGTATGAACCCTATCAAAGTTTCCTATCTTGAGATATTGCATTAACAAGGTTTTCAGACTTTGACCCCTGGTGACCACAGATACCTTTGACCTCCACCAAAAACAAAAGGGATCATCTTCTGACCATATGGCATCGACAAACCTAAAATGAAATTTATCCAAGTTTCCTATCTTGAGACACTGCCTTTAAAACTTTTGGAGACTTTGACCCCCGGTGACCCCAGATGACCTTTGACCTCCACCAAAAAGATTTGGGTTCTTCCTCTCTACATGGGGCATCTCTGTACTAAATTTGACAACTGTCAGAATTTCCTTTCTTGGGTAATTGTATTAAAGAGCCAATGTCACAAACACATACATACATACTGTACACACCCCAGCATGACTGCATAGGTTTCTATTTCCTTGAAACCAATTACTGTGAGGGCACTGAGGGGTGTGACTTTTTGCACACCTAGATGAAGATGGGAGCTTGTAAAAGTCAATGAAAGTTAAATAAAACAGCACACCTACCACACTCCTTCCTTTCCTGAGAAATGTGTTTGTAGCACACTTTGAAAATCAAAATCTCAAGGCCTGCTACACCCCCATTGTAGTGTTTTTATATGTGGCAAAACGAAGAAGTGCAAGGACCTCTTAGCAGGGTTGGGAAGACAGGTCACATTTCTTTGAGTCCCAATTGTACCAACAGAACAATAACTAAAGGTTTAGTGATTCCTTGCCAAAAAGAAAATTTCTGAAATTTTGCTTCTTGGCCTCTGGTGACCTCAGATGACAAGCTTGGAAATTCTACCTTTTTATGGCTTGCAACGCCAGATGACTTAATCCTTGGCGACCCCCACAAGTTAGGGTTCTTATATTAACATACTGCATCCAAATACCAATTGTGAAATTCTTCCAAATTTCCTACTTGAAGGTGTTTTGTTAACAAGGCTTCTAACTCCTTGTGATCTCATGTGACATTTTACCTTCCTGAAATTTTTTGACACTTGACCACACCATGCAGGTAAAGAGAACTCCATCCCTTTGCAAAACTATGTGTCTGTTAAGTACTAGATCTGGCATTTAACCCCTGCTGACCTGGCATTTGACTTCTGATGACCTGGCACATGACCTGCAGTGACCTGGATGATCTCCACTAAAACAAATTTCTTCCTTTAATTGTGTTTAACACATTTTCACAAGTTCACTTCTGATGAAATTAAATGACATTTGACCTCTACCAAAACAACAGGCTTCTTCCTCTCAACACGACAAATCTGCATACCAAACATAAAGTGTCCACCATTGCTATCTTGAGCTATTGTGTTTACAAGCCATTAACAACCAACCACATGGTCGAGTGGTCAGAGCATCAGACTTGCAGTTGGGAGGTAGGGAGTTGGATTCCTGGCCAGGCCATACTGAAGACTTTTAAAACGAACTGTCACTGTGTTTGGTGCTCAGCATAAGCAATGGAGTAGGGAAAACTAGCCAGTGAGCCACAACAGGAAAAAAGGCTTGACTTGAACCAGTTGGTTGGAAAGTGGGCCGTAACTCCACATAACCCAACCACAAGCCATTTAACAAGGTTTTCACATATTTAGCGCCTGTGACCTCAAATGACCTTCGATGACCTCCACCGAAACAATATAGCAAATCTATGGACCAAATGTATGAAATTTTCCATCATTGCAATCTTGAGATATTGTGATAAAAAGCCCTTTAGGCCAGTGACCAGGCAAGGTAGAGGAGCAAACTATTTATGAGGGGGTGGTGACAAGAGGAAGGAAAAAGGGACAGGCTTTTCAGGGGGCAAAAGGAGCAAAGTGTTAAAGGCAAACTTCAAGTGCTCAAGGGAGGGAACTGAAAATTGAAGCCATTAACAAAGTTGTTGCAGTTTGATATCTGGTGACCTCAAATGACCTTTGACCCCAACCACAAGTACTAGTGACCTTCCACTCAACATGACAAATCTAAATATGTTTACAAGCCAATTTTTTTTTTGTTTTAGCAGTTTTGCTGCAAGCCTGAGGGACCTCAAACAAACCTTTGACCTGGCACCAAAAAAATTTTTCTCAACATGACAAATCTACATACCAAATATAAAAATTAAGTGTTGGTCATTCCTAACTTGAGGTAATATGTTTACAAGCCATTTTGGGGTTTTCACAAGTTTTACGGCCAGTAAACTCAAATGACCGTTGACTCCCACCAGAACCCCCTCTCAGCATCACAAATTTATATACCACATATGAATGGTGTCAGTTATTCCTATCCTGAGATATAGTGTTTACAAGCAAAAGTGTTGCAAACAGACACGCAGAAGTCATCACCATCTCATAGATTCCTTGCCTGCCTATGGCAAGGAATCAAAAACAAAATTTTTTCTTGCATACAGTCTGTTTAATTTTCGTTTGAGTATCCTTTAATTTTCAGCCATCATCAACTTGTTCATTCATACCTAGTTATAATCTTTAACTCCTATTGGTCCACTGCAGTCAGGTGACCATTGATTATCCTCCAAGGATAAAGCACACAAATCACTGGCAGATGAATGCAATAAAACCCTATTACAACAATAAAGTACCCTCATAGGTCCATCACTCACAGAAGCTTTAATACAGCAATCACCTATACGTACCGACTATTCACTACCGTACTAGTTCACTTATTCATATGAACTCATTATTTCACTGACTTATTCACCTATACATATGTATACAGCCTTGACTATGGCTGCATATGCATGACTACTATCCTATTATGGTATGGTATGAACACTGTTGTCATACCATGATAGTGCATGCTACTTGCTAGGAATAGTATGCAGCTAAGTTACAGGGTTAATACAGGCAAAGTACTCTCTTCTTAAGGCCCTGTCAGACTATTCCGGGCAAGCACTGGGTGCAAGTTGCGGGTGACAATTTTTGCTGCCTGCAGGTCCCTGCATTTAGCACGGACCTGACAGTATCTCACCTGGATCTTGCCCGTACTTGCCCCCAGGTGCGCACGCAAGTCCGAGTTGCCCGCAGCCAAGTTTTGAACATGCTCAAAACTTGTTCCGGGTAAACTGGGTGAGTTTGCCTGCAGAACATCTGCAGGAGGCCCGTAGCGGCCGCAAGTAACAAGCACTTAACCCGCTTGAAGAAAGTAGGTTGGCTGCGAACCTGTGACAATTTCATGCAGAGCGAGTGTCAGATGCGTGCATGGGACGAGCGTTTTATGGGCAAGGAAGGGTGTTGGTACTGACACCTTGACTTCATAGTGTCAATTCTGCGGGTATGGAGAGAGGAAATTGAGGGCATGTTGCGGGCAAGTCACTGTCTCCCTGCTGGTAATCCGAGGGCTTGCGGCGGGCAAGTTGCTGGCATTCTACGAAAACATGTGCCATGTTAATATGCTTGCAATCGACACGCGTAAACCTCGCACATTGCAGGCAACTCCCACGCAGGTGACACATAACTGGCACGCCGTTAACTCGCAGAGCCCGTAAGTGTCCCTGAGCTAACACGGAACTCTCCCGCTTGCTGCATGCATTTCACACGGAGAACACGCAAAACCCAAGGAAGTACCACAGGTTTAATACGCACGTTCCACGTAAAACCCACCCAAATCTTGACTTGCCCGCAGAACTTTTCCTGCGTGCAACAAAATTCTTGCCCGCAACAAGCCTGTGGAGCCTGCCGGGAATAGTGTGACAGGGCCTTTACATTTTAACTTCAGTAAGCTAAATCCATCACAAAACGTTATAGGGCTAGTCCTCTCACCCTAAACTCCTCAAAACTCCCTGGTAAGGGAGTCTATGAGAGACGATACCTACCTCCTACCACCTTATGTATACCACGTATACCTATACTTACCGTCTGGCAAACTAATAACACCATACCAAGCCTACCAGCTAAGGGCGGCAGACACCCTCTAACTTCCTAATTCATTTTGTGAAATAGACTATAATTTTGCAGTAGTCCACAAAAATGCACAGCAATGGTATACAATGGCTCTGTTTTGCTTTTCAGCCAAAATAACAACCTACAAAAATGATCATGCACAAAATCTGAGAGACACATATAACAGTAGGCTAAGTTGATCAAGTTATACGAGAGTATTTTGTATCCAGTGTGATAAAAATGGGAGAAACTTATTGTGGAACAAACTGGGTTGGAGAGGGTCCACGTAGCATTTCACACAGGATTCCATACACCATACAGGCCAGTATATATGTTAAGTGGTCAAATGCACTTTGCACCCAAGGTTCCTAAGGGACCGAGTATGGGCATGTCCAGGGATAGTTCTGCAAATTATTTGTGTTCATGTGGAAAACTGATATCACAGGCTGGGTATATAAAACATGTTAAGGCTCAGGCAGTGTTTACCATACAGTACCCACTTAATCTAGCCCAGTATCTACATGTGGCAGTGACCATCTGGTGGTTTCCCATGTATGGCTTTGCCCTTTGGTTTTGGTTTTCCCCATGTAGAAAGGCCCACCCATAATGGTACTGACATGGTCCAACTTAAATGGGTCCATATGAAACCCATAGGTCTATTAGAAAGCACATTTTCACAGGCCAAGGTTACAACTATAATCAAGAGATATATAGGTTTGTCACCTGGGTAAAGAGTCCCTCATCAAAAATGTGGTGGGCTAAAATATGCAGGCAACCCTTTTTCAGACAAAACCTAGCTGTATCCTCTGTGAAATTCATCAATGATTGCAAAGAATACATGAGACTACGGGTTTGGTCTAACGGTAAGAGCATCCGATTCTCACGTGGAAGGCCCGGGCTCACTTCCCAGGTCAAGTCATACCAAAGACCCTAGACAAGGAATCTGCTGCCGCTGTGCGTGATGCTCCGCACAAGCTATGGAGTGGGGAAAACAATCCAGTGAGCCACAACTGGTAAAAAGGCTGTGGCCAGCTCGACTTGAACCAATAGGTTGGAAACTGGGCTGTAAACTCTATCTAACTAATTAACTAACTCAAAGAATATATGAGGGGATTTCTATAGGTATACGTCAAATTGTAGACAAAATTGTATTTAACTTCTTTATATGAACTTTTACAATTCCACGGGTGGATGCCTACATGGACCACTCATAGCATTTTCAACCACAGCCACAGTTTCTCATGGCTATGTGATCAAGTACTCTTATAAACTTTAATCTTTTGCCTTACGGGTATGGCCAATGTAATATAGCCTACTGCTTTAAAACTAAAGATGGAGACCTAGCCCATATCATGACAGTCTCATTTTAATGGCATCTCGCTTGCAAGATGTCAGGTGGGGTGGCTGGGACAGAGGTTATTTGTGTTGTGGTAAAGATACATAATAATTTAATATTGCCATCATTAAAAAGTTCACATTTACTTAAGTCTGGATTAAAATTGTCCAACCTTTTACAGCAATGGGCCAAATACTAAATTTTAATGCAGAATTTCTCTACAATTTCATATTTATGGACTGCTTGGGATCACCATCCTGGCTGTTTAACCCCTGCAGCAAAGTGTATTTCACAAAGCCACTCAAGGCATATACACTGAAAGTGGAGAAGTAAGGGAACTAAGTGCAGACAAGTACAATTAATAGACTTACAGCACAGCTAGTTTGGTGACCATTTGGAAAAAATTCATTCTATGCCTCACCTTGTTAAGAACTGTTATCAATACCAATTACATGCCCATACAAGAGTTTAAAAATAACCCTGAGGGTTGACATTTGAAGGCAATTTAGCTCAGATTAAACTGAGAGGATTAAGCCTGAGTAATTTGATTCCCTTGGCCAGCACTTATTTTGGAGTTTAATGTAAGATATTATTTTAACCCTCAAGTTGTTGGGCTTCTATTGTAACAAAATAGTAACTAAAGCTGCTGCTCATAGGAGCAACTAATTGGAGTAATGAGCCAGTGGTGGAGTATTTTAATTGGGAACAACAGTTTTTCTTTATCTAAAACACCAATGGTGATAAGTCCATACCTTTAACTAAGGTTCCCTAGGTTGTCTTTAATAGTAGTACAAATGTCATATGACTTAAATGACCTCAAATCTCATACACCCTGAAGGCAGCTTTCAGAATGTCACAAAAATATTCTGTGCTATCTTTAGTATAAAATGTGCACACCCCAAAGGCACTACTGGGTATCATAATGACATACCATCAATATTGCACATAAATAGCGTTGAAGGCATTTAGCAGATCATACAATGAGCCATACAGTAGGATCTACATCGGACCTTTTAACAAAACTTCAAAGAGAACTATAAACACATCACTAGTTACATCAGGCCACCAACTCTTTTAAGATTAACTCTTTTAAGATTAAGGAAATTTAAGTATTTTGCAATATCTCAGGCTTTGATTCCAATATTCCTGACCACTTCAGAAGTACCACGATTAACAGAGTGTAATTATGACAAACCATCAAAACTGAACAAGCAACTGGTAAAAGGTAAAGCATTTTGTAGAATTTCATGCAATGGGTCATACACCCCACATGGGACCTTTCAAGGAAACTCCCATACACAGATCACTAGCCAAGCATTATTACTTTACGATGTAGACTCTGCTTCTGCTAACAAAAGGGAGGTGCTTTTTTTTTTGCAATATTTCACGAAAAGAACCCCTGGGAACATTTGGGACATGGATCAAAATCCCTGAACAACCTGATGGTACCCCTCGTTAAGTATCATGACTTACCATCAAACTTTTGGCCCAAAATTCCTGAACACCCAGATAGCTCCATCCAAAGGACATTACATCCAAGTTTCAAATGCACCAATGAAAAGCATTTGCAAGAAAATGTGGACAGACAGACAGACAGATATATGATGATAGAGTGATGCTGTATAATCACAATAGAATCACACCAGCATGCTGCTATGAACTGAGAGATTTGCTTACAAGTCAATATTTTGTCATGAACAAAAATAAATTTGTTGAACCTGCTACTTATATAGTAATCCTTTTATTGCCATACACTACTGATCCAGATTTAGACTACATATCAACAACAGCAGCAGGTAGTACACTGCAAGACTAGGATTAAACTTTCAAGAACACTACTGGCGTGTGCCCACGGACTTCCTATACTGTACATGGATAGATCATACTGCACGGAACATTGTCGCTACTGTATGTGTGAGAAAAAGCGCACCAAGATGGTCGTCTGCTATGTTTTTGTAGGAAAGCTGGGACTTGCTCAAGCATACTTACATATTTTGCAAGAAAGTTGAAATATTTTTAAAATATGGCAAGGTAAGGTCAAAATCCCTTCATGTATTGCAGGAATATGATATTGTTTCCCATTCAAGTTAAACTTTTGCTTAAAATATTACAGAGTCGTCATCAAATCAGACAATTACAGGTTTAAGGGGGCCATCTTGCTGCGCCTTTTTTGTCCCATTCGGTGGCGACCATCTACAGATAGAACATACACGGTACATGCTCTGTCCACGTATATAAGTCCGTGAGTGTGCCATTCACAGAAAGTAATGATGGATACTACATGTTTCACCACTACCAAACAGTAATGTTCATCCTTATGTCCTTTTGTATGCTAGGATACTTTACTGTGCTTAATATTTTCAATTTGCCTACCTTCATTGTTCCCACCATTAACATCATGAAGTTCAGGTGATAATGGCTGTCTGATGCAATCATGATGACCTGATAAGAGTGAAAGTCAAGTCATGTGAATTTTCTCTTGAATTATCTGCTAACCTCTTGAGTTCACTTTTTTTCAGCTAAAATGACAGATTTGCAGTAAATATTTTGTCATGAAACAAAAACAAATTTGTTGCACCTGCTTTATGATAATCCTTTTATTGCCATATACTACTGATCCAGATTTAGACTACATATCAACAACAGCAGCAGGTAGTACACTGCAAGACTAGTATTAAACTTTCAAGAACACTCTTGGAGTGTGCTATTCACAGAGAGTAATGATGGATACTACATCAGGGTTCGTAGCCCTTCATGGATTCAAAATTCAAGGACTTTTCAAGGACTTTTCAAGACCTCTTACAAACTTTTCAAGTACTATATAGAGCGACTTTCACTCGGAAATTTCACTGAGATCAATCAAGCGCATGTGCATCTAAACTCATACTTCCAAGTATCAGCTGTAATTTGCTTTGATGTTCAAACCATTAAACTGAAAATGGAAGCAGGGTCATGTACTGCATAATGCTGGGATGTCTTCAAATACTGTATGCATGAAAAAATCACCATTTACTTGAAAAATAAACGTATAAAAAATCCATCAACTTTGAAAAAGATAACAATGCATACAGCGTGACCAGTAGATCACCGGTTGCACGTGAAGACCAATTTGTGACAGAGCCTAAATGTTATAATGTTCCGTTTTGTTAAAATTCCTTTTGAAATACTTTGTTTGCATTTTTTCAATTACGAGTCCCTTTGATTTTTTCTCTTCAGCTAGTATGAATAATGGAAAATACCGATTTCATAAAATGAAAATAGCCTCAGACTGTATAGCTGGTTTTGTACCAGACGTGCCGCATTGTATGTAACCTGCATGGCAAGCTGATGCAAACACAAGCCTACGAAGTACTAGTGTGGTGTACGAGTAACATTTGCCTGCCATGCAGGGCATCTCACTAGTGTTCGACAGATTATGCTACAATCGGTAATACCCGATTATTCAATTTAACAATCGGGCCCGATGCCGAGTTATTGATCACCGATTATTGGAAAGAGGGAAGTAACATGTTTGTCACTTTAGTACGTGCCCCTTGCTTTGTGCATATCGTATTATCATAACCAGTGCATGATGGAAAATATTGGGAATAGTTCTGGATATCATTTTTGTAGGTGAAGTATTTTCATTTTAAAAGTGGAGATAAAAATCAACCCTTTATACAGTACAATAGTTTGCAGTCGATGTCACATGCCCTTTGATAATTAAGTTCTATTGCCAACTTCATGCTCTGTCTAGTTTTCATCCCCCAATCATGTCGGAAAATTGCATTCTTTTACTGTACTGGGTTGTAGTTGCGTTAATGCACTGTAGCTACTCTCCCGTTTAAACGAACCCCATGTAAAGCAATCATGATAATCTTAGCAGTTCTGGGCACCCGTAGAACGTATCTCATGGTTCGTTTCCGATATAAATATCCCCGTATATTTTTAGTTGTTCTCGTCCAAAACTTCCGTCTTGTTTAAAAAGAATCTGCAACTGAAATGCACGTAAGTCCGATCCCCGAAAAATCCATGTTCGCAGAGATTTGTGATGCCGTTTCTAGGTGAATTTAGCACGGGGCTCGCCCGGCTTCGCTAGCCGGTATTACCAGCGGGATCGTCGTAACACAAACTCAACGGGAAAATTTGTCTCCAGACCGAGTATTTTCACACACTAAATCACATAGGCGAAGGCGCGAGTTGTGATTGGCTGCCTAGAATCAACGCAATTGAACCAATCACGAAGCAGGGGCTAATTTAAATTTTGCAATGGATCTTATGCATATGATGTCACCGAGCAAAATATGATGCCTTATTCCGCGGTAAAAACGGACACGCACGTAAGTCTATTGCATGCGTGGGCCAAGAAGTTTGCTGCAAGAGACCACGTGCAATTACTGTTTTCGTTTGCAATGACGTCGTATGACAACATTGCTTAAGTCCTACTGTAAATAAAATTACGGAAGGAATGCTGGGAATGACTTAATTTATGCCAGATAATAACCACCAAACTTCACAAGATTCTAGGTGCTAAGTGTACAAAACGTGCACATATGTATGCAAAGCTTGTGGATTGGAAAAAACGGCGAAACACTGCAGCTAGATAGTCTGTACTATGTGTTTTTTTTTCAGTACAGTTGGTACAGCAACTTATGCGGCGCTTTCTGCAAGACAGGGAAAACACCTTGAATGCACTTCTAAATCGAATTCCAAGTAATACTACCGGGTTATAGCAGAAAACTTAAACATCAAACGATCATTCCCATGGCAGGGGTAAAATTTATACGTTTGTGATTATCAATGCATCCCGTTTTAGCGGGAAGTTAAAGGATTGAGTATTTACGGGAATTGTAACGAAATTATGAACAAGTTTCAAGTAGGCCCTATATTTAGCCCCTTTTTCCAGTTTTCAAATAATAGGTGGTAGTGATCGGTTGAATGGCAGAATTGCCGCTTATTTACCGATAACGGAATAATCGGCCCGATGCCGATTACTTTACAGATGATCGGTCGAACACTACATCTCACCTGGAAGTACGAGCCATGCTGTTTGAACCTAGTACCGTTTACGTACGTTCCGCCTCAGTTTTTAGTGCTCAACATACTAATCTTACGGTACCCATACCGAACGCGGCGGCTAGCACTATTGGTCAAGCTTAACAAAGACACTGGAGGCCCAATATTCCAGCCGCTGGGATATAAATGTTTTCTTTTCAACTAAGTTGACATGAATTTTGTTTATGTTGGGATGAGTTACAGCTCATGCAGGCATTTATCTCCCCCCCCCCCCCCAAAAAAAAAATTAATTCAGAGTTCTATGGATTACCTGCATCATCAAAATCATGCAAACGTGAAAGTTGTCATATCAGTTGACGTTATGCACGAGCTTTGAGCAATACAATATTGCAGTACATGGATTACGTCCTGTCGTAATCTCGTAACATTAAGGACCTAAGGTTAACATTTGCCAATTGGTTATGCACACAACAGGGTTCCTGCACCTTAAGCAAAATTAAATTCCATGACTTTTCCATGACTATTTCATGACCTTTTCATGACCATTTCATGACCAAATTGCAAAAAAACAAATCATTTAGTTTATGGGAGAACAAACACAACTGATGCTAAATGCATGCAGTGTGTGAACTTAAGACAGAGAAAAGTAAACAATGCAATGTTTCATTCTTTAATCATGAGCATACACCAACGTCATAGACCATTTTTTTACCCTCTTCACACTTGACTTACTAAACAACATCTCTTGCTATAGCAATGTTTACTGTTGGATTTCTTTCAATTTCAGGGCGATATTCTTCTCAATGTCCATTAAGGCTTCACTCTTTTCTTTTGCATGACGCCTGAGTGCATTTGACTTCGTCACAAGAGTCAGATTACAGGTGCGTTCAGCATCCTCTGCCTTTTCATTTGCTTCTCTTTGAAGTTCTTTGATATCTAACTCTATTTGGGCCTTCCTTTTCTTATACTGTTCAACCTCCCTCTGAAGTTCCTTCCTTTTCTCTCCTCTCTTAGCTTCCTGTTTCTTTGCTGCTTCTTCTTCCAGGTGCATTCTATAGTGCTGCCTGGCACTTCTGGCAAATGAAAGCAATTCTTTGCTAATACTGACTTTGCATACACCCCCAACATTCTTCAAATGGTCACTGATAAGTCGTCTAGCATTAAGTGAATTTTCCTTCTGGTTTTCAACTGTAAGTTCTTTATTAACTGAGAAACCTCTTTCAACATCAGCCTGCCCATGTGACAATGACAGCATCATCTTTACCACTGCCCACAGCCTACCATATGACATCTGCCCTTCTAACCTATAGTAGAAAGTGTCCAATCGGTCATTCTCACGATTGAAAGAAGCAAATGGGGTTGGGGATCCTTCCCTCCTACTGTTGTCAACTAGGTCTTGGAATTCTCTCAATACTCTGTCACAATCACGTGCTTGGACATAGCCTGCATCTACCAACAACTGCAAACATGTAGATAGTGTGCTCTTGGAGTTCACTGGCTGGGAAGCAACAAACTCAGGATTTAACCAGGTTGATGTGCGCACAATGGGATACTTGATAGGAGACTTTTCAAGGAGTTTCTTACACACACTACTGAGGAAAGCTTGACATTCCTGTTTGAACTTCAGAATGCCCCGGTCACTAAGTGCTCCTTTTTTTTTCAATTGAGACAATAAGTTCTTGGCAACAAATCCCACATCTACATCTGAAAGGTCTTTCAGGTTGTTCTTGTCCTCAACACTGACTTTACTCATCCTTAAGGCAGTTGTTACATCAGTCAGTACTCTCTGTTTAATAAAGCGCTGCATAAGGCTCTTCAATACACTATAGAGATCAGAGGCAAGAAAGGCTATCATAGGTGCATCAGTCTGATACTTTGCCAGAAAGGGTTCTAAATCACCTGCCACAGAGATAAAGAATTCTCCTTTGCAGCAAATAAGGGATCTGCAACTGCTTCACAAACTGTGTCATACGTCTTGCTTGTTGGTTTGGTGACTTTCTTTTGTTTTGTAGCCTCAATATACTTCTTTAACTGAGGCATAATCTGAACAGCTCGTTGCATTACACATACATTTTCCAGCCATCTGTGCTTGCAAAACAATGCTGGAAATTCTGATGAACCAGTGATGGAAATGTAGTCTTCCGATCTGGCAGGAGAATCTTTGAACAAAGAGTGCATACTCTGTAAACTTTCTTCCAAGTTCCAACCACAAGCTTGACACCCACGGCGAAATGCATTATGCATTATGTGCATACCACAACTTCCAACATTCAACAGTTTTTTCCCAACTTGCTGCTGTTTCACATCTTTGCACAACTGATCAAATACTTTCCAGTTAACATTCGGCCCATCCATTGAAATCTGTGTCAGATTGGAAATGCCAAACTCTTGGATAATAGGTAACATTCTCTCATGAAGATTGTCTGCAGTAGCATGGCCCAAGAATTCTGAACAAACATATCTTGTCTTAACTACCCCTTCATCCCAGAATCTAGCATGAACATCAAGTTGCTGCTTTTGTAAATGTTTGTTTAAACTTTCATCAAAGAGGAGGACATAACTGCTAGCCTCTTTTACTTTCTCTTTAAGCACTGATTTGAAGAATGGACCCAAACCATAGGTTGACAGATAGGCTGTTTTGTTCTCCCCACACTTAAAGCGACTGGCAATCTCACTATCGGGGAAAATTAATGCAAATAAATCAGAAATATTCTCAGCAGAATGAAATGAATAGTGTGATTCAACAACTTTAAGTGTCCACAACACCTCAGACTTCAGCACTGTATCAGTTGTGAGGTGAGATGATATGTTTGCAGAACTGGTTGAGGGCACAGATGATGATGGCAGTACTGTTGATGTTGTAGATACAGCTTGCTTGTTGTTACTTGTGTTACTGTTTGGTGTAAAATATGACACAATAGGTCTGGTCGAAGCATCAGAAGAAGAGGTCACCAGTTTCTTGTGTTTGGAACTTTTCATATGACTCTTCAGTCCTGCCTCTCCCATATTACTGATATCAAATGACTTCACACATAAATTGCACTATGCTTTGTTAGGATCCGAGTCCTTTGCCAGCCACTGACTATATTGAGGTTTGGAGAACCACTCATTGTTAAATGTGCATTTCCCAGGCATTGCGTCTGTTAAAAAAATAAATTTGTAAATACTGTGTGACTTGAAAATATAAGTAACTTGTTAAACTACAAAATGGCAGAAATGTCATCAAAAATAGCTGTGCACCATAAAGTTAGGGTACCTAACATTCAGTGCCATCTTCAACCTCTTGCACATGAATCACCACTGCTGTATACTGCAACATCTCTATATTCAGTCAACGTACGGTTCATGATAGGCTCCATGGTTAGGCTACGGGTGAGTTTAAGGTTAGCCTACCTTAGCCTGATAAGGAACAATTGAAAGTTAGCCTAGCCAAGGCTAGGCTTAGGGTAGGTGAGCAGGCACATTCACCCACTGAAATATTCAGGTGGAACAAGATCAAACATAATCACCTACACACTATATTTCTAAAGTGTAAATCATGTAAAAGAACAACTTAGGCTAAGTTCTAACGTTAGATTTCAAAATGTTAGCCTAGGCCTAGGCTAGCCCAAGTGGAATAGGCAATGCATGTTGACTGAGGCTAGGCAAGGCCTAAAACTAAAAACTAAAAATATTAACTATCATCCAGACATAGTAAATGACATTGGTGACTATAAGTCCCTAGGCCTACATTTACACCTGACGAATTTAGAATTTTAACCCGAAATTCATGTTACTATCGCATGAACATGCCGCAACTTTTTCTGCATTGCCTAGCCTACACAGTGCCATATGCAGAGTTTCTTCATTCCAGAGCCATGATCGATCACCTACAAGTTTAAAAATATTTGTGAAGTGGCTCCAAATGCCATAAAATTTTATTGACAGCTGTTAAAAACTTTTCAGAAACTGACTCCAATGTTTATTGATGAATTAATTGCAATACGTTTTCATTCTGACATTGATTCTTTTGAGTAACTGTCAGCTACGTTTTTTGATACCCTAACGTGTTTTAGCCTAGCTTATGTAGAAGGCATGTGAATAGTCGGCCACCAATTACTCCCTACACACTGTCCTTACAACGACCCATTGGAAATCAGCCTAGGCCTAAGTTAGGCTTTGTACTGTACCATAGGGCCTTTCCTACATGTTTCTATTGACTATCTGCACTTAAACGACACACACTTTGCACTAAAACTGAACTTTAAAAACAAAAAATAACTTAACTTCTTGTATAGTATTAAAGTTATGTAGGTTAACACTCACCTTTAGTGTTTACGATAATTCAACAAAGGCTGGAAAGAGTTCATAGGTCCAATTATCGCTGATTTGTCGCGTAACCTATTAGTCCTAACGTTAGAGTTGGTTGGACCACAAACACCGTACTGCCCGTGTACATGCTACGCATTATGCGCATGCTTGAACTGTTGACCAGCACGAACGTGCATACTGTACGTACGCATGTACCTAGATGTCTGCACGTGCGGAGCTAAGTAAGGGGAACACATTACGGTATGCACGTACGTACGAAGCCTAGAGCCGTGTTCAGGAACTAGTATATCGCATACAGATGTACGTTGAAGTACTGTATAATTTCAATAGCAAATGTTATACGGGATTTCATCGATCATTTATGGCGCGACGATCGTGATAACGAGTATATTTTTAGCTCGTAAAAAATTGCAATTTGCTCTTAATTTCATGACTTTTCCATGACTTCTGTCATTTTTACAAAATTCCATGACTTCTCCAGGCCTGGAAAGTGAAAAGCAAATTTCATGACTTTTCCAGGACTTTTCCAGGCCGCGGGAACCCTGACACAAAGCAGGGACTAACAATATGATAGGCTGTACTGCTGATGGAAGAAGCTGGTTATGCCTGCCGCAATGATACCCCTGCCCCAAGCTAACGGCTAAGACTTTAGCAAACCTGATTGATCAAAATTACGGCTATTAATTATGAAATCTTGTAAGAAGTAAAACATACACAGACAAATTGTACACTCCAAAACTTTTTTCAAGGACATTTTCAGGACTTCATGACCTCATTTTTAAATTTAAGGACATTTCCAGGACTTTTCAAGGCTCACAAAAATTCAAGGACTTTTCAAGGTTTTCAAGGACCGCTACGAACCCTGTACATGTGACACCACTACCAAACAGTAATGTTCATCCTTAAGCCCTTTTGTAAGGGATCACGTCCAAAATAATCGTTCGAACTTGTATTGGTCTGCTGTGAAAAAACGAAGTCAAGAAACAAAAGTCAATAATCACAGAAGCAGTACTGAGTGCTTCCTTGCAATAACTAAGGGAGATAGTGTGTGGGAAAACCAATGGGCTCTGCATGCATTTAATACTTGGTCTGAAAATCAACATGCTTCCTGGCTGTATGCGTACTACACTATATGAAGACTGGCGTTTTAACCTGGTTGATCGCCTGTGCCTGCCTAAACGTTCGCCATGGAAGCAATTTGAAACAGTTATCTTAGACCGGCGACGATTTGACTGTTGCAACTTTTTTTGCGACGTTTCACCCGTCTAAATAAACATTGCCCAGGCAAAATTTAAAAATACATATTTTTCTTGATAGTGACACACTTCATCAGCTGAAATTCGCGTAATTTTGATTGGTCCTATTGGTTTTCTGGGGACTGGAGAAGATTTGTTTCCCGCATAAGATTGCGCACATTAAACCGTGTTAATTGCTAGTTTGCACTTGTCTGCTCATAGCTCGAATGTAGGCAATTTTTTAACAGCAGCTCCCGCGCGACCTCCCTGCTGGTACTATTCTGTTGTTCGCTTCAAATACTAGCTACCGTTCACTTCACTGTTCCCGGTCTTGCCAAATTTCAACCTTTGAAAATTTTGTGATGATTTAAGAATCATGATAAATGCACTCTGGACACTATATCCCCAGTCAACACTATATTCCCAGTCAACATTTTTCAGGAGAAAACAATTTAAGCTTACCAACCATACCATTCAGGTCTTTGTTTCATGTACGGCAATTTCTAAAATCATGAATTGAAAAAAGGTTAAAAAAAATATCATCCGGATGAACCATGCGCCAAACAACCTACATAGCACATGTACTACATGTTATGTATCAAATCCGCATTTTGTAATACCCCTTGGCCTCTCAGTGCTGTTAATATTACGTTCGATATATGTCCGAAGTGCACGTAAACACCAACGCTGTCAGCCATGTTCGGGTTCTGTACGAAATTAAACAGACAATGAATGCACAGTTATGTGATGTGTAGGTCCATTATTGCACGCAATGTTGTCATGTGACGTCATTGCAAATGAAAAAAATGAAGCACGTGGTCTCTGCAGTGAACTTCTTCGCACATGCATGTAGTAGACTTACGTGAGTATCCGTTTTTTACCGCCATAGAAGGTATCATGTTTTGCTCAGTGACATCATATGCATAAGATCTGATGCTAAATTTAAATTCCCCCTGCATCGTGCCATCTTGCGCCATGGTCTATGCGATTTAGGTGTGTGAAAATCCCAGGCCCCGAAACGAATTTCCCACTGAGTTTGTGTTACGACGATCGCACTTCGTAAGTTCTTATATGCTCTCACAGTCAGCCAGCACAGCCGGCCGATCTGCGTGCTAACTTAATCAAGAAATGGCTAATCTTGAATCTTTATTGGTGAGCCCATTACCAATTATCGTATTCCATTTTTTGTATTTTTATGATTTTCTTTTCAAATGTGGATTCACGTGGTCGATGTAAATGATTTTCAGTTTCGTTCAAGTAAAAAGCAGCTGCAATAAAAATGCTCTAAACCATTGCCTGACAGTCCGACATGTTATTTAACCAGCTAGAAATGCAGCAGTTGTCGCTCCCGTGTGTAGAATATTGCACACGATCAACACAGTGTCACTGTACTAAAGGCCGAAGCCACATTACTTCAACCTGCTCGAATGAACCTGCCGTCAACGAACACACGTTCAGACCACACTGTAGCAAACTGCATACAGCACTCATTTGCTGTACATACATTACATTACTACAAGCCAAGCCGATGAGTTCCTACTTGTCGAAGTGCAAACAGCACAGTGTTTAGCATCCCAAGGTTGCAAATTTTATTTGTTATTCTTCTTTTGTAACTTAGTTTAGGTAACATTCAACATGGAAGTTTAGGTGAAGCATGAACGGTAAAGTTTGTGTAGGTCTTTTCTGCAGTTCAAATTTAATGTTTTATTCTAGTCACTGGTAAATTGCTGTTACTTCTAATGCAGCTAAGGCCGAATCCAGTTCTAACATACTTGTGATTGCCACAACGCTTTATTGATCATTTCTGCTACTGGCAAACTTGTCCCATTGTTATCCTAAATTGGATTAAGTTCAAGTTGAAGTCTGTGGTGGAATATTCGGAAGGGCTCGTGAACGAGCACTTGGTCTCTTCTCTGATAATGAGACATGCATGGGTGCACACCTGCCGTGCTCTACCGCAGCACACTGCTGCGGTGAGTTTTGAAATGACCCCTTACTCAACACCAATTCAAACCCCTAATATTTAGGGATTCCAACTAAATTTTAGGCTACACTGGTAACCAGTAGGCCTTCTAAAATTAGAACAAATGTTATTTGCAGGTTTAATCAACGACGTCAGGTTAAAAAGGGTGGGACATTTTTAGCTTCTCACTGAAATGCAGTTTAAAAAAGCAGTTTAAAAATGCAGTTAAAATTCAATTTCAATAACAGTTATGTAAACAAAGATGTCAATTGCAGGGTTCGCATTAGCAGCAGGATTGCGGGAATCCTGCAAAAAGGTTTCAGTTCCCGCACAAAGAAAACTTGCAGAGGAGGAATTCCAGCACTGATTTTTGTGTACTAGTAGACCCATCCTGTTTCTTCCTTGCATTCAGAGTAGTCAAGCTCACCACCAATTGAACACATTAAGTCAGTGCAGTAATGCACTTGATGGATGTACGTTCCGTACGTAAATCCCATGAACACTTCTTGCATGCACTGACTAGTTAGTTTAAACAGTTGTTATGTTGTGTTGAGAGAGCTTGACACTGGCGCTACAGCATTAAATCTGTGTACAGTTTGCATGTGGCTGCCAACAAGGTGACTTTTAACGTTACAGGCTAGGCTTTCCATGTATTCATATAGACAATACGTTAGGATGGCTTGTGAGCTGGTGCCAGCAGCTCTAAAGGAAAAAGTATCGTACGTCAAAAGTAGCAACGTAAAATTTTTGAAAATGTTGGTAAGGGCTAAGTTGAAGTATTTTTCACATGTTTCACACGTTTTGGAAAATAAATGCCAACAACATAATTTTGGACACCAGTAAATTTCATGATGTGGTTTGCTTCTAAGACTGCAGTCTTTCACATTTAGTGTGTACCACAGTGGCATTGAAATTTGAAAGGACTTGAATGATAGTTGGCATGAACTTTTTGAACCAAAATGTCAGAATTTTAGATGCATATTAAACTGACAAAACCTTACAATCAACCTTAAAAAAAAGAGTTGAATAACTTGAAGGTTGTGTAAATTTCTAAAATTTAAGCTGTTGCTTAGTTATAAAGGATTAGGCTAGGCCTATGTGGTGACAGTTGATACAAACTCTAGGCTTGAGACCTCAAGTACAGTATATAGCCTAGGCTCATTTGAGTAAAGTTCACTGGATGCCTTGAGTCTGCCCAATGTATCTTCAAGTTCAGCTGCAAAATAAAGTCTATGCACCAAACATGAGCTTTCCTTTGTAAACACTAATCAGTGCTCGAGAGACAAGGTCTGATTGTGACGATTACTTACCAGTAAATGGTCAAAAGGTCAAACTGGCTAACTCGATTGTACATGCAGTACGTACTAAGAAGAGGTGGAGGAGGGGTGAGGGTATGATTGGGTTACAACACTTTTGGTTTATGCCCTGGAAGGCACATGTCATTTTTTTTCCAAGATTTGACTTTGCTCTAGTCTATCCCCCCAAGATTCTCAGATCCCCCTCAAAATTTTAGACCAAGGGGGTAATTCCCCCCTTAAATTTTTGAGCTGGCACCAACCCTGGTCAATTATTTTCTCACTTCCCTCCATCATAACTGGCCCGATTCACGAAGCACTAATGGTCTGGGCAGGTGTCTGGGTATAAATACTGACCGACACATTCTTTCTATAGCGGTCACGCCAAGTTTCACTTCAAAATAGTAAGACTACAAGTTTTTATAATGCGATTATTTCATACCTTTTGGTTGGAAAAGGGAAAACAAGCCACTGAGCCACAACTGGAAAAAAAGGCGGTGGTTTTTGACCAACCTCCAACCTGTTTAACTTTAAAGTAAGGTTTCACAGTATACCGGTATTTGCGTAAGTACCGGTACGTACGGGTACGGTACGGTACCACCAACCTAAAGGTACCGAAGTATCGTGGAGACTCGGTACTCAACTGTAAGGTGAAAATCTTTTCTCAAAATTATGGCATTTAAATTAGAATGATACTAAAATGTAACAAACGTCCATTTGATAAATGCCCCGTGTCTCTTAACATTATAATATAAACAGGGAATAGTCACTTGATAATCATTTCACACCATTTCGGTCACAAATCCCCCCTAAGAATTTCGGAAATTGCCGTTTAACGTTACTTTCGCAGAACTAGCACCATCCACACTAAAAAGGAACTTGCTTTCTATCGACATTCTGCGCAATCTCAGAACGATCCCTGCCAGCGCTAGCTTCGCCACGCCTTCACATTGTGTATTTAGATCGACACGATTAGTCAACTTTGAGGTGAAAATCTTTTCTCAAAAATAAAGCATTGAATTAGAATGATACTTGAATGAAACAAAAACCCATTTGATAAATGCGTCGTGTCTCTAAGGATTGCAATACAAACAGGGAACATTCACTTGATAATCGTTTTGCACTATTTCAGTCACAAATCCCCCTAAGAATTTCGGAAAGTGCCGTTTAACGTTACTTTCGCAGAACTAGTACCTTCCACACTAACAGGGCCCTTGCTTTCTTTTGACATTCAGCGCAACCCCCGCTCATCAGCAAATGCTTTCACATGGTGTATTGAGAATAGATACCATGCGTTGATTGATAAAACTCACTTTGATTACGATAGCACACAACATTATACGAGGGCGAAATTCGTTGTAGGCAGACAAAGAATCATAGCATTGCAAGCTCTGACATGAACGTTGCATCGACAATTTCTGATTTTAACACAGTGATTCAATTGGACTGTTCCATAACGCTCACAGTCTATGTCTATGGAAGAAAAACTTTCGTACGAACGCAACAAACGTTCTTTCAGAAATTACTGTAACACAGTGAAGCAATGGGACTGAACACACAGTAAATCCAGCTTTCATCATTGGCTCGCGTGTTCAGTTCAACTGATCAACTCACTTGCTTTGTTGTATTGCTCTACGTACTGAAGAACAGTAATGTTTTAGTGTACAATGGATTGCTGCGCGATGCATTCGTAAATTCAATCATGAAGCACTTTGATATAGTTTTGATAGCGATAACTCGGCGGGAAGAAAGCTTGATGAATCAGTCTTTTATGGAAATATTTTTGTAAAGTTCTACTTAATAACTTTTGGTTATACTTTAGGAAGGGGGTTGTCATTATTTGCAGAAATTATTTTTGCAATCTTCATTACAATCCTGAGTGCTCTTGTCATCTTGTGAGGTCTAGCTCCGGTGCGGACGTGCGGCGCTGATTTATTGTCTGTCCCGAAATTATTGGACGCTAAATTTGCAGAGAGGTTATTTCTTTTTTTTGTTTACCGATTTTTTTAGTGTGGGGTGACTAAATGTTATAAAAAAAATACTGAAACTGGAGGCAGGGATTATCAAAAGACTTCACTTATGTCAATGCATGGTATTTTTACGGATATTTTGCATGTGATAAAAATCCTACTTTTTTACTCTTCTGGTACCGGTACTACGGTAATACCGGTACCATTTGTGGCGGTACCGACGGTACCAATTATCAGTGGTACCGTGAAACCCTACTTTAAAGCTCCCCGGGGCCCGCCTGAGACAAAATAACTGTTCAATTTCGTCAGATTTTTAACATTAAGGGCTGTTCCGCTCCCACTCCCCCCCCCCCCCCCATAGTCAGACAGTCTTCATAATGACCAATCTGCCCGCCTAAAGCATCAACTGTGATATCCCGTTTTGGGAAACAGCCAAATTGTCATGTCAAAGTCTTGAAAGCGAAAAGCATGAATCATATATATTCCCAGGCACCACTGCAAGTGTTCATCATGACCCTTGCAGGTGACCTAGTTCTCCGTGCAATATACAGTACGTTGCTCTGTTAATATGTAAATGATTGCTTTACTCAATTATGCACAAATATATTGTACAGTGGAATTCATGTTGTAACATGTTTTGTGAAGTCAGACTTCGTGGTCCCACACTGTCTTACTGTTCACCTTCACCTTTATCCCTCCAATGACTGCGGCATAAAATGTCATGTGCTAGGTTGTGACAACATGTACAGCAAATCAGAAGTTTAGGTTTGGAATGATGTCATCAATCTTCTTTTTTTTTTTTTGAGTGCTGCTCGCTGGAACTGTGCTTTCAGCCACGTGTGTGGCTCGCACGAAGAAACGATGTCAGAGATCAAATAGGCGTATTCTTAGAGAAATGAGAATGCATGGAAACTGTAAGGTAGTTACTCCAGGGGACTCTAACAGCTCCCTGGTTATTCATTCATAAAACAATCTACCCGACGACCTTATCTGCCTAAGAGTCCACCCTGCGCTGTATTTAGCTTGGGTGAAAGTGCACTCCAGCTGTCGGCAGGCCCTTAGGTCACGGCTGATCTATTGAAGGAAAATTCTCGATCCACAGGTAAGTGAGACTGATATCATAGTCTGGTTGGATATGGTCGTACTTTACTTTGGAGGGGGAGGGGGGGGGGTTAGTCCGAGCCACGTTGAATAGTTTGTAAACTAATCTAAATGGAAGCTGTAATTGGGTGTAACTTCCATACAGAGGAAGTGGCAGTACAAAAAACAGGGGGGTATAACCTTTGTAAACAAGTTTTCTTCTTTGGTTTTAAGGGTCACATTTTTTGCAGGTGGGAAGGAATACTTCCCTTTTAATCAAATAAGTCTCCGAAAGTTTGAAAGCAAAAATTTCTCAATTGGCGAACAGCATCAAATTCAATATACTGTTTATCAAACTGAAAGATTTTACAATAAAAATTTTACGTGTAAATGGGGATTCGATGGGCAGTTTTATCGGGAGCAGAGCTGGCTCTATTTATTGGCAGGCCTGGAGCCAGCGCATGCATGGTCGCACTTGCGCTAAACAAAAATTATCACCTTTGCAGTTGTCAGGTGATTTAGGTTTCCAACAGTCAAATAGGCCTAAAACTTGAAAAACATAAACCTTCGCAGGGGGTGCCAAATGTACTTCTCTAACGGCAAATGCAACCGATATAAGAGCAGGGGAATTGATACACCTCACCACCAATGGGCAAAGGATGGGGGAAAGGGGCATCCCAAAAGAGACCAAAAATTAAAATGAGCTACGTCAGCGAGAGGGAAAATTAGGTTCATGAGGTAAAAGGGGTCCTGAGGTCGAAAATGTGAAAAGGTTCGCAAGACCAAAAATGAGAAAAAATCTGTGAGATCGAAAATTATGTGTAATGACCAGCAGTTTTTATATTTATCCCTTCCTCATTTTAAGTCTCGCGGATCTTATTTCATTTTCCAGTCTCTTGAATCGTTTCCAAAAATACAGGACACTCTCTAGTCAGGTCACAGTGCGGTGCCCTCATGACTGGAATGCTAGACGCACAGCTAAAAATTCTAGACAACCATCGCGTCATACAGTCTGCAGCGGTGATATCAAACGTTACCGCGAAAAGTGAAAATGTATTTTACCCAGGTGCACAAAATGTTTATGTACCGTACAATTTGGACCACGGGAGAACGGGGCTGACTAGCTGTTATGTTTAGTAAACAATAGGGACAAGCACTACTTAAACTTGTGTTGTTGTGTAAACCAGCTGGTTTCTTACGGGCTGTCGAGTTTATCCAAGATAATGACACACGCCCACACTGTACTGATGACATACTTTTTGTGTGGAGTATTATTATCTTTACTTCAGGTAAGGACACTTTCCGTAACGTTCACTTAATCTGGGGTTGATTTTACTTAGGCCTACGTTTAGCGATCACCGCTAACGCCGAAATCCATTGCTAAATCATAAATCGGTCGCAATTTAGCAACAGATTTTTCAAAATGATTTCACTAAACTTTGGCGATCAATTTTCCATCGCTAAGTTGTGTTGTTTGCCTTTAGTGTAGCCCAAAATTCAGCACCATCGCTACCATCAATGAATTTATAATATCTAGTTAGCTTAAATACATAAAAATACACACAAATTTGACCTACTATTCAAAAGCTTCATTAGCCTGTCTAGAAATGCTTTTATCATCACAATCTTCAAATCGATTTTTTAGTGTGATATTTTACTTCACTAAAGTACTGTACTAAGGCTTCCCTTTTATTCCAAATCACAATGACACAGAAATTATCAAAATACTTCTTGGAGATCATCACACACCACTAGTGCAGTACAAAACCAACTGTCCCCTCCCTAAGTAAAAATTTATCATCAACAGGTATATTGTAACTTAATTAAGTACCAACCTGTTCTTCAAATCTTGTACAAAGAAGGGAGAATCCTGAAACTCTGGTCTGTACTATATAGATCATTAATAGATATTTTACAAAAAGTTGCAGCCTGTTTCTGAAATCTTCTAAAAACTTTATAGACCTACGGAAAGCAGAACTGAAGACAACATGTCCTTCATATTCCTACATCCTATACTGAAAGAGTGGAACAGTCTGAGAAACAAAAATCTGTCTTCTTTTACCAAAATAAATGTATGAACTGAACCATCCCTCTTGCAGAAAATTCTTAGAGCTAAAAGGCATCATTCATAAAGGACAAGCAAGGAATGAAATGAACTATTAAAACAGAGAAGTGATACTTACAACGCCTTTTGAAGCCACAGATGCAGACAATTCCCACTAGGATCAGAATGATTACAAATACCAATGCTGATGTCAAAATAGGAAAGATTTGTTCACTGTTCCCTCTATGTTCCATGCAGGTGGCTGAAAGATGAAAAAACATTTAATAAGTTGAAGAGTGAGAACACTGAGGAACAGAATATTATCTACTGATTTTTCATACACAAAACCTTGTTAAAGTATAGTACATTAAGTAAATATGAAAATAAGTAAAACTACTCAAAAAGAAAGGCAGTAGAACAAGCCAGAGTTTGGATAAAAGATCTTGTTCAGGAGGGAGATCTTACATAACCATTATGGGTTGCCACTAGAGGATTTATTTTCCTAAGGTATTTAGGAATTTTAGTTGTCTTTGTTCCCTTGTCACATAAAAGAGTAACTTTACTTGACAGTTACTTTAAATGTGACTGTGCTATACATCCCTTTGTGGAAAGTTGGAAACATTTCATATGTCCCCTCTAAACTGAAGAAGGAAAAGCTTCAATGATGTTTTTAAGAATAATTGTATGAATAACACCTTTGAGTTTATGATTCTCACATATATATATGGGTATGTTAGGAACAGAGCTGGAAGCTCTTGTAGAATATCTTTCCCAGGTTACAAATAAAGCATCGAGAGGTTGGCTGTCTTTGAAATCAAGATCACGTAAATTTTTTCCAAGCCATAAGACTGAAAGTTCATCATGCAGTACACATTTGGCAAAAGTCAACAAGTATTGACTAAATCCTTTCTTATACCTGGAATGATGGCCACAGCTGTGGATTCTGCTTTCATAATATTTGCAAGTGGTCCATAAAGGTGACATTTGATGACTGTCTCTTCTCCACACAAGATATCCTGAGAGACCCTGTACTGAACTGTTAGAACAGTGTCAGAAGTTGTAACCCTCTCTTTGTGAACTTCCTTGTGATTAAAGAATGAAATCTTGTGTTCATCTTCAGCAACCCATTTAAGAGTGACATTGGGACGAGCACCATACACGCCACATGTTAATTCCTTGGTATTTTCCTCTCTAAAGACACAATGGGATGAACCATCATTGCATCCTGTAATCAGGATATAAGGTGGTGATGGTGGGACTGCAAATAAGAGAGGCAAAACCAGTTAAAATCTTTATTCCAATTCCAATAACCTGCCATTTCATACAGAAGCAATGCGCCGCAGTCTTCATAAAACCAGAATGCACAAATGCATTGAGGTTTCAATTGATACATAAACGTTCCTTTTCAAATAATCCCATCATGTACCATTATCTTCTCATTCAAATTTTTTACTAACATGTAGGCCTACAAAAAGGTAATTTTGTTAACCCACATGACCTTTGACTTCCAACACCAAAAATAGGGATCATCTTCTCAGCATGATGTGCATCCACATTGCACATGTGAAACCTATTTAAGTTTCCCACCTTAAGATGTGTTAACACCTAACAAGATTGTGATTCACATTTTGACCACCAGTGACCCTGAATAACCTTTAACCTCCATAAAAGCCAAAGATAGATCTATGGAAAAACAGACATACATACATCCACATGCCACATATGAAATCTATCCAAGTTTCCTATCTTGAGATATCCTGTTCAGCAAATTTTCAGACTTTGACCTCCCCGTAACCCCAGATGATCTTTGACCTCTGCCAAAAACAAAAGGGACCATCTCCTAACTATAATACATCCCCATGCCACATATGAAATCTATCCAAGTTCCCTATCTTGAGATCTCATTTTAACCAGACTTCCAGACTTTGACCCCTGTTACCCCAGATGACCTTTGACCTCAGCCAAAAACAATAGGGACCATTTCCTAACTATAGCACATCCACATGCCAAATATGAAATCTAAGTTTCCCATCTTGAGATATTGGTTTCCCATCTTGAGATATTGTGTTAACCCTTTTCCGCGCATCAAGGTATACATACTACCCAAGAATTTAGACATTTTTCTAAAATACATAACTTTGTCACTATACACTCCTCAGCCTTTATTCAACCCCCAAATTATAGCTCAAAAGATGCTCTTTATTATGACCTACTTTTGGGGGGCTATCATGGACAATTTTTGAACTAATCACCATTGAAGTTGTTTTTTACACACAAAAAAAGGAAAAAATGTCAAAATTTACGAATTTCGGTAAAAAAATTGTTTCAGGTACCTATCAAGCAGGCAACATCTCTTTACTCATTTTGGAACTACCTTCATACATCTTAAACATTCTCAGACAGTTTCAACTCAGAGGGGTGCAGGGTTTTGGAGAAATAGCTCCATAAAGTTGAAAAATTGGAAAAATATTGTTGAAAACGACCCAAAACAAGCCCCCCTTTCAAAAATTCATAATTCTCTAACCCTTCAACCGATTTTCCTCATTCAAAAACCAAAATGTTCCTTATGAATTTCCTAACACAAATCTAATCACAAAATTGGTGCCCTATAGTGATATAGCGCCATCTATAACCAGTTAGACTGTTGTTATTGTCAAGATCACTGTTGTCGTAGTTCTCCATACATATAGTGTGTACGAAGCCTGCACACAGTGAATGTTCATTCGAGTTGGTTTTCAAGGTCAAATGTCAGCCATTAGATGTATTCAAGTGATAAAAACCACTCAGGAATAACAAATAAGGATTACAGAGTGATGCGGGTGAGTTTTTTATCATTGGTAGGGCTTTGGAAGGTCATGAGAGCAAAAAAATTGTGCCGGTGCAGGGGTGTGTAATTGAAAGTAATTGGATGCAATAAATTTACTGTGTCATAGGGTCTTGTTAGGATAGTGGTTAGGTCTAGGTGCGCGGAAAAGGGTTAACCATATTTCCAGAGTTGGCATCCATGTACAATGTTTGAAAACTGTCAGACATTCCTATCTTGAGATATCGTGCTAACAAGCAAAGTGTCACAAACACACATGCACACACACACCGATACACACACACATACTGTAACATACACACACACATACACAATACATGCCCACGCCATCATGATTGCATAGGTTTCTCTCATCATCAAAACTAAAAAATAAGAGGGCAATCCACGGAGTTGCATATCTCATCGCTAACATGTGCGCAAGTTGGTTACAGAACTTGAACTATTTATGTGCTAGAAGCTTTATCTGTGCTGTTTTTATGCTACAGTAGAATGTCATTGACAAAAATTACCATACTAAAACTGCATGCCACAATCCTTTGAAATTCCTATTTGATGTCCATTTGGGAAGCGATTTTTTTTTCGTTCCAAGGGACGGAAGTTTTTTTTTTCGTAAGATAGCGAGGGGAAAGAATATGGCACAGACCAATCAAGTTCTTGGAACTATAGACGCACCCCTTATTCAAAAACAAAAAACATCATTTGGATATTTAAATTCTGACACTGGATTATACAAGAACTGGAGGAATAGGCTACCCAATCTTTGTAACAGTTGCCCTTTTAATCCAGTAGGCCTATCTAAGAATTAATTTATTTTTAAGATGTTGTTATCCCCTTGCAAAACTATAACCAGAATGCAAAACTGCATTGAGGTTTCGATGATACACAAACGTTCCGTTTCAAATAATCCCATCATGTACCATTATCTTCTCATTCAAATGTTATACTAACATGTTCAAAAAATAATTTTGTTTTCCCACATGACCTTTGTCCCCCCCACCAAAAATAAGGATCATCTTCTTACCATAAGCATTCACAAACCACACATGAAATCTATTCAAGTCTCCCACTTTAAGATGTGTTAACACCTATTAAACAAGGCTGTCATTCACATTTTGACCACCAGTGACCCTACAAAACCTTTAACCTCTACACATTGCAATTTCAAAAGGCTTCGAGCTGACTTCAAAAAACGAAAAATAGGAATCATGCAAACCTTCTTTAAAAGTGGACCCCCCTCATGCTAGGGCAACCCTAAAAAACCATGGTACAATTAAGAAATGACATAATGATGGTTTTATATAATTACCTGCAAAAAGTCTTGAGAGTTCACAACACTGTAAACTAAGGACCCTCTCCCCATCCTTTCCAGATGAAAGGTTTAATAATACTTTTAAGACTTTGATGAGGGTTAGATTTCAGTGCAGAGGTTTGAACCAACCCCATAAATACTGCAGAGTCCAGACATTATTTTGCAATGACACTTCGTAACACTAATATATATGGGAGGACTTTTGAACAGCTTCTCATAACACTAATATATATGGGAGAATTTCATAAGTTTTCCCCCGCTGCAGATACCACCCTGCTACCAAAATATGCTGCTGCATGGTTTATATCATGTTCTAGAACAAATAAAATATTGGTAGGAAAGCTAAATTTCCCACTAGGCTAGCCTTAGGATATTACACAGAAATATACATGTGTAGAATAGGTTCAAAATGTACATATATGCTATACATTAGGCAATGGCAAAAGTGCCAAGACATTAGACATGATGAAGAAAATTACATCGCAGGGAAAAACTTTACACCTAAAGCTCACAAAAGTACTGCACATTGTTGTATAAGGGTTCTTTACCAATGCCTTTTAAATATTTTTGATGTTCTTGGCCAAGTGGATTTTTGTTGATCCTCTTCAGTACTCAATTCTGCATTGTGAAAGATGTAGCATCGGCTAGGCCTAACTTAGGCCTACGTTTAGCCTAGGCAGAAAGTACTAGCCCACTTGCTCATTCGAACCATACAATTTTGGCCTAAACTTTTCAGTTTAGGGAGCTAGACACTTTGAGATTTCAACAAAGATCCTTAACATGTGAAAAGAGCAATTTTTGGAGGATATTCGTAACTGCCGAATCGAGGGTGAAAATGGTAATTATTCCACCTAAATCAAGATACTTGGCATCTCTGTAGGGACCATCTCCTAACTTTAACCCAATCACATTCCAAATATGAAATCTATCCAAGTTCCCTACCTTGTGATATTGTTGTCCCCCCGGTGACCCCAGATGACCTTTGACCTTCACCAAAACCAACAGGGACCATCCTCTGACTATAATGCATCCACAAACCAAATATGAAATCTATTCAAGTTTCCTCCCTTGAGATATTGTGTTGACAAGATTTTCAGACTTTGACCCCCAGTGACCCCAGATGACCTTTGACCTTCACCAAAACCAATAAGGACCATCCTCTGACTATAATGCATCACCAAACCAAATATGAAATCTATCCAAGTTTCCTCCCTTGAGATATTGTGTTGACAAGTTTTTCGGACTATGACCCCCTGTGACCCCAGATGACCTATGACCTCCACCGAAAACAATAGGTACCATCTTCTGACCATAACACATCCACATACCAAATATGAAATCTATCCAAGTTTCCTACCTTGAGATATTGTGCTAACAAAGTTTTCAGAAATTGACCCCTGCTGACCCCAGATGACCTTTGACCTCCGCCAAAAACAATAGGGTTCTTCCTCTCAATATGGGGCATCCATGTATCAAGTTTGAAAATTGTCAGACATTTCTATCTTGAGATATGGTGCTAACAAGCAAAGTGTCACAAACACACACACATACACACACATACATACACACGCCATCATGATTGCATAGGTTTCTCTTATCATCGAAACCAAAAAACGAGCTTGACTGTTACACTTAACTGATACGGATATGGACGCAACGATTATAAAAGTAAGACGCTTTCGGGGACGCTTAAGACCAGTGCATAATTGTTATTGGCACTAGCTGTATGGGCGTATTCTCCATTTTGACGCCACGGCAAACTTCACGTGTGCCCCGGAGCTGATATGCGCATCAAGTGCGTCTCAATCAAACAAGAGCCCAATGGGCACTGTGGTTCCTTGCCGGATATTATAAGAACTGTACAGCCAGTCTGTGAAATAGAGCTAAGCAAAAGTTCATACTGTACTCAATGTTTGTAACATCTTCACAAGTGGTATTTTAGAACTAATTTTACATGAAATCAAAGATTAAATTTCTGTGGCCTTACTGACATTCAACTTTTGTAATGCTTGGTAATCCTTCAAAAACACTACCTCATTTCCATATGTATTTATGCTTGTAATCAAATTTGATATTATCACCAATAAATGATACACAATGTGGTCAGAGAGAGAAAAACACCCCAAAGGTTGTATTTCTCTTACAAGTTATTTTTACCAGCTCTCAAATAAAACTTGCTGTTACTTTAAAACAATCTACCACTTGTCCCGTTTGCTACCTCTACACAGAAAACAGGGTTTATTCAGCAGTCACACAGAAAGCAAGTGATTAATGAAGTGTGATAATAGAATGAGGATAAGGTTACCCCCACAGAGCACAGCAGTATTAAAGAGACATATTGTAGAATCCATGCATTGCTTCCACTGGCAGAGAGACCAGTTTAATGCAGAGTGACCTGTGCTCAGTGAAATCTACAGATTTCAGTTATTGCCCTCTTAAAACTTTGAATGATCCAAAATATGTGTACAACCCAAAGGAATCATTACTGAACGAACATAAAGGACAAATTTCTAAGGTGTTTGGGTGTGTAAGCATGCAAAACCAGGTGAGATAAAAAATCTATTGAAACTATCTTTATCTAGCTTACAAGATTTTCTAAATAATATTTCCAGCAGTTGACCTCCAGTGACCTTGATGACCTTTGACCTTAACCAAACACAGATTGCTTTGAAATCTGTCCCTTCTACCTTAAAATACTGTGTTAAAACGTTTTTCGGTGTTTGACCCCTGGTGACCTCAGACGACCCCTTGACCTTCACAGAACATATCCAATTTCATCCTTACACCATAACACATCCACACACCAAGTATGACATCTATCCAAGTTTCCTAACTAGAAATATCCTGTTGAGAAGGTTTTTAGTTTTTGACCTCTGGTGACCCCAAATGACCTTTGACCTCCACCAAAAACGATAGGGCACACCTTCTCCCTATGATGAATCTATGTACCAAATCCAAGTTCCATCCAACCTTCCCTTGTTGAGTTAGAGCGTACCGAAGCAAGTGTCACACACACACACACACACACACACACACACACACACACACACACACGCCAACCTGACTACATAGGTTCCTTTGCTACCGCAAGGAACCAAAAACTGGGCATGTGCGCCATGTTGAACGCGTGGCGTAAGAAAAACCTTTTCTGCGTACTGGCCTGTGCCGAATCCTAGCCGGTGGCAAGGAAATTGTCGCTTATGTTTTTTGGCGATGCTTCAAAACCGCCAAGTTTTCAGGGCACTTATATGTAGGATAGGTAGACCCTTTGCCTAACCTAATGTTAGTCACCCAAAGTTTCATATCTTGGGTTATTCCTTGCCACGAGCTAGGATTCGCCACAGGCCAATACGCAGAAAAGAATATAAATGCGTCGGCCGAAAATCTTCTAAAGTAAGTTCCTCGGTAACTGTTCTTTGGGTACACCTTGACATAAAGTGAATGATTTCCCTACTAAATTATGTCCATAAATACCAACATACCACGTTTTGAATTCCCAATTACAGGCCAGGCTCAGCCCATTCGAAAACGAACTAATGCGAAAAACCGTATGTGAACGCGTCTCAAAAATGGTGACGACATTGGAGGCACGGTTAGCAACACTGTTCCAGAGAGCTCATAATCATTGAATCATGTGCATGGTAACATGTGTTAGCGCATACATAATTGCAAACACGGGTGCTACAATAGCAGTGAGCGTGGCCACTGACATTGTGAACTGTGCATTGTACGGTTACTGCTTAGTGTTCCCAATAGCATCTTCACCAAACAGCTCAAACAGTAAAGACACACTCGATAGTGGGGATGCGCTTGTTGTGGTCTGTCCATACAGGTTCATAGCTGTTCTTTATAGGGCCCGAACCGCGTCTTTCTTGCACAAAAACAGAACTATTTTCACCCGCGCGCATATGCACGCGAACATTTTGGCTAATGACTTGCTCCGAATCCCCACCATGGTCCGCGCCTTTCGCTCTGTATGTTGGACTCTGTATTGTGATGCAATCGTTTTCATGAGGTTGCTAGGATAAGATAACTTTACCGAGCGTTACATTAGTTCCACATCTAGATGCGCGCCGTAGGGCGGGGTTTGTGCCGCCAATTGCGTCATAAAAGTCAGGTGAGCTGTTGCGGCATTTTTCCAAATTGAATTTCGAACGCAGTTTTCCTTCGAATATCATTTATGCCGAATTGTACCGGATTTTAATGGGGTGTGAGATGATATTTGTACAATTCTGTATCAAATCTTGCAATACACAAAAGTTTTTATGGCTGTGTCACGCTCTCTTTAACCTTTGACAATCTGTAAAGTGAACTATGTCCTTGGTTGCCATGACAACCTAACATATCGGTACAACTTATCATGCCTAGGCCATTACACTTAAACTTTTACACTTGTGGGATGCTTCCTTTAAGAGTTTAAGTGAATACAAAAAAAGTATTTGACCCCCTGTCATGTGACCTTTGACCTTGGTTGCCATGGAAACTACATATTTTGGTAGAACTAGTCTACCCTATTGTACTTGTGAAGTTTCATGTAAAATGAAGGTTTTCTTTTGAAGTTTTAGTACAAAATAGTAAAGAAAAGTGGTTTTTTGCAAAATGTGACCTTTGACCTCTGATCTTTGACCTTTACTTCCGAGGGTCTGTGAGACATAAGTTCCCACCCTGGGGTACCCACCTACCAATTTTGAAAAGAATCGGTCCAGCCCACTAGGAGGAGTTTAAAAGACAAAAATGTTGTTTTACGAACAAATTATCACTTGAAAATTTTTTGTTCCATTCTACCACTTGACCTTTGACATCTGTTGCTATGGCAACCACATATTTTGGTAGGTCTACATGCAATCATCATATGTGTGAAGTTTCGTGTCAGGAGGACTTTTCCTTTCGGAAATATAGCAGAAAATGTCCATATCACTAAATTTGACCTTTGACCCGTAACCTTTGACCTTCACTTCCAGTTGTGTACTTAAATGCAATTGTTCCACCTAAGGTACCATCCTATCAAGTTTGAAGAAAATCGGCCCAGCTGTTTACAAGATATAGGAAAACAAAATTGGACACACACACACACACACAGGTTTTGACCCCTCTCTCAGCCCTGGACCCACAGTCACCCCGGGGTACCTCACCATGGGTTAGACCTCGAGACTAGTAACCTGGGAAAATTTACCGTTACCATGGTAACCATTGCGATTTTAGCTGGCATTGCCATATATAGCCCCATAGGCAAAGTGACTACAATATCTCATCCTCCTCACAGAGCGATGAGATAATTATACCACAAACTAAATTTGTTCACAACTCATAATACAGTATATGTATTATAACAGTAATTTCAGGGATTGAAAAGTATAAATTTCATTTATTTTTTCCATATCCATTCTTATTCCATACATGGACACTATATAAAGGAGGTCTATTTAAGTACAATTGGTGCAATTCATCATGAAATATACTTTCAGGACATTCCAGAGCCAACTTTGTTTCAATCATTAAAACATATTTTTTCACTGCAAATTGACATCCTTGGCATGCTGGTTTTAAAGGCCCAGTTCTCTCACCCCAAACAGTACCAATTCTCCTAACCTTATTATTTAAGCCCCTCCCACAATTGTCTGAAATTCATCCTTATCCAGTCACAATCTCAGTTTAATATTGCTTCAGGGTGAGTACAGAAACGTTCCATGTGTATAATCAAAACACTATCAGTACAGTTCATGCTGTGTAATATAAGCTTTGGTAATCTGCATTGTTTGAATTAACAGTTAATCAAAAAGCTGGGCCAATGGAGAGTTTCTGTACCCCCCTACAAGAAGTATAGTTTAGGGTGAGAGGATTGGCCCTTCAAAGGATTTTAAATAGATCTACTCTACATTTAACTTTTCATGAACATAGCATTAATGATTCTTACTCAATAACTTGACAGATGTCATCTCAATTTCTTCCTTTTCTCCGTCTCCATGGATACAAGCATAGATCCCTTCATGTTGTACTTGTGGAGATGAAAATGTAAGACTCCCTTCAGTTGATACTTCCACAGTATCAATATCACTAACTGTTTCTGTCTTCACAAGTGAATGGAAGCCAATCACTTCAAGTTCGTTGTTGGACAGGTTTCTTTTCCAGACCACATAGGTACTGGCTGAGTCTCCACAGTGTAGTCTAGAATGTTTGCCTATTTCCATGTACTGCATATTAGGAGAAATGTCAGAAAAAGATACGTTGCTTGAAAAGTCAAGCAGTACTTCTCGCTCTCTCCTCCAATCTGATAAAGGCCATGTTCCTCTACACACAAATGAATGGATGAAAAAGGGACTGTTTTTTAGTAAGGATAAGGCTGCAGCATTATTGTATGTGCCATTTCTGTTTTCCGTAATGCTTAACTGTTGGTGTTGCACATGATGGTATCCATCACTAAACTGTTCAAACCATTCAAGCTGCACTGGAGGTCTTGTGGCACTAAAATAACAATTAAAAATGTCTCCTTCGGTCACGATGTGGTAGTACTCTTGATGGCATCTGTGACATTGAATCGATGGCATTCTATCAACTGGAGAAGCTATAAAGAAAGAGGAAAGAATGGCATGAATTTATAGTTCCTGATAAAGAGAGACTTCTGTGGCTTTCCTTTCAAACCATGTTAATTAACACTTTACAAAAATGCTCATGTTACACCACTTCTAAAGAAACCAACACTGGACTCCAAAAATCTTAAAAACTTCCGCCCTGTGTCTAACCTTTCTTCTGTGTCTAAGATCATTGAAAAGGTTGTAGCCTCACGCCTCAATCACACCAAAATCATAATACACCTCTCTAAACAGTGTAATAAACAGAGTCTGCAAACCTTCGTCCAGTTTCCATTTACAGGAATCCGGCATTTTGAGGGACGAATTAGTAAACATGAGATGGTCACGTGATGCACAAAACAAGTATGAATAGTGTATTTTGGTATATACAACTGATACAATGAACGGCGAACAACCTAATTAGGTTTTGTAGGTGGAACATGTGAACCGGGCCATACGTTCGATGCATAAATATTACCTATTACGCGAGATATAATTTAGTATTTTAATTTTTGTCGTGACGTCAAATTTGGTGGTCATAAATGAGATTCTCTAGAAAGTTGGCAGGCTATTGTATACCGTAGGTATGCCATGTAACTTAGTTGGAAACGTGGGCTGTTCAACAGTGAAGCCGTTGAAAGACACATAGTATTATATATAGTAGCGAAAGTAAGATTTTTGATATTTGAATGTAGTAGTTGAAACGCAAACACAATAGCCTGCTTACAGCAGGTTATGTGCCTTCAAGATATCTGAGCTTCCGTTGTGTTGACACTGAGTAAGATGCCTTCGACACCATGCATAGATCATGGAATTCTTATTTCTCGACTCCGGTCCATTGGTGTCAAAGGTGCAGCTCTGGACTGGATTACATCTTACATAAGTGACAGAACTCAGGCTGTAAATATCAATGGCACACTATCATCTAATGTTCATCTACCATTTCGTGTACCTCAGAGTTCTGTTCTTGGCCCCATTTTCTTCACAATCTACTCGAGACCAGTCGTCGCCATTGCTCAGAATCACAGGTTAAATGTACACTTATACGCTGATGACACACAGTTGTATCTTTCTTTTAAATTAGATGATCCTAATGCTGAACAATCCACCCGCAAATGCATTGAGAATTGTGTGTCAGACATAAAATCCTGGATGACTACAAATAAGCTGAAGTTGAATGACGAGAAAACCGAACTTATTGTTGTCACCTCAAGGCAGAATCAAGCTAAAATACAAACCAAACAGATGCAAATTGGTGGTTCCATCATTCATGCACCTTCCGTTGCTGCTCGCAATCTCCGTATAATTTTTGACAAAACCTTGTCCATGGAACATCATGTAAAGAAGCTCTGCCAATCTGCTTTCTTTCATATCAGGAATATTAATAGTATCAGCAGATATTTACCCTATGATTCTGCGGTCTTACTTGTTCAGGCCCTTATAACATCCAAGCTTGACAATAGTAACTCCTTGTTGTACGGAATTCCTGTCAAGTTGATTAAAAAGATCCAGTGTGTTCAGAATGCAACAGCCCGGATTTTAACACAAACTAAAAAACATGATCATATTACACCCATCTTAAGAGATCTTGACTGGCTTCCAGTCCGGCATCGTGCCGACTTTAAAATAATACTACTCACGTGGAAAGCACTCAATGGTAAAGCCCTGGATTATCTTGCAGAACTGCTCAAACCATACTCTCCATGTTGCAATTTAAGGTCCACAGATAAAAATCTTCTACCAATCCCTAGAACATCCACAACTGCTGGAGATAAGGCCTTTTCTGCAGCTGCTCCGAAACTATGGAACTCTCTTCTCCTGAACATTCGCTGTTGTACTGTACTTCTTTAAATACCCTCAAGAATAATCTTAAAACTTTCTTATTTACCATTGCTTATAATTAATCTTAACTTGTACATTTGTTATTATTTCATGTTCATTGTGATGATCTTGTAAATGCCATTAGCGCCTCAGATTATTTTTATAGATACATGGCGCTTTATAAATGCATTATTATCATTATTATTATTAATTGCTCTAGATGGCTATAAATCCCAAATGACACTGCTTCCATTTCTTTGAACTCTTGATACTGTACACTAGCAGCTCACTAATCACTCATCATATTCATATCGTGAATTTGTGCATTTTAAATGTGAAATGTATCATTTGCCAATTAACTCCACTGTAACTATCACTATCTGGAAAACTTTAAACAAGCCTGGAAGAGCATATTGAGGTAATAAAAGTAGGCTAGAACTTTGCAACCTTTATAGAAGAACAAATGTGAAAAACTCCCAATATTTATTCCCTCTAAAAACATTATTTTTAAGTTTTGCCAATAATTTCTCCATGATAAAACTTTCTTCTTACTTTTTGTCACATCCTCTTTCCCTGTCTAATTACCTCTTATCGCTTCAGGGAGGAAAAGAAGCTCACTACACCCACACTTAATATAGTCAGATTTCACATCTGATTAATTGACTGACATTATCAGATAACCAGAAAGCCAAAAGGCTTTGTGATTCCTTGCCGCTGAAATGTAAGGCCTTTTTCACATTGACATTGCTTTGCAATGTATTTCAATTAACAGGGCTCCATAATGTGCCCACAAAGTACACATGCAAGGCATCCAATCTTCCTACATTGAGATCCCTCTTGCCTATTGTGAACCCAAATAACATTTGACCTCCACCAAAAACTTCTGGGACCATGTTTTCACTATGTGCTATCTACATGAAAAGTTACAGGACCCTACAAGTGACCTTTCTTGAAAGACTGTGCAGGAAAGCTTGTCAGGCTTTGAACATGCTGACAAATGAACTTTGACCTTTGGGAAAATCAATAGGGATCATCTACTCAATTTGACCAATCTACACTCTAAATATGAGCAGTCACCTGTACCGTTCTTGAGATATTGGGTTTACGAAGTGTTGACCCTTTGACCTCTCGTGACCCCAAACGACCTTTGACCTCCACGAAAATCGATAGGGATCATCTACTCAATACAACCAACCCACACACCAAATATACGCATAGTCACATGTACTGTTCTCGAGATATCGCGTTTACTAAGTTTTGACCTTTTGACCTATCGTGACCCCAAATGACCTTTAACCTCCACCAAAAACAATAGGGATCATCTACTCAATATGACTGACCCACATACCAAATATGAGCATAGTTACATGTACTGTTCTGGAGATATCCTGTTTATGAGGTTTTGACCTTTTGACCTCTCATGACCCCAAATGACCTTTGACCTCAACGAAAATCAATAGGGATCATCTACTCAATATGTCCAACCCACACACTGAAAATGAGCACAGTCACATGTACCATTCTCGAGATATCTTGTTTACGAAGTTTTGACTTTTTGACCTCTCCTGACCCCAAATGACCTTTGATCTCCACCAAAAACAACAGGGATCATCTACTCAATATGGCCAACCCACACACCAAATATGAGATTAGTCACACTTACTCTTCTTGAGATACTGTGTTTATAGTGTTGAGCCGATAACAGAGATATCGGAACTTGCTGATAACAGATAACTCAAAGTTAAAGGCAGTCATTCGTCACCCCAAACTACAGTTTCAGTATACATATATCAAAACTCTCAATTGGTACAGCTCTTTGAAAGGAATCACATTCAACCACTGGGGCAAGCCATGAAGCAAATAAACTAGGATAAAGATGTGTTTTAGATAAATGTGGGAGGGGCTAGAAGTAAGTAGGTTGGGAGAATTGGACCTGTTTGGGATGATGAAAATATGCCTTTAATATCGGCCCGATATACCAATACCCCAAAAAAAAACATCTTCCGAAATCACATGTTTTGTTATCATTGAAAAATTATAATTTTATCACTACTGCACCTTAAACTTATTTTGAACTAAGTCTTCATGTTTCCGTTACTTTGTCTCCGTGAAAAATTTTCCGTGTTTCTGACAAAGTGTTTTAAGCAATCATTCACGATGTATTTGGTGTAAAACACGCGCCAGCCAAGAAACCCCGTTCGTAACAAACACATTTCGTCACCTACAGCCAGACTGTAAAGTTTTTTTTTTGTGTGCGGGGAACGTGAAAAAGAATCGGAAAACGGCGCAGATTGGAAAACCCGCAATACCAAAACATGTATGCCGTGCCGCAAGTGCAGTATGCCACATTTATAGGTATGTGTATGGACTGTACAGTGTAATTCCCCAAGCTTTACTACGAAAAAAAACTTGCGAGCGGCATACATATCTACATTATACCACAGGTGTTCTCAGCATATACATACACACTACAGTATAGAGAAGGTGTTTTTACATGGATACTGCTGATAATGATAAAGACTCCCTTACACAGCGCTGATCGTTCGCTGGTTACGACAGTTCACAGTTTATGTCTTCATCCGGTCCGGTATGGGTTTTTTCATTTGTTTGTCTGTGCCCGTTTCTATCCGCGTAAAAAGCGGTTACGATACTTCATGAGATCGTACATTTTGTCTCAGGCATTGGTCCCTTGAGTTAGCTCTTTCAATTGAACATTTGCGATCGTGAACATTGAGCATGCCGCTCTACTGTACACAGTGGTGGAAATCCCCATTGAGTCACTGTTACTGCACGTGGGGAAATTCGCACAGTGAAACTCCATTGAGATTTGTCGCGGGATTCGGAAGAATTTGACTTGGGTAAACGGACAACAGATTTGTATAGCGAATTGGCTATAGATTGCACATTACGGTGGGTGCACTCTGCTATGGGTGTGTACGTTAATTGTTGAAAGAACACAACAAGCAAGCGTTGTTTGTTACGAACTGCTTCCAAAATGAAAAACATCGGGATTGCCATGGGAGTCCGCAGGTAAGGGCAAGGGGGCTTTTGCCCCTGAAAAATGAAAAATTTGAAAAAACATATAAAAATCGGAGCAAAAACCCGAACAAAACATTTTTTCCAAGTTTCTATGCCAAAAATAGGCTTTGGAAATGCCATTTCCAGCGATCTGGGAGGCATTTTTGGCTGAAATTTTCACACATTTCATGTCAATTCATGATGAGGTTTTGCCCCCGTCTAGAAATTTAGCCCCCCCCCTGACTTTTTTTTTGCGGACGCCCATGGGGATTGCGCTAAATATTCTATAGACTACGAACTGCAGGCTTGCGGCGTAGTTGATCTAGTTTGTGTACGTTCACTGCAATGAATTTGTTTAATATTTTATGTTCAACACAATGATCTGTATTTTATTTAAGTGCGTATCAAGTACTTTTAGCTCTTTACTGTTGAAATGATGAAATACTTGTTATCAGTTGCCATTATCGGAGACAGCCTTCATTTGTGCCGATACCGATATCTTACCGATAACGCCATTATCGGCCGATACCGATAATACCTATCGGTTATCGGCTCAACACAACATGTTTACAAGCAAATTCTAAGGAATTTACCTGTTGACCTCTCGTGACCCCAAATGACCTTTGACCTCCACGAAAATTGATAGGGATCATCTACTCAATATGACCAACCCACACACAAAATATGAGCATAGTCACATGTACCGTTCTCAAGATATCTTGTTTACAAAGTTTTGACCTTTTGACCTCTCATGACCCCAAATGACCTTTGATCTCCACCAAAAACAATAGGGATCATCTACTCAATATGGCCAACCCACACACCAAATATGAGCATATTCACACTTACTCTTCTTGAGATACCGTGTTTACAAGCAATTTCTAAGGAATTTACCTATTGACCTCTTGTGACCCCAAATGACCTTTGACCTCCACGAAAATTGATAAGGATCGTCTACTCAATATGACCAACCCACACACAAAATATGAGCACAGTCACATGTACGGCTCTCAAGATATCGTGTTTACAAGGTTTTGACCTTTTGACCTCTCAGGACCCCAAATGACCATTGATCTCCACCAAAATCAATAGGGATCATCTACTCAATATGACCAATGCACACACCAAATATGAGCATAGTCACACTTACTCTTCTTGAGATACCGTGTTTACAAGCAATTTCTAAGGAATTTACCTATTGACCTCTTGTGACCCCAAATGACCTTTGACCTCCACGAAAATTGATAAGGATCGTCTACTCAATATGACCAACCCACACACAAAATATGAGCATAGTCACTTGTACCGTTCAAGATATCGTGTTTACAAGGTTTTGACCTTTTGACCTCTCGTGACGCCAAATGACCTTTGATCTCCACCAAAAACAATAGGGATCATCTACTCAATATGACCAACCCACACACCAAATATGAGTTAAGTCACACTTACCCTTCTTGAGATATCGTGTTTACAAGCCAAAGGGTCACATACATACACACACACATACACACACACACACACGCACAACATCACCTTCGCATAGATTCCTTGGCCTACGGCAAGGAATCAAAAATACACAAAAAGTTTTGTAACATTTGGGGTTAGCTAACAGGCCAGTCAAGCATATATCTATTGCTTTTTAAGAAGTATGAACACAAAGAAGGCATAGCTCATTTGAGGACACAGATCATGTATCAAAATCATACCAGAATATCCCATACCGCCTTTGCTCTACTGGGGTATCTGTATGTTGCTTTCTCCAAAAGCAATGTCACAGCATGTTGCATGTTTTTACAACTTGCTATGAATTAAACTGAAAATTTTAGTGCAGCACACACAACCAATTCTGAGGAAATTTTGAAGGAGAATGATGATCACATAAGAACTGTACTCTTCCTAGAAGCCTACACATACAGTACGGCTTTCTGCTTCTCTAGGTGGCAAAATGTTCTGGCTTATGTTTTGCTGAAAGAGTTCTTTAATTTTGAAATATGAATGAAGCAATTTTAGGTTAGAATAGAAATGCCTATCTGTAGGAGAATATTTTACACAGATATTGCGGGTACACACTGGAGAGGATGGAAAATTCAAGTCACTCATTCAATGACTGTTTCTGAAGCTTTGTTAAGTTTGAGATTGACTATCAATTGTATGACAGACTCTTTGGTTCCCCCAGGAAAGGTCTGGCAATGCTCAATAGGAGCCTAGAACATTTTTGTGCATTAAGGCACCCCTTTATCACACAGTTGCCCCAACATTTCTTGGATGTTGGAGCATGTTGCCTGTCGAATATGATGAACTGATTCAGTTGTTTGGACACAACATTTGGAGAGCTTTGACACATCCCAGGGTCAAAGGGTGTGTCTTACAATTGATAAGAACATAAGTGACCATTGACTTCAACTAAAATCAACACTATTCTTCTACATTCAAATGAACTATTACCAACATACAGTATTCCAGTCAGGTTTCAAAAGTTCCTCACGCTCTTACTTCTGCAGCATATCTTGTCTTGTGTTCAATTTACAAGTAATAATGTCTGGTAAGGTCCGTCGCTATATCGATATACCTGGTATACCCGGTATGTCCGGTGTGTCACTTCTACCTATACCGACAGTATAGAAATCTGTCCTCAACGAATATACCTGAAATACCAGGTATACCCAATAAGAAACCTGAAATACCTCGTAAAATTATACACAATTGAAATACCGAACCAGATACGCACACCGTACCTACTCCTTTCACCGCTTCCCACTCTTCATGTTTATTGTGTTCACGCAGCTCAGAAGTCCGATACAAACCATTGAAACCCATGCAGTGATTCCCACACAATCATAGCAGGTGGGTACTTGCACACACAATACACTATTGGCAGATCAGCCATGCATCCTACACTCTAGCGCTTACGAGAGCTACAGCACAAAAAGTCAACGGAGGGACGAACGAAATTTCACCTGTCAAAAATGGTTTATGCCTAATCGGCCAATCACGATTAAAAACGGGATACATTCACTTGCACTAATTTGGAACAGTCGATGTATTGATGGGGGATTCAAATACTGAACAGCGTTTGTTTTCCAACACGTGCTTCACTCTGCCTGAGTTCGCTGTTTCGCTGGCGTCTGTTGTTTGCAATGTAGAAATGTTTACAAGCTCTTAACAAAGTAGAGCACTGTGTTCAACGTACAGTGGCTAGAACAATACAAAAAGTTGAGCGTTTTCTAAAGGGGATTGAAGTGTACGGGAATATAGTTATGCAAATAAGCAACACAGTAAAACGAGTAAATGGAAACAAGTGAAATATTCATTCGAACCGCATGATTGATTGACTGATCGTGGACATGCTAGATTTCTGCCAAGTTTGTCTATCCTTTACAAAAAATTCGAGTCTATTTTTCTAGTTATTGTAAAACAATAAAGCAGCATGGGTCTTATTAATACCAAAATAAAACCGACAAAAAGAAAAACACCTTTGAAGGTACATATCAATGAATACCCTTACTGAATACCAACAACAACAACCGAGAAAGTAAAGATTGTAACGAGTTTTATACAGTAATTATGAACAAGGTGTCACGTAAATCCACAATATTCTGGGCTTACAACTCGTTGGGCAGACTACTAGAAAATAATTACTACAAGTTCTGGGCCAAAAAAAAAGCATGCTGGCCTTTTCGGGATTTAGCTGAGCTCTCAGGGGGGTTATAATTTGTCCAGCTTTACTGAAAAGTCGCTCAGAAGGGGAAGATGTCGCCTGGACTGACAGGTACCGTCTTGCAAAAGGTGCAAGGTTGGGGAAGTTTTTTTCTTGATCTTTCTACCACTCCAGTGGGTCATCCTCACAGTCTGCACAGGGGATGGCAACATACAAATCATACTCCCTTAAAAACTTTTCGCGGGGGAACTTTCAAGAGGAGATGACTGAGACTGCTGCTTTGTTTTTCCTAGGCAAGAGCTAAGAGTACGTTGTTTTTGCGGTGGGGAGTCTGAGGTGGGTGTGGTGGTTGGGTTTGGATCATTGGCTGTGTCATTAGAGCTTGTGGATGTTGATGGCTCTTGTTCGGAAACTTCGTTTTGCACAGGGCACTGGACAATGACTAATCCCACTTTTCGTATAGGTTTAGCTTATTGTCTGTATTCCCAAGTCATTCCTTTCTTTCACCAATGCTTGATAAATACTCACTGACATCTTATCAACACTGATGGATTCGTCACAGTGTATGCACTTCAACTTTCGACATAAATACCGCACCAATTGCTCACACATGGCCGTAACAAAAATTTCACCTGTTGCTTTACCGATTCTGCGCATTGATTAAATTCTTTACCTGGTATATTCACAAACCGATTATAACGCTGCTTACCAGGTAAATCACATACCTACTACTACAATAAGAGAACAGTGATCATCAACTGTTATACAAGTGTGTACACGTACCTACGGTACGATGCAGCGTGCCAGTAGTGGTGACACACAAGACTCAGTGATTACAGGTCGTATGTACATGAACTTGTTTCTGTAGGTTGACTGAAGAAGAGAATCGAGGAATCATTATTTAGGTTCTATGAGTTGTCATGCCAGTCTATTTTATTTCGATTTTGTAGAATCACGTAGTGTGTTGGGAAGGGGAGCTGGATGGTATTTCAATCACTGTCGTAGTCCGAGTGTTGCATCGTAAAACTGTAAGGCATAACATGATGTGTACTATAACTGTAATAGATTAGGCTTACTTTTAAAGGGTTTAGCTTGAAAGGAAAGACACATAAAACACATTCTTTTTTTAAAGAAACTTTATTCAAATCTTAGAACTGTCTTGCTGCAAGAGAGGAGAAAAAATGTCGGTAAAATAATAATGAGAGGGCGCTGACACTCCTATACATTAGGAGGTGGGTAACGGAGGGAACATTGTGTGAACATTGTGTAGTACTAGTACCGTGCTAAGTACCTGTTCCGCGAAATTTTCTGGTATACCTGGTAATACCAGGTATGCAGCAGTCGGTATACCGGTACCTGGTTTGGCTTATACCGACGGACCTTAATGTCTGGTGATTCCAAATAACAGTATCTCCAATGAAAACAACTGATATCCATGCACAACACAAATGTGCCAAATGCCATAGTTGAGATTGTTCAGACAGTGTTAAGACCAATTGATCTCTGGTGACCAAGACTGGTCTTCAACATCCACCAATTTAACTCGGGCGTTTTGGTTAACCAACATGGCACATAGTAAGTAGAAGCGAATGGAACTTTTCTTCTATACACACTGTTGTTCATACTGCAATCTCTTTTAATGACTCATCTTTACCTTCACCAAAACAACTAGAATGCAAAGATGCATTGAGATTTCAATGATCAATGTATGTCCTATTCCAAATAATACCATGATGTCCATATCTCCTCTGTCAAATGTTAATCTAACATTTTGGGAAACTAATTTCATGTTACCCCAGATGACCTTTATTTGGCCTCCACCAACATAGAAAGGGGCCAACTTGGCACCATAACAACCACATATCAAATATATCCAAGTTTCCTGTCTCGAGATAATGGAAACAAGATTTTCAGACATTAATTTCTTGTGAACCAAGTTGACCTCTAACCCTCACCAAAAATAATAGGGACCATCTTTTGGTAATAATGCATCCATTCACCAATTGTTTAGTTTCGTTTCGTTTATTTGTTTTTCTACATCATCCAAATGTATGGATACACAAAAGTAATGAATACAGTACATACATAACACTGAAGTAGATGTAAGTAAAACTAAAAAACCCTGAGGGCTTGTTGAGAGTTCTACTCCCCAAAACAACAAAAGCAAGTTACCTAGAGTAGCTGTGTTGCAAACACAAATAAGCATAAAGAAAAAGAATATAAGAGAAAAAAAAAAGGACGGAATACTGTGACACAGTATCTATTAAAGTTTCTTACCTTGACATACAATAGCCAGCTAACAGTTTCAGTTTTTGACCTTGGGTGACCCCACACGAAATTTGACCTCCACCAAAAATGCTAGGGACCATTCTCTTATTATAACACATTCACATACCAAATATGAAATCCATCCAAGTTTCCTACCTTGTTTTGACCCCTAGTGACCCAGATGACCTTTGACATCCACCAAAAAAAGAATGGTGGACCCTCTTTTCACCATAAGAAATCTAATCAACCGGGCAATGACTGGTGGAAACTCCTCTTACATGGAAACAAATCCTGTTTTGGAATGTAATGGATCTGTCAGAACATAGAGGTGTTGGAATAGAGGGGTGTCAGAATATAGGGCTGATGCATGCAACTATGGGTCAGAATGTGAGGTTAGATGAAAGAAGGCAAATGCCAGATAAAAATAACAATTCCCATCTGCCTCAAGGTATCTTTAATTTCATGTATTCTATTCTAGAGATCTTCACAATTGATCACAACTCTTCACTGGTACCAGGTAACAAATTTCTGATTTTGGCTGGCCTGTCCCTGCATTGCATAATTGCTTTGGGAAATCAACAAACAAATTGCTCTGTACAGGGGCATAATTAATTTAGCACAAGGTCTACGCTACATACGTGTTTCAAATGTTTTTTTTTTTTGGGGGGGGTGGGGAAGGGGGTGCACATGTAGAACTAGTTTTCATTTAGTCACACAGAAGACAATTATTCAAAGAAAAAAATAAAAGGTGATGGGATATGCTGACTAATTCAGTTCTTTTGAAATTATGTGCTTGGCCAGGGTTTTAAATTTAGCTATATTGCAGAACGAGGGAGCAGATCCCATCCTTATCTTTGGGTTACATTCGATGGAGTTTTAAGGCCCTTTTTCCAAGCAATTGGTTCAAGTCGATGTGGCTGCCTGATGCCCAATCACAGATATTTTTCCAGTTGTGGCTCACTGGAGTGTTTATTCTACTCCATTGTTTGTGCTGAGCACCAAGCACAATGGCAGTAGGCCTACAGGTAGGTTCCATTTTTAAAGTCTTCAGTTTGTTTGGTAGTTAAATAGGTTTACTGACACATGAACACCGATGTGATATACAGTATTGTATCACTAACATGAGAAAAGTTACTCTGAGATAGGCCTAAAACTACGACCCGTCTAGAGCTCATAACTCCCGATCTCTGAAAGCTTGATGCTCGAACCATTTGACCATGCAGGAGCTTCTGGTGGCTTTGCTTTTTCACAACTTAAGACTTTAATACCAAGCTTCCAGTGCTCCAAGGATTGGGAAGGGATAGCGTGGAAGAAGGCATTAATAACCTGCTTAGTCTAGGCTAAGCCTAGCCTAGGCCCTCAGCCTTAATGAAACCACAAGTTAAGGGGCGTGCGCGGCCAAGCCTGTAGCCTAACCACTAACGTAATGTTAGACGTCCTATACAAGCTAATATGCCCATCCTTAGTTAGAGATGAAGTTTGTAGGCAAACCAATGTGAAAGTCGGTTGCAAACTAAGGTGAAAATCAGTTGCAGTGGTACATATTACTGCGGTTCAACTTGCGTATTTTATTATTGTAAGCCCAAATAGAATTTCTCCGTGCAATTTTCACCTCAGTACATTTGCAACGAACTCAGAAGAAACTCAAATGATTATATTTTCAAAGTAATGATAATCACATGAGCCCTGCCTTTTTTACGTAACATACGAAAATGCGGAACCATGAGCCGTTCACTTGTAAGGAAGGGGTAATTATTCAAGTGTGCATATCTGCTGACTGTTGATATTGGCCTAGACGAGACACCGATCGACTCATGGGACCGTCGCTTTCATCCACGATCTTACGCACATGTATACGTGTATGTACTGCCATATCGAGGCAGTTTAGTTATGTTACAAATAAGCCCATGAACGATTAAAAAATTGTAACGAGAATGCAGGTGAAACAACGCGCATATTTTTATAGTAATTTGTGTAGACTTTTTATTTTGAACCTGCAGAGATTAATGTTTGCCTTTTGCTATGAAGCAAATGGTTTCTACATTACACCACAATTTTCTATGAAGTTACACGCCAGCCAAAAGAGGCGACGGCGGCCTCCCAGCCACATCTCTGTAGTTGAAATCAACGATGCATATCGTGACCAAATATAACGGTACCCAGCCGGCTGCACAAGCTAGCGAGGTGTTGCTAAAGTTGTCTATTGTTGTGACTGCTTCCCAGCGGCTGTGGCGGCCTTGCGGCTGGCGGGGAGGCCGAGTTTTGACAAGGTGGCCTAATACTAAAATACAAACATCCGAGTGATTCTCATGCTCAGGGGTCTCATGCGCCTCGTGGGAGGAAATATCACTGCACCACCTACCTCCATACAATTAATTAGAAGGCACCAATTTCCAATGCATGTGGACCACTACCAATGGAGATCAGGAGAATTCACTTAACCCTCCACCCCCCCAACTGCACAACTCCTGCCCATGCAAATTAAAAATCAACAGGAATGTTAACATCCTTCATATCAAAGGTAATTCTATCCCAGTGTTTGCAAATGAGGTAAATGTGTACAACTTACCCAGGCATATTACGAGGCACAATAAGCGCATAAGTAACACCTAACAGTCAATATCTTAGCCTAGACCCTTTGCCATTATGTACCATTGGTGCTTCCACATAACTTGGACCCTGATTTCATTCATAAAATTACTACTGAAAATATCTGCTCCAGCCGGATTCAATCCAGAGAGTTTGTATACTGTCCCGTAAAATACTGTCCGGCGGGATCCTAAAATTCCAGATCCAGTACACCCCAAACAAGTAGCTAACTTCAGGCTTTGGCAAAGGAATGAAACTAGGACAACTTGCAGTATTTCTAAAAGTATTCAGTTTTTTGGCATGTTATGGGTCATACCACTCTGGACTTCAAGCTGAGGGTTGGTCTGTTGGAGAAGTTGCAACTACATGGAAAAGACAAAGTTATCCCAACTTCTGTACATGTTTGAAAATGTCATCACATACTCACCACTAACTTCAAGTGAAAAAATACAATTCTCTGGTGTAAGATAGCTCTGTTGTGCTAAAACCACCCTGTATGACCTCTCATGCCATGAGGTTACATTCAAAATGACTAATGAGCCATCTTCCCTCACATCATATTCTCCACTATCAATGCCAGGTCCACTTTTAGCTCCTTCATTTGGCTGAAAATGTACCACTGAAGAGCTGCTTTCGGAGATATTGTCAAACCAATAAACATAATTCAAGTCATCAGGAAAGTTGCACTGAATATATCCTGGTTCTCCAAGCTCTACAGTTTGATTTTTAGGGCAGGACACTGCACCTGGAGATGTGAACAAGCAATAAAATGCATTAAAAACTGTTTTACACCCTGTTCAATTTCCAACATACTGTACAACATGCATTTTTCAGTACTTTTCTACAAGTTCCTAGGGTCCTCCTATATTTGAAAAAAGAAAAATCTATACATCTTCCACACTTTGTGGCATTACTTCATTCATACCTAGTTGTCTGATTCAAACATTTGTTGCAAAACTTGTGTCAGAAAATAGCCCCCCTAGAGAGCCCCTGCCTCTCCAAAAAAAAAAAGGATCAAGAGCACCATCTGTGCTGAAGCTGAATTACTGCACAGTGATGACTTACGATGCCAAGAAAATCACTTGCCATGCAACGGACATTTTTAATCACTACAGCAGGGTAAGTAGCTGGTTACTGGTGGCAAATCACCTTCTACTTAGGCATTTACCGCTGCTTAGGTTGCACTAAATCACACACCGTCTACTTGGTGGCACATGGCCAGATTTCCTGATGTAGCCTCCTACTAAGTATGTACTGTGCAGCCTCAGAAAAAATTTGACTTGCCTGCTACAGGGACTCTACTTGTCATTCACTGCTGTTATTTCTTGAACAGAAGTATCCACAACTTAGATTGTTTTAATTTCTCTCAGGTAAAATGATAACCCCCTTCTGCCTTGCTTACTATTTTTACAGAAAACAGTAAGTTTAGTTGGTAATCAGCAAGTTTAATTGGGCTGTGATAACACAATAGTAAGTACAAGCTTCCTCCCTGAATACAGCAAAATAAAAGAAATATGAGCTTCTTCATCCCTTCCACAAGCAAGGTTTGTTTAGAAACTGTGTCATATGAATTGGTGCTACAGTAGTACTGTGATTTGTCCTCTCGACTTTGAGTATTTATACTAAGTGCCTACTGTACATGCATGCACAATAGAAATACACATCAAACATCTCCCTTAAAACTACAGTAATGTAAACAACCTCACAGGACTGAGTTTTGTACACAGACAGATTTAAAGGGATAGCAGTTCAATGGGAAACATGTAGTTAACTGAATTTGTGAGACTCAAATAGAGGGGTGGCACAAAATTGGTAAGAAAGGTGTCAAAATTACTATTAATCCAAAATTGGACAAGAAATTTGTAATTCACACATGCTAGTCATCATCCTTCTAAACAATTATGAGGATAATTTTGCAATGCATCTGGGAGAAAAGAGCATTTCAACATACTTACATCCATGACCTCAAAAATGGCCTTTGGATGACCTCTGACCTATATTTTTCAACCAGCTAGAAGCCCTTCAAAAGGCGACTAAACATGCCATGTTTGGTTTTAAACTACAGTATCACACTCACAGGTGCAAAGCAATTTAGTACCATATCAAAAATAGTCCCACCTTCTTGTATGGCCTTGAATGACCTTGGATAAGCAAATCTACTATAACAGTAAAGAACCACTACATAGTGAATATAACCGCCAACTTTCAAGGACATGGAGCACTACTTGGGAGGGGTGTACTTTAAAGACATTCACAAAACAGCCATTAATAACCCCTACTGTAAATGACCTTTGACCTCAACTTTCTGAACACAACATGCCCTATGATCAATGACCAATGTGTCCAAGTTCCTCTAAAATCCATTGATAAACATGCTCCTGACAGCATTAAAGGCAATTTTGAACAGATTTTATAGACAGACAGAGTGATGTTGGCAGATCACAATAGCTCAAACAGCTCTTTGAGCTGGTTTGAGCTAACAAAGTTTGATGCATCAGTTTGGCCTAATTCTCAGAAGTCCATAGTGTACATATGCACACCTTAGGCACATATTCAACACCCCAGAAAGCAAGTGCAAGGTCCAGAATGGTCATTTTTTCTCCTGACAGTACAGTGGTTGCTCTGTGATACGTGGGCTACTTCAATATTTGCTAGCCTAAATTCCAACTACTGTATATCTCACAACATTGCTAGGGTGTGTTACTTTTTTCGAGTTTTGAGTTTCTGGTTATTTTTTTCGAGTTTTGAGTTATAATTTTTGAGTTTCGTGCTGTAATTTTCGAGTTTTGAGCAATAATTTACGAGTTTCAAGTAATAATTTTCCGAGTTTCGACTAATAGTTTTTTAGTTTAATCATTTTCCGGTTTCGAGTAATAATTTTCTAGTTTCAAGCAATAATTTTCGAGTTTTGAGTTAAAATTTTCGAGTTTCAAGTAATAATTTTCGAGTTTCGAGTTATAATTTTCCGAGTTTCGAGTTATAATTTTTTAGTTTCGAGTTGTAATTTTCGATTTCGAGTTATAATTTTGAAACGAACTTTTGTCAAATATTTGACCAGATTGCGGTTTTTGCCCCACTAGACTAAATGCTTTTAGAGTGCGTTTGTATCCAGCTGCGAAGAAATGGAATTGTGTCACACTAAGGGGCGAGAATGACCTGAAGGGGTGCTTCAAAGGTATGTATAGCAGGAAAATTTGGTTAGAAGGGGTGAGAAATGTAATGTAGGGGCGCTTCAAAGGACATAGATACCATATGCCTCATATTACGGTACATAACATAAAAAAGGGCGCCACAAGGCGATTTGAGCTTCTGAATATATGTTAACTCCACCCCTGTATGTAACATATTTGAAAATAATGAGACGATTAATTTGTACAACCTTATGAACATCTTTATACATACTTCTGTTTCAACAAACCAATTTCTTTACATTCTCCGTATGGATGGTCACTTCAAACTTTTCCCTCCAACAAAGATTCCTTTAATAAGTCCGTGGGGGTTGACTATACGTTCATGAATTATCCCGAGGTGTAAGAATAAGTCATTGAACCACAAACTCGATTTTTGCAAATTCTGGATTGTCCAACTCAAATTTTGCAATATTTCGGGCTACATGACTCGATATTTGCAAATTTTGAGTCACTCCACTCAAATTTTTCAGATTTCGGATCACCTGACTCGTATTTTGCAAATTTCGAGTTACCGTAATTCACTCGAATTTTGGAATTTTTGCTCTTCAGATAGACTGTGATTTTGAAACCCCCTACCTCTGTCTGTCTATATCCTTGCCCATTTCAGACAATATGCAACTTGGCACTTATTCGGTGTCTAGCAGAAAACATCCCGTCCTGGTGCCTGAAACCGATAAACTGTAGGTAGCCCATCAAACATCTGGGAGAAGGGAATTTAGTCAAAGGGGGTGAGAAATAGCATAGAGGCGCTTTGCAGTAGGTATATACTCTTTTGTAGGTCTACCTCACATGGTAAGATACACTCTGTGGGCTGGGATTGTAGAATTTGTCCACGGTATTTACTGCCTGTTTTAAGCGGCGACTTAAGTTAACGACTTGGTCCGCATTTCAATTTTTTGGAACAAAACTGGACTTGAACGATCTTTGACACCGTATCGAAGCCATATTTAAATTTGACATTTTAATCAAGTTGATACATGTCACTATATACCACATTGGTGTTGGTGTGTTGTTAAACCTCAAACCTTACTTTTTATTAAATATCAAGTAAGCCTGCCTAAGTTATCTAGAAAATATAGCTTGTTTCATATGTCACTTTTAATTACTTAATTATAAGCTCGTTAAGGTGTGTCACGGACGGGACAGAAAATGGACACCAGTTTTTTATGAGTTTATGTAAATCAGAAATGCTCTGAAACCACAAGTGATATTGAAATTCTGAAAAGTACATTGCAAACTAGAGTTCCTTTCTAGTCTCATACAAATAATTTATTTTCCAAAAATTTTTAGCAAGACTACAAATTTTGCTCCCCCTTAAAAAAACTGGCGTCACGGACGGGACATTGCCAAATGTCACGGACGGGACAATGTTTGAATTTAACAGTAATAGGGTATTTTTATATTTATTAACATTCCTTTTTACCAGTTATTGGTCTATTGAGATATGTGGATAGACATGTGCAAGATACAGTATTGCATCAAATCAACAGGCTGTGGGTGCTGAGGCAGGTGGGGAGGGGGTGGGAAGGGGTAAAAGATGTGACCTGGCAGGGAGTTGCAATGTTTATAAATCCAGTGTGAATTCTACAACAAATTGAAAACGTAGCCTACTGCCAAAAGTGTATGCTCATATCAAAGGCATTCATCCTTGTCAAAAGTACAGGTCCATGCACCCCGATCCCCATCTGGGCAATATGAACAACATGCAGGGTTTTCCCTGAGCGTTTTGAACGTCGCGGCCCGCGACGTTCAAGCTCCCAAACCAAGGAGGCCGCGACGTTCAAAAAACGGCCGCGATGTTCAAAATTGCTGCCAGCTAGCCTCCATAATTTTTCTTCTTTGTGTCAACGACTGCTTTTGTTGTTAATACAATAAACGACAAAATCGTTGACTTATTTGTAAAACTGCAACTAACTTTTTTAATTTCCATGCACATACCACTGCATGCGAGTCGGAAGTCTGTATGTATATCCCATAGGGCCTACTATTGAACGAGTAACAACACGGTATTATTATAACTAACTAGCCTGCACTTGCCGTCGTAGGCTTGTATCAGGAAAATGTTTTGCTCACTCCGGAGCACAGCAGCTATGTGGCATAACAAGACTTGCATGACCAAAACACATACGCCCGCCTTTGGCAGGTTAGAGGTGGGGCTAATGTCTCAGATTTGGGAAATTATCAATCAAACGAACGAACCATGTCATTGTATCTTCACGATGTAATCCCATATATTTCCTTCGTTCATATTTACTTCGTTCTTAAAACTTACGACACGATTGTTTTGCCCCGCTACAACTAGGGATGCACCGGATATCCGGTCCGGCCGGATTATCCGGCCGGATAGTGAAAAAATATCCGGTTCCGGCCGGATTTTTTTTAAATCCGGCCGGAACCGGATTTTTCTGTAAACTTGGGTAGCATTATGTACATGAGTTAAAACAAACATGAAAACTGTGCAGTAACTGTCTCAGAATTAATTTAAAGCTCATAAATTATAGCTTATCAGTGCATGTTACAGTATATAACATTTGAACACCTTTATTTAGCCCTTAAAAATGACTGAACCAAACAAGCAACAAAGTTATAAAAGTAACTGATTTCCATGTACATGTAACAAATATGACTTCAAATTCCTCCAACTGTGTGAAATAAACTGAATGGATGAAAAGACCTTTCATGTTATTTAAATAAGTCTACTGCAGTGCATAGTAGTACTGTACAAAATGGATAATCCATATTACACTTGTACCTGAGTCACATCATTCAAGGCAGTGTTTCAGTTTAATTGCATTGGGTTGTCTATAAAATACACATTTGAACACTTTACTTTTCTTTACTTTTTAACATTACTTGCCCATTAAAGTTGTGTAGTACAAGCAGGAAATGTGTTTCATCTTGAATTTCAGAAGACATTACTCATTGCAAATTAAAGTTGCCTATGGGGTCAATATTAATGTTTTCTGTCCCTAATAATTCATCACACACACTTAAGTATACACAATATGATTAGTGTTCGACCGATCATCTGTTAAGTAATTGACATCTAGCCGATTATTCCGTCATCGGTAAATAATCGGCATTGGTAAATTTCTGCCATTCAACCGATCATTGCCACCGATTATTGGAAACTGGAAAAAAGGGGCTAAATATACTTGAAAAAGGGCTCTTAGTTTCGTCAAAATCCCCGTAAATACTCAATCCATTAACTTCCCGCCAAAACGAGATGCATTGATAATCACAAACGTATAAATTTAACCCCTGCCGTGGGAATGATTGTTTGATATTTTCCGCTAAAACCCGTTTGTTTTACCTGAAATTAGATGTAGAATTGCATTTAAGGTGTATTCCTTGCTGTCTCTCAGAAAGCGCTGCATAAGTTGCTGTACAAACTGTTCTGCACAATACGCATAGAACAGACTGGCTTATATAGCCAGCTAGCGAAGCCGGGCGAGTTCCATGCTAAATTCACATGGAAACAGCACCACAAATATCTGCCAATATGGATTATGTGGGGATCTGACTTTCTTGCATTTCAGTTGCAGATTCTTTTTAAACAAGACATAACTGCTAAAAATATACAGGGATATTTATATCTGAAAGGAACCATAAGATACATTAATCAGGTGCAATTTTTTGTTGCCCAGAACTGCTAAGATTATTAAGATTGCTCTACATGGGGTTGTTTAAGACGGGAGCTCGAGAGTAGCTACAGTACATTAAAGCAACTACAATCCAGTACAGTAAAAGAATGGAAATGTCCCGACACGATTGGAGGATGAAAACTAGACAGAGCGTGATGTTGGCCTTGGAACTAAATTATCAAAGGGCATATGACATCGACTGCAAACAATTCTATTGTATTAACAGTTGATTTGTATCTTCACTTTTGAATTGAAAATATTACCCCTACAAAAATGATATCCCGTTCGTGAAACGAACGGAACAATTCCCAATATTTTCTATCATAAACTGGTTGTGGTATACACGATGTGCACATAGCAAGAGGCGCGAACTATAGAGACAAACATGTGATTTCCCTCTTTCTAATAATCGGTAATCGGCATCGGGCCGATTGTTTAATTAATTAATCAGTAACTGAGTATTACCGATTATAGCATAACCGGTAGACCACTAAATATGTTATCAAACATGTAATATGTAATGTCAGAATGTGTGATACACAGTACAGTACCTCTGCCAAAAAAAATATTAATGATAAATGTGCTTCAGTTTTTTTATACCATGGCATGCTTAAATACTAGAAATGGTGTATAAAACTATGGTGCTGTGCATAGTTAAAAACCTTAACCCTAGAGTCTTTTTACAGTACATATGAGCTTTCCATTCAGTAATCACTATCCAAGGACTCCCTTTGCCAAGTATTACTGGTCTACATAATTTGTACATTTTTTTTGAACAAGTGGTGATGTACTCTAGTTCAAAAAGAACAAACTGATATGCAAAACAACTTTCAAGATTCCCTCAGTTTTCTCTACAAATACTCACTTAAGGAGGGAAAATACAAAGAGCTCTTACTTGCCCCGCTTTGCAACAGTTTTGCTGTACTTCTGCAGGAACAGTTGTTCAGGCCTTTTTTCTATTATATTGCATTTTTTGGTTGAAAAATTTAGTTAAATACACTTGTACAACACTTGAAGACAAATTTATAGACATTTCCCATTAGTCCTTCACAAACATTACATCACAAAGCAGTAAACTCCTATCCCAGAGTTTCTCTGCTTTTCTGGATTTCACATTATTCATCTGCATTGCAAAAATCCGGTTCCGGCCGGAAAAAATCCGGCCGGATTTCAAGTTGGTTCCGGCAAAATCCGGTTCCGGCCGGATCCAAAATTTTGGTTCCGGTGCATCCCTAGCTACAACCAAAGTTTGGGAAATTCGATCGTAGCAAAAATGCAATGGGACTATTAGAATTCTATGCGAAGACGGTTGGTTTCTAGGCCTACATGTTTTTCCTACACAGTAAAACTGCATTGACGATGTCACAAGTATGATTGGCTGATTAAACGCAATAATGAACCAATCACGCTGTTTAGAGGTAACTTAAAATAAGTGCGATGGACCTTATGTGTATGATGTCATAGAACCCTTGTTTTCCCAACATGTTTTCATGAAAAGATCGGGACACACACAATCTGTGATTGCTTGCAGCCACGTGCTCCATTGCTTTTATAAATTCTGGCAATCACTTGATCATTACTCCCGATTATTTGCAAACTGAAAAAGGGATTAAAATATACTTGAAACTTGCCCTTAGTTTCGTTAAATTCCTGTTAACTCAATCCTTTAACTTCCCGCCAAAACTGGTTGCACTGATAATCACAAACGTAAAATTTTACCCCTGCCATGGAAGTGATCGTTTGATATTTTCCGCTATAACCTTGTAGTATTACATGGAATTAGATTTAGAATTGCATTCAATGTCTTTTCCTTGCTTGTCGCAAAAAGCGCCGCGTAAGTTGCTGTACAAACTGTTCTGCTCAAAGCAGACTATCGAGCTGCAGTGTTTCGCCTCTTTTTAATCCCAAAGCTTAGCATACATGTCTGTGGACGTTTTGTACACGTAGCTCCTAGAATCTTGTGAAGTCCGGTGACTATTATCTTGCATAAATTAAGTAATTCCCAGCATTCCTTCCGTAATGTTATTTACAGTAGGACTTGTGCAATGTTGTCATGCAACGTCATTGCAAACAAAAACCGTGATGCACGTGGTCTCGTGAAGCAAATTTCTTGGCACACGCATGCAGTAGACTTCCGTGCGTGTCCGTTTTTTCCGCCAAACAAGGCATCATGTTTTGCTTGGTGACATCATATGCATACGACCCATTTCAAAATTTAAATTGGTCCCTGCATCGTGATTGGTTCAATTGCATTGATTCTAGCCAGCCAATCACGATTTGCACCTTCGCCTATGTGATTTAGTGTGTGAAAATGCTCGGTCTCGAGACAAGTTTTCCCGTGGAGTTTGTGTTACGACGATCGCACTGCCAATGCTTATATAGCCAGCTAGCGAAGCAGGGCGAGCCCCGTGCCAAATTCACCATGAAATGGCATCACAAATCTCTGCGTAGGTGGATTTTTCGGGGATCTGACCTACGTGCATTTCAGTTGCAGATTCTTTTTAAACAAGACGTAAGTTTTGGACAAGAACTGCTTAAAATTTTCGGGGATGTTTATACCCGAAAGGAACCATAAGATACGTTAATCGGGTGCAATTGTTGGCTGCCCAGAACTGCTAAGATTATCATGAATGGTTGCTCTACATGGGGTTCGTATTAAAGCAGGAGAGTAGCTTCAGTATATTATAGCAACTACAACCGGCCAGCGCATAAAAGGAATGCAAATGTTCTGAAATGATTGGGGGATGAAAAATAGAATGAGCATGATGTTGGCCTAAGAACTAAATTATTAAAACCTGGGGCATGTGACATCGACTGCAAACAAATCTATCGCATTAACAGTTGATTTACATCTCCACTTTTGAAGTGAAAATATATTACGCCTACAAAAATGATATCCCGTTCGTCAAACGAACGGAAATTTCCCCAATATTTTCTATCCTGAACTGGTAATATTGCAAGCCGGCCCAATCACGTAAATTTTGGTGAGCAACGGACTCGAAATAACGGCCAACCGGGGGTAAAAATCTTCCGGTGCCAGCGGTTAATGAAGGCCATGCCGATGAACCAAAACTTTTGAAGCAGAAATTACGGTGACATGGAAGCCAATGTGACCGCTATCAGGAGATCAAAATTTGTACGAATGTGAGTTTCGGTGCTTATATTTTTGCGTCAACTTACAAAAATTGTGTTGACTAATTTGGCTCAAAAATGTCACCATTTTGCATCTAGGGACTTGCATAAGTCACAAAATTTCCAAAAGGGGAGGGGGACACCCCCTCCCCTTATACCCCCCCAGGCCGGCGATCCACCAATGGACGCATCAGATGCGCGACGTTCAATTATAAACCCAGGGAAAACCCTGAACATGCATATCAAATGTGTAGTCTCTTACTGTACGTAGATCTCTCTGGATAACTCCAGATTCCAAGGTCTGACAGGTCTACAGTAGATTGTCCATGACAAAGTTGTCCATGACAAAGTTCATGCAAAATACTTAGACTGGCCACACAACTGTTCTCAAAACTACACAGTGTTTGGCCTAAAGGTCAATGGTTGATTCACAGGAGCCTCTTATGATGAAACACCATACCTGTAACACAGAAAGGTAAGTCACAAATCTACTAGCTCGGACAATTTTAACTAGAGCATCTGGCAAACAGTACTTACCACCATTTTCTGACCAAATTTAATTTGTCCATTCTATACTGAGTTATTCCCTCAATAGGTACAGTATATCAAGGCAGTCCTTATTTTCATTTTTTTCTTTTCACATACTGTACTGTACAGTATCCCTGTCAAAATGAAGTTTCAGTTTAGTATTTACAGGTGAGTGTTGGTATCCAAGTACAGCAGTTGCTGCCAGGAATGATTCACCACTGCCAGAAACTTGTAGTCAGAACTACATTTGTGACTTACCTTTAGATAACTATGTTATATAGTGTATGGTGTACTTTATATACAACATCCTAAGGGGCACCTGTGGGTTGATATTGGTCCAAGTTGGTGTGCTGATATGACCTTTTGCCTCTGAACCTTCCTCTATTCTACCTTTTCCTCTCCCTCTTAGGTTTCCTCTGCATCTGATAACTTACAGTTATTATTCATTATTCAGTTGTTCTCCTTTTGGCAGCTCTCCTTTGCCCCGTCTTCCCTTTCCTACCCTTTGTGATCAAAAGGAGTGCCTCTTCTCATTATTTTAATTTGCTGTTAGTTTTGCCACATACTTTTTTCCCTCTTACTAGTCCTAATAGATACACTTGACCATGTGTTGAAACTGTACTTTGAACTGCAGAGGCAATGTTCACAAGCACATACTGTATTAACTCTATATGCAGTTGGTGCACTTAAGTTTACTTATCACTTGAATGGTCATGGACTACTACTACAGTATTTTAATTCAATAGGTCATTGACTGTATTCAATAGAGTACTGCCAGGTTGGCACGGGCATAAATTTAGGCTACTATTGGCTACCCTATTACCTGTATACCTCCATGGTCCAGGGGCCCAGGGTATAACCATTCATATGAATAGATAACCTGCTGAAGTCTATCTGATTGAAGCTCAACTCTACTACAAATAATTCATTAATACACAGTACCAAACCAAGTCACAGTTGGGGTAAGCATACTTAGTGTACAATGTAAAATAGTGCATACCTGTCCCGTCCGTGACAAAATGTCCCGTCCGTGACACTTGTTTGTTGGCTAATTAGGGGGGCTAATTAGCTGATATTAGAAACCAGGTAATTTTGACAGATGTATCAATGGGATAAGTAAGAGAATTCTTGAAATGGGCATGATTGATTTATTAAGTGTTGAGGCTAAAAAAATTTTCGAAATTGTCACGGACGGGACTTTATGATTTTGTCCGATTAATATAATTAAGATAAATTTCACAATTGCGGTAAATCCCTCAAATGTGTCTAACAGCATCCTTAACAAGTCCCAACTTCTTTTATGTCATTCAATTGAAGCACTGCCACATGGTTGTCAAACATGTGATGTCCCGTCCGTGACACTTTTCCCAGCTTCGTTAGCTTTAAGCACTAATTAGGCACCCTAAATTACATAAAATATGTATAAAAAAGTTACATGTAAGAAATTTGATATATATAGTAAGCAACTACCCAAAAAATGTTTTGATACTAAGCATTTAAAATTTTGAATTCCATGTCCAATTTACTACGGAATGCCCCATAAATGAACCTCGCATGATATTAAGTCCGGGTGAATAGTCAAAAGGGAGGGGCCCATCCCTTAGACTCCTTCCCCGGTCGGCACAGACGTACAAGACAGGGACAGGGAGCAGAGGGTGTTCAGTTGCGGTGAGAAATAGTTTGCCATTTACAGTATAACGCATAAGATGTTAGGGGGGAAATAATTAACAGACAGGAGTTAGAACAGTCACAGACAATTTCATCAATTGAGCTGATCTTTAATTTAGCCAAGAGTCACAATAGAGAACGAAAGCTTATATTAAATTGTTCGTATGATTGTGAGGTTTTCCAACGCGTGGAGTAACTTGAAATTTGCAAAATTCGAGTCAAGTAGCTCGAAATTTGCAAATATCGAGTCAAGTAACTCGAAATTTTCAAATATCGAGTCAAGTAACTCGAAATTTGCAAATATCGAGTCAAGTAACTCAATATTTACAAAATTCGAGTGGAGCGACTCGAAATTTGCAAATATCGAGTCAAGTGACTCGAAATTTGCACAAATCGAGTTAGTGGTTGAATGACTTTTCTTGCTACTCTTGATGAACTCGTGATACACACCAGTGTCGGAGCTACCGTATAGCCCCCCCCCCCCACCCTCCTTGCTTTAACCGTCCTTATGGTCACCCTAATGAACTTAAACTGGCCTTTTTTAGTTCAACATTACCATGTGTTAGCTACGGTAGATGAGGTTTAACGACACACCAACACAAATGTGGTATATAGTGTCATATGTCAACCAGGCGCAGATCCAAGGGGTAGGGGGCTTTAACAGCCTCAGTCCCCCTTTTTCATCACATCAACAATAACAAATACACTAAAATAAGCACAATGCTTAGCTACGAGAATATTCAAGGGGGCTATTTGAGACTCATCCTTTCTCTCAAAATACAAATCCATTTCAATAAACCTCGTATGATATTAAGTCCGGGTGAATAGTCAAAAGGGAGGGGGCCCTTCCCTTAGACTCCTTCCCTGGTCGACATAGATGTACAATTGCAAGACAGGGACAGGGAGCGGAGGGTGTTCAGTTGCGGTGAGAAATAGTTTGCCATTTATAACACATAAGATGTTAGGCGGGGAAATAATTAACAGACATGAGATGGAACAGTCACAGACAATTTCATCAATTGAGCGGATCTTTAATTTAGCGAAGAGTCACAATAGAGAAGCATTAGAACATTTTCAATTCCGTTGTAGTAACTTTCTGATCACTAAGCATCTTCTTTTTTTTTGCAAACAAAAGTTAAAGGGCAAGAGCAGTCATCCCAAATTGAAGTAGTGAAGTAGACTGTCCAGTTTCATGATTAGCTGTTGGGAGCCATGTGACAATGTTTTTTTCTCTTCAAATGTGAAATTTACTAGAAATAACTGTTTGGTTTACCTTGAATTTGCAAAAGTAAAGTCATAAAATGTAATCAAAGATACTTTGAAGAGAAACAAGTGAAATATTGGGTTATCAAGTTTTTTCTTCAAAATAAGTTTGAGGGACTGTTCTTTACCTTTAAACTTATAGACTGCATGTTTAAATACTCTTTACAAGCATGAAAACGCAACTTTTGTCCATCTGAGGGGTCGCGATCAATAAATGGTGGTGCTCCGCTTAGATAATCTTTCGGGCAAAATAACAATTTTCGGGTCAAAGTATGTTTTTAATAACTTTCTAATCACTTTGCAGTTCGCGAACTAATTTTGAAGTGAACATTTTATAAAGTGAAGATGGCGACTGCTTAGATTCTTCGTATGAGTCTGGAAAATTCCATGTTCAGCCATCTGAAGGTCTGATTTTCCAAAATTTTCTCTATGCTCCGTGCCAACCAATGATGACCCTCCGTGTAGATAATCTTTATGACAGAATAACATTTCGTTGTCAAGAAAGCCAGGAAAAAACCGCAAACTAAAACGCTTCCTTTCCCCTATACCTATCGATGCTCTTTTATTTGACTCCTAAAAGTAAGCAAATTTGATGAGTTTACTTCAAAAGGTAGCGTAAATTGAATAATACTGCATGTAAAGACACAGAAGTTTCAGTTTTATCATCATGAACCACCCTCAAAGTTGAAAATATTTCTCGCCCCCTTTGACTGAATTCCCTTCTCCCTGACATTTGATGGGCTACACATAGCCTATCGGTTTCGGGCACCAGGACGGGATGTATTCTGCAAGACACCGAATAAGTGCCAAGTTGCATATTGTCTGAAATGGGCAAGGAAAGAGGTAGGGGGTATCAAAATCACAGTCTATATGCAGGGCAAAAGTGAAATTGTTCCCTTGAAACGAGAGCTTAATTGTTCTAAGGATTGTACGGTTTTCCATATCATGGATTTACTCGAAATTTGCAAAATTCAAGTGTAGTCACTCGATATTTGCAAAATTCGAGTCAGGTGACCTGAAATCTGAAAAATTCGAGTGGAGTAACTTGAAATTTGCAAATATCGAGTCGAGTAACTCGAAGTTTGCAAATATCGAGTCAAGTAACTCAAAATCTGCAAATATCGAGTCAAGCAACCCGAAATTTGCAAAAACCGAGTTTGTGGTTCAATGACTAATTTTTGCTACTCTTGATGAATTTGTGATACATACCACGTCGGAGCTAACGTAGCCCCCCCTTCCCCCACACACACACTTGCTTAAAACCGTCGAAGTAATCTCTTCAGACAAGTATAGTTTCTAACGAGAAGTTTCTCTGTAAAGGATTTCCCTTTTTCTAGGCAAACAATTTCTGTGCTGCATATAGTTAGCGAAGTTTGTGCAAATACATTTTAATGAAGCGTTTGAATGTAGCATGTGGGTAGGCCTATGCAGAGTAACGATCGAGGTATCTGAAAAGTTTCAGTAAGCGCACGACATTGACTTAAGTGTTATGGTGGCCGCTCGATTGAAACTTTCACATTTTCACGCCCGTAACCAGACTTGAAGCGCAGGGGTGCCAAACCATTTTTTTGGGTGGCACTATGGGGTTTGCTTAACGCAGACTTTCCAATTTTGGGGGAAATTTATGTGTGTGACCATCTAAGCCGAGTGCCACCATAGGTTGGCGCAGAGCGTACAAGAAAATTTTTTGTTTTACAAACCCCCCAGATGGCTGGAAATGGCACTTCCTGAGTGTTCTAAGCTACATGTACCCAGCCATGAAATATGGGTTTCAGGTCTGCAATTTCTCAGTATAAACTGATAAAAACTCAATGTATGAAAAATGCTAACCCATATCAGATGGGTTTTGAGACTGTGCAAATCCCCACTAGGGGGAGCTCGGAAGGGGACGGTGTTCTTCTCTTTGCAGCCCCCATTTTTTCGAATTTTTTCTCTTTCTAAAAGGTTGAAACCATTAGCACTCTGTATCGTTAGAATACATACAAGATAAGCAGAGTGTGAATACGGTGCTTCAAGTCTAAAAAGCTTAATGCTCATGACAACCCTTGAGTGTTCACAAGAGAGACCTTGAATGGCCAGCGCTAATTAAACCAGGATGAAACGTTCAAAAGAATTGGCAAAAATTTAATATGCTGCCATGGAGTTATAATTTGCCTACTGTAGTTTGTTACCGGTAATCAAAACCAGAATGCAAAAATGCATTGAGGTTTCGATGATGCATAAATGTTTTAAAGAGTACCATCATGCACCATTACCTTCTCATTCAAATTTTATACTAGCATGTTCAAAAAATAATTTTGTTATTCCAGATAACCTTTTGACCTCAATAAAAGCCATACATAGCTAGACAGGCAAACAACAGACAGACAGATGGACAAACAACTATCTTGAAAGATCGTAGGCTACTTAAAAAGGTTCCTAGACTTTGACCCCTGGAGACCCCAGATGACCTTTCGTTTCTGCCAAAAACAATGGGGATGAATCGAGCGTGGAAAATTGCAATTATTCTGCCTAAATTGAGATACTTGGCATCTCTGCCTTTGACCTCCGCCAAAAACAACATAGACCATTTCCTGACCATAACCCATCCACATACCATTACCAAATACGAATTCTATTCAAGTTTCCTACCTTGAGATATCGCATTAAAATGTCAAAACTTTGACCCCCGGTGACCTCAGATGACCTTTAACCTCTGCCACAAACAAAAGGAACCACTTCCTGACCATAACGCATCCACATACCAAACAATGAAATTTATACAAGCTTCCTATCTTGAGATTTCATGTTAACGAGATTTTCAGACTTTGACCCCAGGTGACCCCAGATGACCTTTGACCTCCGCCAAAAACAATAGGGACCATCTACTGACTTAAACGCACCCACATACTAAATATGAAATCTATCCAAGCTTTCTACCTTGAGATATCGTGTTAAAAAGATTTTCAGACTTTGACCCCTGGTGACCCCGTATGACCTTTGACCTCTGCCACAAACAAAAGGAATTACTTCCTGACCATAATGCATCCACATACCAAATATGAAATTAATCCAAGCTTTCTACCTTGAGATATCATGATAACGAGATTTTCAGACTTTGACCCCATGTGCCCCCAGGAGACCTTTGACCTCCACCAAAAACATTACAGACCATCTCCTGACCCATCAATCAAGCAATTTTTAGAGAATTGCTTCCATTTAAGGTTGATATGTATCGTTACACCACACACCAGTAGCTAGATGAAGTTTCAGTATCTTAAAGCAACAATCGTTCACAAAGTATAGGCTAGGCCATAATACAGTATCCACGGCGAAAGTAGCCGACGAGCCCTATGCAGACAGCTGCAGGTCCCACTACGATATATTTAATTTTGACACTTGCCCAATCTACCCCATTTGTTTCATTTCTAATTTCCTCCCAAAAGTAGTGTGGCTTGAAGCCACAACAAAAACTAGGCCTCGGGCCTAGCCACCTACGTTTACAGAACAAAATGTAACGTTAGAGCTAACAATAATAGGCTACGATCAAATCTAGACATCGTAGTTTTCACCGGTCATTTTATGTTTAAGTTACCGCCTGAGCTGTATACTGCGTAAATAGTCGTATGTGTACGTTCGCAGCACATAAACAAGACCTGCTAGCTGCTAGCTACATGCAGAGTGTAACATACATGCCTTCAGCTGGCTGATCGGCTCGCTCGGTGTGTATCGTTAAAAGCGCTTAGAGAATGGGTGTACTTCAATTGGCAATAACATGACACCCTCCCTCATTAATTACGTTCGAAGCGGGGAATCCCCAAACTTTTAAAGAAGCCGCTTCATTCATTAAACGCAAGCAGCCAATCAGTGAGTATGATTCTTCGCAACAGAAGTTCGTTCGATGTATAGCACGAAGCAGCGGCATATAAACGATTTTCAGCCGGCTGCTAACGTGTGCGACTGCTGCTATGTACGCTGTTGGTCTTGATAAACAGCGATGGAAACATTTTTGAAACTTTTTTCAGTTCATGACTTACAAACACTCCTACGTGATACAAGGACAGGAATAACATGGTTAGAAAGCTGAACTTGTAATTTTTTGAAATTTGTCCATTTCAAGTTGAAATTTTGGGAGACGTACACTAGTAGTGAATTGACAAGTGGCTGTTGAAATTTAACTATTATGGTGAAGTGCACAATGGCGCACAGGGCACTTAAAAGACACTGTGGTGTATGCATACGTTTAGTGCTTTCAATTTCATTGTAAATTTTGTTCATTACAAATGTATTGGTGGTGTTGAAGTACAGCCTGTCACAACAGGTTCCATGTTTGGGGTTCACGGATTAAAACGTCCCCCATGACACCCGCACACAATCACATGTACACTACAGGGGGTTGGGTGGATAAAAGGTGAATGTCATAGCTCTGCGCAATTTTTGAGCTTGTTGTTCATACTGTAGACATCGATTGCTTTGTCAAGGCAGCTAAACTTGTGAAGAAGGACTATACCTTGTTTACTTAACGCAAGTCAGAGTCCAAGGGCATAAGATGCGATCAATCGATTAATCGCACGTACCATTGTACTAAACAATTACTTGGCTGGAAATTAATGGCTAATCGCTGACAGCCCTAATACCAAATATGAAATTTATCCAAGTTTCCTACCGTGAGATATCGTGTTGACAAGATTTTCAGACTTTGACCCCCGGTGACCCCAGATGACCTTTGACCTCCGCCAAAAACAATAGGGACCATCTACTGACTATAACGCATCCACATACCAAATATGAAATCTGTCCAAGTTTCCTACCTTGAGATATTGCTTCAACAAGGTTTTCAGACTTTGACCCCCGGTGACCCCAGATGATCTTTGACCTCCACCAAAAACAATAGGGACCATCTACTGACCATAATGCATCCACATACCCAAATATGAAATCTATCCAAGCTTCCAACCTTGAGATATTGTGTTAACAAGATTTTCAGACTTTGACCCCCGGTGACCCCAGATGACCTTTGACCTCCGCCAAAAAAATAGGGACTATCTACTGACTATAACACACCCACATACCAAATATGAAATCTATCCAAGTTTCCTACCTGGAGATATTGCTTTAACAAGGGTTTTAGACTTTGACCCCTGGTGACCCCAGATGACCTTTGACCTTCGCCAAAAACAATAGGGACCATCTACTGACTATAACGCATCCACATACCAAATATGAAATCTATCCAAGTTTCCTACCTTGAATATTGCTTTAACAAGGTTTTTCGACTTTGAACCCCGGTGACCCCAGATGACCTTTGACCTTCGCCAAAAACAATAGGGACCATCTACTGACTATAACTCATCCACATACCAGATATGAAATCTATCCAAGTTTCCAACCTTGAGATATCGTGTTAACAAGGTTTTCAGACTTTGACCCCCGGTGACCCCAGATGATCTTTGACCTCCACCAAAAACAATAGGGACTATCTACTGACTATAACACATCCACATACCAAATATGAAATCTATCCAAGCTTCCAATCTTGAGATATTGTTAACAAGATTTTGAGACTTTGACCCCCGGTGACCCCAGATGACCTTTGACCTCCGCCAAAAAAAATAGGGACTATCTACTGACTATAACACACCCACATACCAAATATGAAATCTATCCAAGTTTCCTACCTTGAGATATTGCTTTAACAAGGTTTTTAGACTTTGCCCCCGGTGACCCCAGATGACCTTTGACCTCCGCCAAAAACAATAGGGACCATCTCCTGACCATAATGCATCCACATACCCAAATATGAGATCTATCCAAGCTTCCTACCTTGAGATATCGTGTTAACAAGATTTTCAGACTTTGAACCCTGGTGACCCCAGATGACCTTTGACCGCCGTCAAAAACAATAGGGACCATCTACTGACTATAACTCATCCACATACCAGATATGAAATCTATCCAAGTTTCCAACCTTGAGATATCGTGTTAACAAGGTTTTTAGACTTTGACCCCTGGTGACCCCAGATGACCTTTGACCTCCACCAAAAAAAATAGGGTTCTTCCTCTTAATATGGCGCATCTATGTACCAAGTTTGAAAACTGTCAGACATTCCTATCTTGAGATATCGTGTGAACAAGCAAAGTGTCACAAACACACACACATACACACGCACACACACACACACACGCCATCATGAATGCATTGGTTTCTCTTATCATCGAAACCAAAAACATTTTCACGAACCCCCTTTTACCCACCCGTGCTCATAAAAGGACTATCATCGGAACACTGCCTAAACATTTTATAAATGTCATCTGAAGGTTTATAGGTTTAAATTTGTACACCAAAGCGGTGTCCATGCCAGATGTGTGTGACTTGGAAAGTCTGTAAACGACAGGCCTGTAACCAGACTTGCAGGGCAGGGAGGGGTGGGGGGGGGCAAATCTCGGGGGAGCAGCACTAAGTTTGTCTATGTATCTGTAAGTCTGTGTATGCATGTGTTGTGTGAAACAGCTGGGTGCAAAGTTAGGGTGCACAAAACTTGGAACGTTACCAGAACTCCTTAAATGTTGACAGTCAGTTGCCGTGTTGACCTGTGCAGCCACGATGTCCCACCAGGGAGGTGTTACACCTCCCTGGTCCCACTGTGCTGATCCATTGTGCTGCAACCAGTGGGGATTGAGACTTGAAACTAAGGCCAAATTTTGGCACTGTGTGAAGTTTGTGTGTATTGAGAGACTGAAGAAAATAACAAAATTTAAAATTATACTAGTCGTACTACTATTGCACAGTGGTCTGACCGTGTAAGACCACAGAGCGGGGGAGGGGGGGGGGAGGGGGGGAGGCAGGCCGAGGAGCAGGGGGGCCTGGGCCCCCCTTGGTTACGGGCCTGCACCTCTTAGTAGATTTTATAGTCTAGGCAGGTTAGGTTAAGTGCCAAGTTGCTTATTGTTTGAAATGGTCAAGGGTATTACTGATAGAGGTAGGGGGTATCAAAATCCCAGTCTGCATGAATTAAGTGCAAAAGTGACATTATTCTCTTGAAACGAAAAGCTTATATTACACTGTTCGTATGACTTTACGGTGTTTCATCGCCTGCAGTAACTCGAAATCTGAAAAACCCGTGTGGAGTAGGCTAACTCGAAATTTGCAAACTTCCAGTGGAGCAACTCAAAATTTTCAAAATATCGAATCAAGTTACTCGATATTTGCAATTATCGAGCCAAGTAACTACAATTTTGCAAAATTCGAGAAAAGTAACTCGAAATTTGCAAAATTTGAGTCCAGTAACTCGAAATTTGCAAAATCTGAGTAAGCTGTTCAATGCCTCATTCTTAGTACTCGGGATGAATTCATGATACACACCATGTCGGAGCTACCACGTTGTCCCCCGCCACTTGCTTAAACCGCCCTTATAGTCACCCCAACAGACTTACATTGCCCTTTTTCAGTTTTACGTTACCACGAGTTAGTTAGATGCTCGGATTAACGACACACCAACACCAATGCGGTATATAGTGACACGTATCAACTTGATTAAAATGTCAAATTTAAATAAGGCTTCGATACGGTTTCCAAGATCGTTCAAGTCCAATTTTGTTCCAAAAAATTGAAATGTGGACCAAGTCCTTAACTTAAGGGATCCCACACATATTCTATCGACGATCATTGCCGCCTGAGTGGTTGTTACCCATTGTAATGATATAGCAACCTACCAGTTAATGTGCTACGCTTCAGTGCTCATATCTCCCAGTGCACTGTGAGGCAGTGAACAGTTATAAACACAGGCAGGAAGAGCAGCAGTAAAGCCTCTCAAACACAAAAGAAGCCTAACAATAGCCGGCCCATGAGAGGTAATCTCAACACAAAAAGATCCCATAGTCAATGGCTGGTCATCTTGTGAATAGAGGCTACCTACCCTAATACTATGTGCTCAGTATTCTTGTCTTCTTTGCAGTATATACAAGCTCATGTACAAGTGCATGTAAAGCCAGAAATCCAGTTCCAAGTCAATGACACCGACAGTGGAAAATGAAACTCTGAAAGTGCGATAATTTGTTGAAAAAAAAAAGAAAGAAAGAAAAGTATAACCTTGCTTGTATTTTCTAGCCCTATGTTTTTCTAAACACGTTCCTCGAACACAAGAATTGTGGACCAGTCCCGGAGAGCCGTAGTAAGATTTGGTACTGACTGAGGAGCATGGTTCCATGGGCAAAAATTATAGCCAGGGGATCTGAAGGAATGAAGGAGAGGTTTGTCTATACTGACGAACCCCCCCTCCCCTCTTGGGGAATGAAGTAGCCTGCATAGTTTGCACCCATTTTATCTGATTTTATACACCTAGACACTGCCGATTTAAACCGCCCAAAAGACCGATAAAGATTTGATTGATTTCCGCCTGTCTTTCTGTAAATATAAGCAAACATCATTGTGCACTTAACCGTGCTCCCAAGCTTTATGAACTGAAGAAAAGAGCGAGCGGCCTTTTAGTCAAAAATAGCAAATGTCAATTCGTCCATTTCGGTATAGATTTTGTTTATTTTACTCCTTTGGTTTTGTGTTTAAAAGGAATCTTAAAAAAGTTACCGCACCCTCTTAAAAACGTATCGTACTGCAACCTTCGATACGAACACGCACAGTTGACAACATCGCTTCCGAGTATAGGTCTGGGCCATACGTGCATAACACTGTATAAAGCCTAACATGCTGCTCTTGCGGACACACGGCGACCTAAATCTTGAAGAAAGTACTAGTGCATTGATTAACTATTGCAGTTAAGCTCGCGCATTCTTCTACATGTACATTCGAGTTACATGTAGCAAGTTGTAAACAAATTCCACTGTATGTAAGGGAAGTCATCCCTCCTCGTTTTTGCGGATCCGCGCTGTGACAGATTACCCCAACTTATTTCATGAATATGAATTGACGTCACTTGCACACGTCCAAAGTTTCCTGAAGTTTAACAAGACTCCCAACTTCTGCCCTATTGTGCCACGCTCTCAATCACACAAGAGCAGGTCTAGCTACAATCCTCTACAAATTAAAAGTACATGGGACAACCCCGCTCCCCGTACTGATGTTTAAGTTTCAGGACGCCTTGGGCTGCCGCAACACTGAATGGGGGGCAGGATGGGTGATCCATTCATTGCTTGTTTTGTCCCATCATTTTTGTTGAAGATTGTAGCATTGAATAGGTCTACACACCAACATCGGTATTCAACAATAGTTCTTCTTAACAAAGCTCACTCACAAAGCATCAACAAGAGAGTTGGCTAACCCTAAGCTGCTTATCTCTGGACTTCAAGTTTCATTGATGAACTGTGTAAATAAACTCTTATGCTATGAAAAAACTTTAAAATCCACGAATCAGTTGTTTAAACTTTTCAAGAAATGAATTATTTCCTAAACACAACGCCCAGAGTTTCTGATTCTGAAACCACTTGCTTATGGCTTTTAGCGGGTTGGAAATAGAAGTACTAACATGGCTACTGTTTACTATTGAATATTTCAGTCATTAAAAAGGGAAAAAATAATTATTCTAGCAACCTTTGCACATATGCTACATTTCTGCAGAAAGAGGAAGAAATCTAATATTGCGCAACCTTCATCATTTCAGCTCGAACTTCGTTTATTCTCATCACCGGTGTGCCGAATTTGGTATGCCCAGGATGGTTTTTAGTGTCATTTCTTACTAATAAATTAAACATCGTTTAATTGTATCCATAGAGAGATTTGGGGTCTGACATAACGGTTTTCACAGAAAAAATATTGCTGTAATTCACACCAACCAATTTTCATTCTGTGTTTTTGTCGAAACCGATAAGACCGACTTGATGAGAACTATCTTCATTTGTATCAAAAAAATAAAAAAAAAAATAATAACTCACTTCAATGAAAAAAGGGCTGGACGTCGGACATTTCCAAAAGTCTGTGCTGAGAATCAAGTTATTTTAACCAGACATTAATGAAGTACATTTTCCCAACAGGAACATTCAGATGGCCTTTCAGGACACGATAGAAAGTTTTACAAAACGGTGGGTTACAGTAGGCCTGCATGCTCGACCCATCGATCTAGTACTGTATATTGTGAACTTCATGATCTTGCACTTACAGTCCCATTTTGTATTCTTCTCGGTGATTTAGGGGGTGTGAACAGGTACATTTATGAAATGACAATTACCTGGGGATCCTACATACTGTGACACCAAAATATCTTGCCCCTTGACGAGCAGCGTGACGAACTGACTGCAACTGCATGGGATCGCCATCATTTTATTTCATTCCTAACACCCATTGAACTAAAAGCGATTGAATGTATACGTGGTAAAAACTTTTAAATAGCCCATTGCTCTGTTTTAGTTTTCACACTAGAAACACAGAATCAATGAAAGCTGCGTCGAAATAAAACTTAAAATATGTGGCATCCGGGGGAGAAATAATGATCGAGGAAATTTTCCTCCTTTCAATAGAGCGTGGACTCACTTACAAATGAATTAAACCTGGTATAATCCTACTTGAATAACAATCAAGTGTCTCAACATGAGGGTATTAGGGAGGAGGAAGGGAAAGGGAGGGCTTTTGCTTGGAAGAAGTTTAAATCAGCCCACCCCGATTATTTAAATATAGGGGCCAATTCTCCCTACACTCCAGGTTGGATTTTCTCAGGCAGATATGAAGGCCGACCCCCCCCCCCCACTTGTATTGGGTCCACTTCAGGCACTGATCTGAGGTGGGGTTTACGGCCCTGCACCCCTGCATTCTCTTAAGTAAGCTTCCCCCCAACCCTTGGAATTACTGGATCCCCGCATGCACTTAAGTTTCTGTTCAATACGGGACCTAGACTTTTGCTGAAAACATTCTTTCTTACCTTGGAAAGGTGAATTACAGTAAACAGCCGCCTGCATGAAACGTCGCTCCGTCAATAAGCTTTATATACCCTAATATTTCCTAGTTTTGACCGCATTAATTCTACACTAGTTTTACATTTTTCAGCTGGACCACGTTTAGCTGGATTAACAAAGTTGGCCTATTGGCCTATTAAATATCTTTTTTTTTAAATTGTCCTCCCGACCCTCTGGCAAAGGGCCACCCGGCGAAACCAAACTTTAAACTGCTTCCCGAACAAGCTTATCAAATGAGCAGAAGATCTGCTCGAATGACAACTAAGTCAAACACATTGCTGTATTTCAGACTATGTACTATATACAATGCTTTGTTTTGCATGTTAATCCTGGGAGATATCTCCGTCAATCGCTAATTGCACCTTCTGGCTAACAATGCTTGCTACACATGAATTGACCATATGTGCTCACTTCAACGAGAAAACTTGATTAGCTCTGGTGCTAGCAGAGAATATTTCCAGGTACTGCGCACTTACATCGGTAATGACGCCATTGGACCTTTCATATCATAAAAGTGATGTGCTGTATTTCCATTGGGTGCTACCACTCCCTGTGTGTTTTCTGTCATAACAACCAACTTTTATGTCCCTCCCCCTCCAAGCCACTCCCACTTCTTGAAACTAATTGTAGCGTGGTCTGACTTACAAGCCTACTATTGCTTCCGCGTGTAGGCTAATCTCAGTACGGTAGCCTAACACAGTTATTTCATACCATGTGTACAAGGGAGCTCAATTCTAGAGCGGCGATCGGCGTAAAATGATTGTAATGATTATCAGCAAAATAAACTTTTTCGTGCTCCATTTTATGCCTGATCTTATTAATAGGTGTAGATTAAGTCTGCTCATGCAAAAAATATGCGGTAAGATTCTAGAACCGTACGAAATATTGCAGATTTGTACGTACAAAGATGGCGCCGACTCTCAAAGCTTGTTAAGAAATCTGAGGTAATATATGAGAGTGACGTCACGTACTGTGAACGTCTAGCAACTTCCAAAATAGGTAACGCAGATATGTTCAAATCCCCAAGCTTTGCAAACATATCTGTGCACATTTTGTACACTTAGCACCTAGAATCTTGTGAAGTTCAGTGGTCATTATCTTGCATAAATTAAGTCATTCCCAGCATTCCTTCCGTAATGCTCTTTACAGACTGACGTCATTGCAAACGAAACAGTAGTGCACGTACTGTAGTCTGTTGCAGCAAACTTCTTGGCCCACGCATGCACGAAACTTGCGTGCGTGTCCATTTTTACTGCCAAACAAGGCTTCATTTTTTTGCTCGGTGACATCATATGCATAAAATCCATTGCAAAATTTAAATTGGCCCCTGCTTTGTGATTGGTTCAATTGCGTTGATCCTTGGCAGCCAATCACAACTCGGGCCTTCGCCTATGTGATTTAGTGTGTGAAAATAACAGTTTTCCCGTTGAAATTGTGTTACGACGATCGCGCTAGCGAAGCAGGGCGAGCCCCGTGCTAAATTCACCTAGAAACGGCATCACAAATCTCTGCGAACATGGATTGTGCAGGGATCGGACTAAAGTGCATTTCAGTTGCAGATTCTTTTGAAACAAGACGTAAGTTTTGGACGAGAACTGCTAAAAATATACGGGGATATTTATATCGGAAAGGAACCATAAGATACGTTATACGGGTGCCCAGAACTGCTAAGATTATCATGATTGCTCTACATGGGGATCGTTAAAGAGAGAGAGTACCAGGGTTAGCGCTGAGCTCCGAATTTAGTGGGCCCCAGCCTTGGTTTTTGGACCCCTTAAAAGTATGAAACATTAAATTTAAGGGGTCCACCAGGAATTTTAAAGGGTCCAACTCCCTGCCGTCTATACTTTTCCTCATGTTCAACCCTATTCTCCCCTGTTGGTACTTGAGTTAAATACTACAGTACAATGTTTAGGTGCTAAAAGTTTAGTCCATAGTGCTAAGTAAGGGTGAATACAACTCAGAGAAAAAATGTGACACCAATGCTTCTGTTTGCTTTCCTGGTAATACTGTAGAGTGAAGGGTGCTGATTCCACAAATTTCAATTTTTTTTTGTAGTATTGACCGATTATACTATAGCCTAATAGTTAATACCCGATTACCGATTTTTTAATTAAACAATCCTCCCGATGCCGATTACCTATAACAGATTATTAAAAAGAGGGAAATCACGTTTGTCACTTTAGTACGCGCCCACCCTTGCTTCGTGCATATCGTATTACCGTAACCAGTCACTATGAACAAGAGAACCGATAAATTTGCACAAAATCAGTGAAAGGTCTGTTCTTTTCCTTGTCTCCATAAAATCCACCTACACAAAATCGGTTCTACTGGTAAACCTCCAAAATTCCAGGGTCAGATTAACCTGGAGGAACCGATGATTTACCATTCTTTAACCGTCGGTGAATTCCCAGTTGATTGCCGTCACAAGCAGGGCCAAGATTTTGTGGTTTCAATCCCCAAGGATTGTCATGCAATCAATCTTACCCACAACCTCTCCACCAGGCCTGCTGGCAGACACTAATGGCTTCTTGCTCAAGTGGTTTGACCCAATATTTACACAGATGTCTTGCGTGGTCTACAAGTTCATTTTCGTGTATTGTTTTTAGAATTTGGAAAGAATTTGGTTTCACACTTTTGCTGTGAAGTAAAGGAAGCTATGGTAATGTGAAAATAGCACTATAAATTGTCACTTGTCTTAGAGCACTTGCAGGGTATTTTTTATTTCAGTAGCAAGCTAATAATATTGCCATAATATTACACTGCTTGTTTAAGTTGTTGGTAAATCATGGACAAATATTTATGTGTGTGTAAAAGCTGTGAACAGGTTGGGGGAAAATGCTTTCAATGAAAAAACACACAAAAGAAAATAAAGGTAATGGCGACAAGTCTAGCTCCTTCCGAAGAAGGATCAGCAGGGTTTTGCCTGGGTTTAGAATTGAACGTCGTGCATATGATGCATCCATACTAGGTGGATCGCCGACCTAAGGGAGGGGTATAGGGAGAGGGGTGTCCCCCCGGTCGGCCGTTATTTCGTGCCTGTTGCTCACTAAAATTGACATGATTGGGTCGGCTTGCAATATATAGAAAATACTGGGAATATTTCCGTTTGCTTCACAAACGGGATATCATTTTTGTAGGCATAATATTTTCACTTCAAAAGTGGAGATACAAATCAACTGTTCATACAGTAGATTTGTTTGCAGTTGATGTCACATGTCCTTTAATAATTTAGTTCTTAGGCCAACATCATACTCAGGCTATTTTTTATCCCCCAATCATGTCGGAACGAACCCCATGTAGAGCAATCATTCATGATAATCTAGCAGTTCTGGGCAGCATAACAATTGCACCCGATTAACGTATCTTATGGTTTCTTTCGGATATAAATATCCCCGTATATTTGCAGTTCTTGTCCAAAACTTACGTCTTGTTTAAAAAGAATCTGCAACTGAAATGCACGTAAGTTAGGTCCCCCCAAAATCGACGTACGCATTCAGAGATTTGTGATGCCGTTTCCCGGTGAATTTGGCACGAGGCTCACCCTGCTTCGCTAGCCGGCTATATAAGCATGGGAAGTGCGATCGTCATAACACATACTCAACGGGAAAACTTGTCTCGAGATCGAGTATTTTCACACACTAAATCACATAGGGGAAGGCGCGAGTTGTGATTGACTGATCAGAATCAACGCAATTGAACCAATGGCGATGCAGGGACCAATTTAAATTTTGAAATGGATCATATGCATATGATGTCACCAAGCAAAACATGATGCCTTGTTTGGCGGTAAAACGGACACGCACGAAAGTCTACTGCATACGTGGGTCAAGAATTTTGCTGCATGAGACCACGTGCATCACTGTTTTTGTTTGCAATGACGTCGCATGACAACATTGCATAAGTCCTACTGTAAATAACATTACGGAAGGAATGCTAGAAATAATTCATTCAAGATAATAACTGCCGATCGCGAACTTCACAAGATTCTAGGAGCTACGTGTACAAAACGTGCACAGACTTACAGACATGTATGCTAAGCTTGGGGATTTGAAAAAAGGCGAAACACTTCAGCTCGATAGTCTCTGTACCATGTGTTTTGTGCGGAACAGTTTGTACAGAAATTTTCGTGGCGAGAAAGCAAGGAAACCACATTGAATGCAATTCTAAATCTAATTCCATGTAATACTACAGGGTTATAGCGGAAAATATCTAATGATCACTTCCACGGCAGGGATAAAATTTTACGTTTGTGATTAACAATGGATCCCGTTTTGGCGGAAAGTTAAAGGATTGAGTTTACGAGAATTTTACAAAACTATGGGCAAGTTTCAAGTATATTTTAGCCCCTATTTCAGTTTGCAAATAATCGGTGGTAATGATCGATTGAATGGCAGAATTTATAAAAGCAATGGAGCACATGACTGCAAGCAATCACAATTGTGTGCATACCAATCTTTTTAGGAAAACATGTTGGGAAAACAAGGGTTCTATGACATCATGCACATAAGTTCCATTGCACTTATTTTAAGTTACCTCTACGTAAATATATATCCTTGTTTTCGGATTGTTGTAGAGTGTAGACAGAGTAAAAACAATCGGAAAACATTTTGAAAGTGTTTTGAGAATGTTTTGGAAAGAATTGACAGGACAAAACATTTTCAAAACATGCTGTACACCCTGTCTACACTGTGCAACAAACCGAAAACAAGCATGTTTTGGATTTGTTGCAGGTGGATGTTTTGGGAATGTTTTGAAAATGTTGCTTGTGTATACAGGCCTTTAGGCTTGTTGTATACACGAGTTACATTTGTAAAACATTCTCAAAAACACGTTAGAAAACTTCGTTCAATCCATCACATTGCTTTTACATGAGCGCAAAGGACCATACATACAGCTGTACTGACTTTTTACTGCTGAACGCCGCGCCAAACCCGGCACTTGTACTCAGTGGCATAGCCACGGGGTGGCACTGGGGGCACGTTCCCCCCCCCCACAGCAAAGTTGTGCCCCCAGGTGCCCCCCATCCCATTGCAATCTGCCCCGCTCAACATCTTGTGAACATGCGCACTTAGATTTTATCGGCTGAAATGATGAAAGGTGAGTGGCCAATTCCTTCGAACTACGAGCAGTCTTTCACTTGCCCTCCCTGCCTGGTCTCGCTTCGTTGCACTGTATGCATACTCCGGTAACTAAGAACGCATTAATCAGTCACGTGTGTATCCTTTGTAGAAAACTATGCTGCGGTCTAAAGGCTATTGCAGCTTGGGTATACAGGTGCACTCAATTGTCCGTGCTTGGGGGCTCTTTGTGCATTCATGTCTCATCTAGCTCCCAAAACCCTCTCAATGTGAGACATGAATGCAACATGAATACTGTCAAAAGTTTACAAACTTGTCTGTTTTCAAAGAGGAGTCTTGGAGAAAAATTGGAAAGGAAACGATTAGGACCACATAGGCCGCAAATACTGTCTGTATCGTCTTCACGTAGGTTTTCACCCAGCTGGTACACTATAAGTACGGATGATGATAGGTTAAACGCTTTAGCTATGCTATCAATTGTAAAGAAGTTCATAAGAGAAAATTCAAATTTTAATCAACGTGTAATTAAAATGTTTGCTCATCTCAAAGAAAGACGAATGCATTGTCATATCCACGGGAACCTCGAGCCAGTTGTAAGACTACATTCAATGAAATAATGGTGAAGTTTGCAGTCAATTTAATGCTCATTAAAAACCATGTGAAGGCAGAGAAATGCTTGGTTCTATAACCCCAATTTTGTAAATATTGCGGAGCTGCCGGGGGCTTCGCCCCTGGATCTCACGCCGTAGGGGGGAGCGCGAAGCGCTCCCACGGGGCCTTGGGGGCCATTGGTTTATTCCCACCAATACAAATTTGCCCTATGTATTTAGACAACGAGCCGCCACTGGCTGTCAGTCAGACTCAACAAAATGTTGTTCTGACAGTCTCGCCATAATTATCCCTGAGTTATATGTTGTTCCCCCCCTATAAAAAGTCTGTGGCCCCCAGTGCCCCCTGGTGAAAAAGACCTGGCTACGCCACTGCTTGTATTATATATATGCTACTGCTATGTACACATTTTGTACATTCCTTATAACTGTATTCAGTTCAAACGGAGACATCGCGGCATACCGCGCCGCCAAAATTCCAGGAAACTACCAGAAGAAAATTATATGAACAGGCCCGACTTTCAAATTTGTACAGCTGTCTTTAAAATCACTCCATAAATCAAATGTAAAATAAATTTGGCCACCAAAGAGTTCTGAATAAATTGATAAAAATGCAGACCGAAGTAGGACAGCACCCCTCGTTTATGACTGCGTCATATGCAAAGTACCAGACGTATTAGCCTACTTAATATTGTAATTAGCCCACTTTATATTTAAATGTAGAGCATTTGAGGAAAAATGTCCCACATTTCATAATTAGCGACATTTTTCTCACAATATTGTCATATACCCGTCTGCTTTGCTGTGCAAATCTTTTCCAAAAAAAGATTGGTTTGTTTCTTGATGGGAGTCGTCCGATAGCATCCATTGGGTGTCACCAGACATTTTAAAAGGGGGTCGTATTTTGCGCAAAGAAGGAAGTTATTGTCACATGGTGGGGTCCATTGGCGAAGCCCCGGTGGGGGTCCAGGGGGGAAAAGCCTCCGGAACTTCTGAGGAGTGAGACATTTCAAATGCCTATAGTGCGGTGAAATGAATGCTTTAAATCTTGAAATGAAAATAGAACCAGAACGTTTTTCTTATAAAGTCCAAGGGCTATCGTGGAAAATGGTTCCTAGAACAAAAATACTCTAAAAACTGTAGAATGTAATGAAGTATTCTTAGGAGGTAAAAACAACGAACCTCAAATAACAAATCATAGAAAAAATTAAGCAAATTGAACTCTACAATGCGAAGAAATTCAGGAGAATCATACAAACCTGCAATGAACAGCTTCTATTAAATTTCTTAAAAGAATAGTCCAACACCAATTTATATTTGATATGTTAAACAGGGACATATGTTCGGTTCTCGAGATATTTGCAATTGAATATGGCAAATCTTCAACATACTGTAAAATGAACTTGGAGCAAGCAGGCATGATGTCATGGATTCACTTTTTTAGCCAATGCTTTGCTTTCTTCATAATTTACCATGAATTTTAAGCAACTAAACCTTATATTGATACCCCGCTTGTATCCTGAGCAATGGAATTTTAAAACCTTATACAGGGTTCGTAGCCCTTCATGGATTCAAAATTCAAGGACTTTTCAAGGACTTTTCAAGACCTCTTAAAAACTTTTCAAGTACTATATAGTGCGACTTTCACTCGGAAATTTCACTGAGATCAATCAAGCGCATGTGCATCTAAACTCGTACTTCCAGGTATCAGCTGTAATTTGCTTTGATGTTCAAACCATCAAACTGAAAATGGAAGCAGAGTCATGTACTGCATAATGCTGGGATGTCTTCAAATACTGTATGCATGAAAGAATCAACATTTACTTGAAAATAAACATATACAAAATCCATCAAAGATAACAATGCATACAGCGTGGCCAGTAGATCACCGGTTGCACACGAAGACCAATTTGTGACAGAGCCTAAATGTTATAATGTTCCGTTTTGTTAAAATTCCCTTTGAAATATTCTGTTTGCATTTTTTCAATTACGCGTCCCTTTGATTTTTTCTCTTCAGCTAGTATGAATAATGGAAAATTCCGATTTCATAAAATGAAAATAGCCTCAGACTGTATAGCTGGTTTTGTACCAGACGTGTACCAGACGTGCCTCGTAACATTAAGGACCTAAGGTTAACATTTGCCAAATGGTTATGCACACAAAGCGGACTAACAATATGATAGGCTGTAATGCCGATGGAAGAAGCTGGTTCTGCCTGCCGCAATGATACTCCTGCCACAAGTAAACGGCTAAGACTTTAGCAAACCTGATTGATCAAAATTACGGCTATTAATTATGAAATCTTGTAAGAAATAAAACATACACAGACAAATTTTACACTCCAAAACTTCTTTCAAGGACATTTTCAGGACTTCATGACCTCATTTTTAAATTTAAGGACATTTCCAGGACTTTTCAAGGCTCACAAAAATTCAAGGACTTTTCAAGGTTTTCAAGGACCGCTACGAACCCTGTTATATGCCATAAGGGCAAAATAGCATGCCTAATCAATTCAAGGTCAAACAAATAGGATGAAAAATGGGGAAAACAAAACACTGGCCGAGAATGTGAATCCATGACATCACACCTGTTTGCTTCAAGTTCACTTTCTCTGGAAAATGTGCCAACTTCAATTGCTAATAGGCCTATCTCGAAAACCCAACATGGGAAATGAATGCAACTTTCACTTGAATGCTTAGAATATGTTCCTCTTTAACATATCAAAAATAAATTTGACTCTGGACTATTCTTTCAAGATATCAGGCTCTATACCACAAAAGAGTAATTTGTGCACAATGGGATTTTTCCAATGTACTTTGATTTTTACTTTCAACTTTTCTCCTTCAAGATCTAGAAAATAGTTAAATTTATTCTATCAAAAAAGTAACGGAAAGATTAAAGTTTAAAACGCAGAGCAAAAATCGGATGGAGAACAGAAGAAGTTAGTTAAATTTTAGAATAATGAGTGACCCTTCGCTCAGTTTGAGACGTATGCAAAGATAAAAGGAAGTTCATTTTCAATTCTACCACCTCTACCCTCCGTTTTTGACTGAGAATCCTGCATTCTGATTGATTGAACTGGCCTGTTATTTCACTACACAGGGTCAATAAAGGTAAAAACACAAAAAACAGTTATTTAGGCCTAGCTGAAGTTTTTCACATATTTTCGGTGGTATAATAGGAATAAACCACATTTGTCTGACCATTACCGTCTCATAAGCCATCTCGACTCCAAATTAGCAACATAACGGACTCGACCTCGCCGATTTAGAGTCTCCACGGTATATTCATCATAATACTTAATAGTCAGCCAAATGCGATTTAGCCTATTCCTTAAATATCGGTATCATCATTTCCTAAAGTTGAAAGGCCTTTTACTCGACAGCTTTTGGTGTGATAAGTACCTCTTCATAGTACTATCATGGAAGTACTACCTCCGAGGTAGTTCTTCCACGGTACTATCCGATCAAGAAAAAACAACTTATTACTGACACATAGCACCGTTGAGTCAAAGGTGGATATTTGTAACACAGACAAGCATATGGTCTATGTTTAGTTATGTTAAAAACCTCAGAACCAGGGTTAGCGCTGAGCTCCGAATTTAGTGGGTCCCAGCCTTGGTTTTTGGACCCCTTAAAAGTATGAAACATTAAATTTAAGGGGTCCACCAGGAATTTTAAAGGGTCCATTTCTCCCGCCATCTATACTTTTCCTCAAGTTCAACCCCATTTTCCCCTGTAGGTACTTGAGTTAAATACTACAATGTTTAGGTGCTGAAAGTTTAGTCCATAGTGCTAAGTAAGAGCAAATACAATAATCTCAGAGAAAAAATATGTGACATCAATGCTTCTGTTTGCTTTCCCGGTGGTAATACGTGTACTGTAGAGTGAAGGGTGCTGATTCCATAAATTTCATCATTTTTTTTTTAGTATCGACCGATTATACTGTAATAGGTAATACCCGATTACCGATTATTTAATTAAACAATCGGCCCGATGCCGATTACCTATAACAGATTATTAAAAAGAGGGAAATCACGTTTTTCACTTTAGTACGCGCCCGCCCTTGCTTCGTGCATATCGTATTACCATAACCAGTTCAGAATGGAAAATACTGGGAATAGTTCCGTTCGTTTCACGAACGGGATATCATTTTTTGTAGGCGAAATAGTTTCACTTCAAAATTGGAGATACAAATCAACCCTTAATACAGTACATTTGTTTGCAGTCGATGTCACATGCCCTTTGATAATTTAGTTCCCCCAATCATGTCGGAACATTGCATTCTTTAACTGTACTGGGTTGTAGTTGTGTTAATATACTGTACAGTAGCTACTCTCCCGCTTTAACGAACCCCATGTAAAGCAATCATGATAATCTTAGCAGTTCTGGGCACCCGTATAACGTATCTTGTGGTTTCATTCCGATATAAATATCCCCGGATATTTTTAGCAGTTCTCGTCCAAAACTTACGTCTTGTTTAAAAAGAATCTGCAATTGAAATGCAGGTTAGTCCGATCCCCGAAAAATCCACGCACGCAGAGATTTGTGATGCCGTTTCTAGGTGAATTTAGCACGGGGCTTGTCCGGCTTTGCTAGCCGGCCGGCATTACAAGCGCGATCGTCGTATATAACACAAACTCAACGGGAAAACTTGTCTCGAGACTGAGTATTTTCACACACTAAATCACATAGGCGAAGGCGCGAGTTGTGATTGGCTGCCTAGAATCAACGCAATTTAACCAATCACAATGCCAGGGCTAATTTAAATTTTGCAATGGATCTTACGCATATGATGTCACCCAGCAAAACATGATGCCTTGTTTGGCGGTAAAAACGTAAGTCTAGTGCATGCGTGGGCTAAGAAGTTTGCTGCAAGAGACCACGTGCATTACTGTTTTCGTTTGCAATGACGTCATATGACAACATTGCTTAAGTCCTGTATTACGGAAGGAATGCTGGGAATGACTTAATTTATGCAAGATAATAACCACCGAACTACACAAGATTCTAGGTGATTAGTGTACAAAACGTGCACAGATATGTATGCAAAGCTTGGGGATTTGAAAAATCGGCGAAACACTGCAGCTAGATAGTCTGTACTATGTGTTTTGTGCAGAACAGTTTGTACAGCAACTTACGCGGCTCCTTCTGCGAGACAGCAAGGAATGCACCTTGAGTGCTCTTCGACATCGAATTCCATTTAATACTACCGCGTTGTGGCGGAAAATATCAAACGATCATTCCCACTGCAGGGGTAGGGAACGTTCTTCGATTTAAGTACATTTTCGTCTGTCACGGAAAGTGTTTACAACACGTGGTCAGTCATTTCGTTAAAGTACGTTAGTTTTGTACAGGGATCTGAAGCGATAAAACCACACAGTTAAGTCAATGTGTTTTCTGAGAGAGCGTTCGTTCGAACGGTGCACTGTGAATGAAGCAATAAGCCCCGCCCCTTCACAGCGCAACAAGCGATATTTTTTGCAGGTTGCCGTTTTGTAGTATAACATCAATACCGTTCCGTTTCAGGTTACGCTGGGGTCATAGCGTTTGGTTCTGACTGTCAGTGAACTCCGTGCTGATATGTGCACCTGGACAGTGTTTTTATGTGTTTTTCTGGGGACATCGGGGAGCCAAACCGTCTTTAGTAAAAGATTGAATTGAAGCCAGAACTTTCGAAAAGGAAGCCTCGTGCATCAATCAGCCCATAGAATTTTTCGTAACAGGGAATATCCATGCTGGCTGAGGCCAAATTTCTTTGCGTCCAAGCTTACTTCTCGGGACGCGCGGGAAGGAGCCTAATTTATAAACTGCGCGTCCAGAGACAGAACCTTGCGTCTATGACGCGCAGACGCACTAAAACGCAAACCCTGCTCAGAACAGTCGACTACTACAACAATATCAACATTCTTGGAACTATTTTTTCACTGAGATTTTAAGTTAATTTGGAAAAGGCCTATCCCGCTGATGCACTTCCGTTTTAATATTAAGGTATACTGAGCCTATACTGACATGAAACAGTTTACCCACCCAAATGAACAAAATTCTAATAAAGTTTCAATATAAATGATTGTTCTATTCAAAAATATCATTTAAAGGTATTTCATGATTAGACATCTGATTATAATACTATGGAAAGGTGAAGCTACATATAGCCAATAGAACTTGCTAGCAGACGGCACTTAACATAAAGTAAGGGATGCAATAGTAATTTGGTGGACTCGATCTGTAATTGCAGCGAGATTAGGCATTCAATATCTTACAGTCTTAGAAGAAATATATACTTTGCAACGGCAGAAGAGAGTCCTTTTTCGATTTTTTGTACATCCCTTAAACGTTTCTGTAACTGAAAAATAAAAAAAAAAAAACTCAAAGGGGATCGCACCTTGACCCCCCCCTTTGGTGACGCCCATGGATAAATTGAACGAAAGAAATGTAATCACATGATCATCAGACAATGCGACCGACCACAGTAATGGACATGCTGTCATGTCCATTAAAAAGCAAATTCACAAGTGCGACAGTCACACACATAGCAATGGCAGCTCCCTGCACATAGTACAAAGTACTGGTCTTTCATCCTCTTGAAGTAAATACTACCATAGGTGTGGGTATAAGTGTGATGTGAGCCCCAGTCAGGACTAAATCATCCCTCACTTTACTGGTGACATAATTTTCACTCAGTTCCAATCATTGTTTAACTTGCTGCAGTTTGCCTTTGGAATAGGAATCACTCAGGGAGCAATTTGTTTTTGAAATTTTGATTAGCAGTTTTGCTACTCATCAGGGGTGGCGCCAGGATTTCCCCGACATTGGGCCAAGCTCCCTGACAGGGGGGCCAGCATTTCAAGGTCCAGACAAAGACTTTGAGTGAGTCCCGGTGGGATGTGAATTAACAGATTTTGAGGCGCGCAGCGCGTGAAATTTTTGGCCTTTTTTACAAATACTTAAAAATCTGGAGTTTATTTTGAAGACAAAGTTTAAAAATTTTTAAAGAATTTTGGTGACCACCATTAAAATGTTGGGGTTTTTATTGAAGGATCTGTTCTCCGTATGGGAAAAATTAAAAACGTTATATAGGTGACAGCTGTAAATATTTTGGGGTTATGCATTTAATTGTACTAGGCCTACGTACTAAGGCTTCAACATGAAACTAGGTTGCCCCATTTTTTTTCCTTTTTTGAACGAGGATTTAAAAATTTAGAGCTCAATTTTGGAATTTAATGGAAGAAGATTTGGTTTGGGGGTACAGTTATTATAAAATATTTGGGTTGTTTATTAAGTGATATAGCTTTCAAGAGAGAAATTAGGCAGAATGTTAGGATGATTAACAGAGTTGGCTTTGGTTTAGTTATTGTACAAAATTGGAAAATTTTGCCAATTTAAACAATCTGAAGCTTTTACTGGAGAAAACTTGTAATTTTGTGACAGATATACCGGTTTTATGGACGAATCAAAACTTCTTACAAGAAAATCAAGTAGGGCGTGATCTGTAGTTTGGTTGGGGTTACTGAATATCATCATGCAGATTAAGACCCTCGGACCATATCGGGAAAATTCTCCCTCGGAAACAGTTTGGCTTCCCATACATTTGAAGTTTTATATTTTATATATTGACATAGACGTATGGGAACGTTTCAGTTTGGGAGGGGCAAAATTTTCTCTTTTGTCCGAAAAATGTAATTTTTCCAAAAAGATTAACAAAGTGCAGAACACAGATTTTTTTTAAAAAAAATTGAGAACCTCCAGACAGCAGGAAATGGCATTTCCCAGGCTCATGCCTAAAAACAAATCAGTCATTATTTTGAGCTTTCTTTCGCAATGAAATTTTCAACTTCATAATATTTTCCCCAAACGAGGAACAATTCGCAAGCTTGCAATGTTCTGTTAAGTAATCTGTTCGACCAAAACACTCTATCTAAGCGGAGCGCCACAATCAGTTGGCGAGGAGCGTACAGAAAATTCAAACCCCTCAGACAGCTGAAGCAGGCATTTCCCAGACTTGTAACTAGTAATGAAGCAGTCGTTATTTTGAGCTTTCCTTTAAGTGGAAAGTTTCACTACAATAGAAAAAACCCAGCTTGCTAAGTGATCAGAAAATTACCAGATAGAAGGGTACTGCTGCAATTAATTATCAAGAAGACCATCCGGATGACTGAAGTTTATAAGACCCGCACCTTTTATCAGTTTAACGTGGGTATGCAGATGAAGGCCCCCCTTACGAAATTGGGTTTGCTCAACAACGGGGGGGGGGGGGCACCGGACAAGGGATAACAGAGCTAGTGAGAGAAGTGATTAAAACAGATTCAGATAGGCATTAAAATACCGTTACAAAAGAATAAAATAGTTCAAAAAGAAAAAAAAATATGTCCTTCCACGACAGGGGAGGAGATAGGACAAGGTACATGAAATGAGGTTTAACCGAGGAAAGAAGAAATGACTGAAAATCGATTCCGATATGTATTAAAATAGTATTTCAAAACAAAAAGTATGCTCACCCATCCATTAATTTGGGTCCTTGTAGGTTTCTTTTTCCTTTTTTTTTCTTTTTTAATTTTTTATTTTAAGATCTCCCCGACGAAACCGACGACATTCCCCGACGGGGGGGGGGGGGGGGGGCATGGCCCCCCGCTGGCGCCACTCCTACTCATTATTCAAAATTGATTAGCAACCCCCCTCCCCGCCCCAAAATGATTAACAACTTTTTATATTGACATTTCCTAGCTGTATGTATTTTTACAGCAGCTTGTAAAAAACTACAGAAAACCAAGACCGAATGGTACTATAGATATGATATTACAGGTAGTAAAACATCATGCATTGTGCCTCCATATGACCCTTATCACATATGCAGTATAACTACACTCATGTCTCCAAGGCAATATCTGTAAAACAGCTCTCGACGACATTTTATGGGATCTCCTCAGAATTTTTCTAAACTTTTTGCTTTGCTACCTTTCATTTGATGTTTGTTTGTCAATTTAATGACCAAAATAAAGCTATGAAAATAAATTGTCCATGAAACTTCATTAATAGCAATGTAATTCCCTCATTGAAATGGTTTGTACCCAATCTCAGAAAGCCTAACAAAATGCATCCTCTTTATCCCATTCATAGCCCTAAGCTGCTAAGCATCATTTTAGAACAGGAGCAGTGGTATGACATACAGACATCAGAGCAACCAATCAGAGAACAGTGCCATCTTTTATTGACATTCATCAGATGCAACCATCCTTAATCCTCTTCATCATCACAGTCCAAATAGTCACTAGGGGGTTCTTCCTTTTTCGCGGATTTCCCTTACCTAAAATTGGGCCACCACTTACTTGTAACGACATACTAACTACCAATTAGTCCACCCATACCCATTATACTTTATGGATCAAAGCTCCATCTCGTACAAGTTGTACAACCAAGCAGAGTAACTGCCGATCTGAAGAATCAAGCTCATCCTATAGGACGGAGATTCACCCCAAAATGTCCAAAACATTTCACCCACTTTAACCTCATACAAATGAAAAAAGAGGTCATCAGCTTAATTAATTTAGTAAGTAACTTTTAAAACGTAAAATAATCTGAGCAAGTTTTGAGGCTTCTTAAATCCTTGCATAAGTTGTTGAAAACGTGAACCTATGATCTCCTCAGTGTCCTATAAAATCTGACTTAAAGATTGTGCACTATTATATACTACTGCACAGGTATTCCCTTATCAAGGTACAGGTAACCAGCCCAAAACGTAAAAGCTGATGGTATACAAAATCTAGATGACGTTCACTTCATTAAATTGTTTCATGTGAAAAATACTCGAACTAAGCCCTGCCAAATATTTTTAAAAACTTTACTTCAGCAATTTCCTTGTACGATATGTTTTCCTTCAGAGTTGCTTCTTTTGGCTCCTGTGCTATCCTAACAAGGTTTTACATTAAGATTTCTGAGCCTAGCCTAGTCTCAAGGGCAAACTTGCATTGATCGCACGTTGCCGATTTGGAGTGCAGCATGGCTTGGCGCAAAGTTTCTTTGCTTCCAGTAAAACCGCACAGACCTGTTTATTTAAAACCATGTTTACAACCTTAGATATTCACCCTTTTTAGAAGTTTAATCAGTGATTTGAGAATGTAGAGCATGTTTGACTGAGAATACTGTAAAGATTGATCGGCTGCAAAGTCTCCTGTCATTACCAGAATAATCAAGGGCAAAACCAGTTGCTTTCCGGCTCCGCGGATTTTGCCTTCGATGCCGAGGGTTATTATTTCCCCTGCACACTGTTACAGCGATCAGGGTGTGTACGTAGTAGTAAACAATGCATCTCCTGCGGAAAATTACGGTGGTTTTATTTGGAAACAAACATAGTTTGCGGAGCAAGTGCAGGATCTTTTTTTTTTGTTTTGCATGATCAGTTTTCATGACTTTCAATTTCTGATTTTATTTTCCCGTAACATTATTTCGTTCTGTGAACATTCAAAATGACACAATACCTGCTGAAATTTTGCATAGCAAGTCTGCTATTCAAGATCGAATGATGTATCGCAATTGTCAATTTTTCCTCTTTTTTCATCGCAAAGTGCGATGCAAACCCGAAAAAATTGCTCCCTTAAAAGTATCCAATCTGGCCCTTCTCAAATCACAGCTTCAAAGATAGTACTGAACTGAAACTTTAAACTTAATCTTGTAGGCCCCTAACTACCTTTTTGTATTTTGCTAGATTTTTTTACAGTCAATTGCCAGTGCTCAAATTTTGTCATTGTTATAACACTCCTTTACATGTGGAACCACTGCACGAATCACAGCGACAGCAACCAGGGAATTTATTGCTGTAAATTTGACCATGAATTACAGTACTACCTTCAAGGCAGTAACCTGTGAGAAATGTAACTAGAAACGTTTATAAACAACTGCTGCAGGCAGAAAATGGGTCACTGGTTTCACTCATTCCACGAGGCTAGTCCCTGCAGACCCATATTTTTCAGGCAAGTCACCACAATTGCCCCTTTGGGGTCATCAAATGGAAATGAAGTGTAAAGCCACAATGGGATGAAAATCGGTGAAATAGCCGTTCAATGCACCAAGTTTGATCTCAAGGTTTGGTTAAACAAATCAAGGACTTTAGAGAGAAAGAACGGTCTTTTAACGGCGGTTCTTTTGCTGTTCTATAAATTCACCGGTGATTAACTGGATATGAACCTCGGTTCTCTTGTTCATAGTGATGCAATATATCCTACACTAAAATGAAAGCCTTTTCAAGATGAGTTGTTGTTAAGTGGTATTGTTGGTAAGTTGTCCATATGCCTGTAAATAACACACTGATGAGATTGATTTAAGATGGTTTTTCATTATTATGAAGGGTGGTCTTAATTTGGCATACTACATAAGACCACAATCATGAAGATCCATTCTGAAAGAGAGTTCATTATTTCAAAGGGTCGCTGTTCTGGGAAGGGTTCTCCAAAATTAAGGTGAGGTTCATTATTCATTTTCATTCACAGTGCTTCACACCTGTAGTACTAGTCCTGTTGCTGCGGTAACATATATCATGATTAGTTTATCAGTCAAGATTTGCTTTTGAAGTGGCACTATGTGTTATATATTCACAACATGAGATTTGTTTTTGTCTTTCAGGCTAAAGGCGCTTCACAGGACTGATCATCCTTCTACCAGATCCTGCATGTACACATCAACACTATGTGCAGATGTATGCTGGACAGGCAATTTAAATGGTGGTCATGATTATTCATGGATGGTTGCTGACCAAATCAGCCATCTTTCAGTTCCACCCAATCTTTTAATTTTAAAACGATAAAGTTGTAAATGTTTTATTTCATGTAAGGGTACTTGCACATGTGTGTATACATACATATATGTTTATGTATCTAGGCATGGGTGTATGTGTATGCATGCATATTGTTAATAATTCAGTAGTGCAGTACTGCACTGTGCGAAACCTTTGTTTTTTAAGCATGCTAAAGGTAGGGTTTGACTTAGGCAGTAACATATTTAAAGGGGGAAGGGGGCAAAGCCTCCCTACCTCCAAAGTCAGTTTAAGCCTGTTTAAATCAGGTCATTCTAGTCAGGTAAGTCTGTAAATGTTTCAAATTTAGGCTTATATGTGACTTCTAGTGGGTTTTCATCAGCTTAAGTCAGTTAAGTCAGTCTCAAGTAAGACTAACAAGCTAGATCTGACTTTGGAATGTGTTGGGTAGTTTAAGCCTGTTTAAGTCATGTCATTCTAGTCAGGTAAGTCTGTAAATGTTCCAAATTTAGCCTTATTTCTGACTTACACTGGGCTTACATCAGATTAAGCCAGAAAAGTCAGTCTCAAGTAAGGCTAACAAGCTAGATCTGACTTTGGAATATGTTGGGCAGTTTAAGCCTGTTTAAGTCAGGTCATTCTAGTCAGGTAAGTCTGTAAACGTTCCAAATTTAGCCTTATTTCTGACTTACAGTGGGCTAACATCAGATTTAGCCAGATAAAATCAGCCTCAAGTGAGGCAAACATGCTAGACATGACTTGGGAACGTGTTGGTAAGTTAAAGTGAATTTGAGTGAGGTTAACAAGCTAAATCTGGCTTGAAAGGATTGCAATAGATGAAGACATACTGGGTTAATTCATTTTTTGTTTGGAAGTCAGTTATTGTAAGTCAGTTTAAGTCAGCATTTCAAGTCAGATCAAGCAGATTTGAAGTCTGAAAACGTTCCAAATTTGTACTCATTTCTGACTTCAGGACTGACTTCATTTCCAGCAGGGCTGCGACAGGGACTACATACTTGTCATTCATGGCTCTTATTTCTTTAACAGAAGTATCCACAACTTAAAATGTTTTAATTTCTCTCAGGTAAAATAAACCCCTACTGCCTTGCTTTAAAACAGCAAGTTTAGTTGTTAAGTAGCAAGTTTAATGGGCTGTGATAACACAATAGTAAGTACAAGCTTCCTCCCTGATTATCTCCCTTAAAACTACAGTAATGTAAACAACCTCACAGGACTGAGTTTTGTACACAAACAGATTTAAAGGGATACAGTAGCAGTCCAATGGGAAACATGTAGTTAACTGAATTTGTGAGACTCAAATAGAGGGGTGGCACAAAATTGGTCAGAAATTGGTGTCAAAATTACTATTAATCCAAAATTGGACAAGAAATTTGTAATTCACACATGCTAGTCATCATCCTTCTAAACAATTACATTTACAATTTTGCAATGCATCTACATGTAGGAGAAAAGAGCATTTCAACATACTTACATCTATGACCTCAAAAAAATGGCCTTTGGATGACCTCTGACCTATATTTTTCAACCAGCTAGAAGCCCTTCAAAAGGCGATTAAACATGCCATGTTTGATTTTAAACTACAGTATCGCACTCACAGGTGCAAAGCAATTTAGTCCACATCAAAAATAGTCCCACCTTCTTGTATGGCCTTGAATGACCATGGATAAGCAAATCTACTACAACAGTAAAGAACCACTACATAGTGAATATTACCGCCAACTTTCAAGGACATGGAGCACTACTTGTGGGAGGAGTGTACTTTAAAGACATTCACAAAACAGCCATTAATAACCCCTACTGTAAATGACCTTTGACCTCAACTTTCCGAACACAACATGCCCTATGATCAATGACCAATGTGTCCAAGTTCCATTGATAAACAGGATAAACATGCTCCTGACAGCATTAAAGGCAATTTTGAAGAGATATTATAGACAGACAGAGTGATGTTGGCAGATCACAATAGCTTGAACATCTCTTTGAGCTGGTTTGAGCTAACAAAGTTTGATGCATCAGTTTGGCCTAATTCTCAGAAGTCCATACTGTACATGCACACCTTAATAGGCACATATTCAACACCCCAGAAAGCAAGTGCGAGGTCCAGAATGGTCATTTTTCTCCTAACAGTATAGTGGTTGCTCTGTGATGCGTGCGCTACTTCAATATTTGCTAGCTTAAATTCCAACTATATCCCACAACATTGCTAGGATATCAACATGTTCAAAACTGTCCCAGAGCAAAGGGGATATTCTACAGTACAGTATGGTCACATACTGTATGTGCATCTACATCCTATGACCACCTACAAAATTGAAGAAAAATTTGGGCTTTTAAATCAAAATTTGAATGGCAGTTGTTTTACTACATGTATTCCACAAAATTGGGAGAACCGTTAGGCTTTTAAATTTCAATTTTAAGCTATTTCAGGAGGCTTAGTAATTCAACAAGTCAGATCAAAACCTGCTTTCTTTTGAAAGGAAAGTTTCGATGGGATGACCAAAAGTGGCTCTTCAGTAAACCAGAAAGCCAAAAGATTTAGTGATTCCTTGCCATTAACTTGAAGTCTCTGCATTTTTTTTTATCCGGTTTCTTGACACATTTTCAAATACTTTGAACACTGTTCAAGTTTCCTCCCTTGTAATATCATGTAAACTAGGTTTTCAGACTGACCAGTCCCAAGTGACCATAAATAACCATAGATCTCTACCAACAAGAAAGCCAAAAGGCTAAGTGATTCCTTGTTGCTGTAAGTCTTTTTTCAGTTTGACATTGTTTCATAAATTACAGTACCAAAAAACAGTAGGTCAGTTAAATGAGCTTTTACGGCTCAGTTTATAACCATCTTGTTTTAGTTGGGCTGGCCACGTCCTTCTTGGTTCCAGACAAAGCCGGGAACCAAAGTTGTTGCTCAGCTGTTGAACATTCAAGGAACCTGCCACCACCCTGACACAACAAATGTTGATGTACTTCTGGTGAAGAAATTACCTGTTTGCTGGTTTTGGCATTACTTGCGTGCACTGAATATAATATGGGACAATGTCTTTCAAGTCAACACAGTGTTAACTACTTTTCAACATTCCCATATCAATGCCGGAGATTCAGATGGGTAAACAGGTGGGCAAATAATAATTAGAAAATGCAGGTGACACCCTACCCAATGTGGGTGACTTCATTAAGTCACCTGCTGACTACAGTTATTGATGGTAGGTACAGCACAGGTACAGTATGTGCATTATGTACAAGAAACCGCAGACTCACAACAATGTGCTAAACTATTGAAACTGAAAAGGGGGACAGTAGGATAATCTTAAGGTCAAAATAAAATACAAAATATCTAAACATGTCTTTCAAACATGGCATCAACTGCAAAAAACTGATGCTGCAGAAATGGAACTCACCTGAAGCATGCATAGCTGTTAAGACAGTTAGGAAACAAGTCCGAAAAGGAATTCCTGAGCCACTCCAATGCATCACTGTAAATATAAAGCAGGACATGTCACAGAACCATACAGTATATTGGCTATGGCAATTAGCATACTGCAGTTTACCCTTAGTAATTTTTGTAAATCAGAGTACCAAGAAGTTTAAAATATAACATGACAAGCATGCCATGAAATAGCCCCTTACAGAAATGCACACTTCTAAAATCCTGAACTATGGGCCTTTGAACCAGCACACAACAAAGATGCTTAGTAGTCTCATCCTTGCAATTAATTTCGTATCTCTAAATTGCAAATCAAAATTTGAATGGCAGTTGGTTTACTACATGTATTCTTCAAAATTGGGAGAACTGTTAGGCTTTTAAATTTCAATTTTAGGCTATTTCAGGAGGCTTAGTAATTCAACAAGTCAGATCAAACCTGCTTTCTTTTGAAAGGAAAGTTTCGATGGGATGACCAAAAGTGGCTCTTCAGTAAACCAGAAAGCCAAACGATTTAGTGATTCCTTGCCATTAACTTGAAGTCTCTGCATTTTTTTTATCCAGTTTCTTGACACATTTTCAAATACTTTGAACACTGTTCAAGTTTCCTCCCTTGTAATATCATGTAAACTAGGTTTTCAGACTGACCAGTCCCAAGTGACCATAAATAACCTTAGATCTCTACCAACAAGAAAGCCAAAAGGCTAAGTGATTCCTTGTTGCTGTAAGTCTTTTTTCAGTTTGACATTGTTTCATAAATTACAGTACCAAAAAACAGTAGGTCAGTTAAATGAGCTTTTACGGCTCAGTTTATAACCATCTTGTTTTAGTTGGACTGGCCACGTCCTTCTTGGTTCCAGACAAAGCCGGGAACCAAAGTTGTTGCTCAGCTGTTGAACATTCAAGGAACCTGCCACCACCCTGACACAACAAATGTTGATGTACTTCTGGTGAAGAAATTACCTGTTTGCTGGTTTTGGCATTACTTGCGTGCACTGAATATAATATGGGACAATGTCTTTCAAGTCAACACAGTGTTAACTACTTTTCAACATTCCCATATCAATGCCGGAGATTCAGATGGGTAAACAGGTGGGCAAATAATAATTAGAAAATGCAGGTGACACCCTACCCAATGTGGGTGACTTCATTAAGTCACCTGCTGACTACAGTTATTGATGGTAGGTACAGCACAGGTACAGTATGTGCATTATGTACAAGAAACCGCAGACTCACAACAATGTGCTAAACTATTGAAACTGAAAAGGGGGACAGTAGGATAATCTTAAGGTCAAAATAAAATACAAAATATCTAAACATGTCTTTCAAACATGGCATCAACTGCAAAAGACTGATGCTGCAGAAATGGAACTCACCTGAAGCATGCATAGCTGTTAAGACAAGGAAACATGTCCGAAAAGGAATTCCTGAGCCACTCCAATGCATCACTGTAAATATAAAGCAGGACATGTCACAGAACCATACAGTATATTGGCTATGGCAATTGGCATACTGCAGTTTACCCTTAGTAATTTTTGTAAATCAGAGTACCAAGAAGTTTAAAATTTAACATGACAAGCATGCCATGAAATAGCCCCTTACAGAAATGCACACTTCTAAAATCCTGAACTATGGGCCTTTGAACCAGCACACAGCAAAGATGCTTAGTAGTCTCATCCTTGCAATTAATTTCGTATCTCTAAATTGCAAATCAAAATTTGAATGGCAGTTGGTTTACTACATGTATTCCACAAAATTGGGAGAACTGTTAGGCTTTTAAATTTCAATTTTAGGCTATTTCAGGAGGCTTCTTAATTCAACAAGTCAGATCAAAACCTGCTTTCTTTTGAAAGGAAAGTTTCGATGGGATGACCAAAAGTGGCTCTTCAGTAAACCAGAAAGCCAAAAGATTTAGTGATTCCTTGCCATTAACTTGAAGTCTCTGCATTTTTTTTTATCCAGTTTCTTGACACATTTTCAAATACTTTGAACACTGTTCAAGTTTCCTCCCTTGCGATATCATGTAAACTAGGTTTTCAGACTGACCACTCCCAAGTGACCATAAATAACCTTAGATCTCTACCAACAAGAAAGCCAAAAGGCTAAGTGATTCCTTGTTGCTGTAAGTCTTTTTTCAGTTTGACATTGTTTCATAAATTACAGTACCAAAAAACAGTAGGTCAGTTAAATGAGCTTTTACGGCTCAGTTTGTAACCATCTTGTTTTAGTTGGGCTGGCCACATCCTTCTTGGTTCCAGACAATGCCGGGAACCAAAGTTGTTGCTCAGCTGTTGAACATTCAAGGAACCTGCCACCACCCTGACACAACAAATGTTGATGTACTTCTGGTGAAGAAATTACCTGTTTGCTGGTTTTGGCATTACTTGCGTGCACTGAACATAATATGGGACAATGTCTTTCAAGTCAACACAGTGTTAACTACTTTTCAACACTCCCAAATCAATGCCGGAGATTCAGATGGGTAAACAGGTGGGCAAATAATAATTAGAAAATGCAGGTGACACCCTACCCAATGTGGGTGACTTCATTAAGTCACCTGCTGACTACAGTTATTGATGGTAGGTACAGCACAGGTACAGTATGTGCATTATGTACAAGAAACCGCAGACTCACAACAATGTGCTAAAATATTGAAACTGAAAAGGGGGACAGTAGGATAACCTTAAGGTCAAAATAAAATACAAAATATCTAAACATGTCTTTCAACCATGGCATCAACTGCAAAAGACTGATGCTGCAGAAATGGAACTCACCTGAAGCATGCATAGCTGTTAAGACAAGGAAACAAGGCTGGAAAGGAATTCTTGAGCCACTCCAATGCATCACTGTAAATATAAAGCAAGACATGTCACAGAACCATACAGTATATTGGCTATGGCAATTGGCATACTGCAGTTTACCCTTAGTAATTTTTGTAAATCAGAGTACCAAGAAGTTTTAAATATCATGTGACAAGCATGCCATGAAATAGCCCCTTACAGAAATGCACACTTCTTAAATCCTGATCAATGGGCCTTTGATCCAACACACAGCAAAGATGCTTATCACGCTTGAGTACTGTACACAAACTGCATGGCCTTGCATGATCCCAGTTTATGCTTATGTTTTAACCCTCTTTTTGTCAATATCACAAAGATACAGTATTGGATTTGGAATCCATGTCATAAATTTATTTCAACTCCTCCAAACTATGATAAAAATAAGCGAAATGTTTGACATGTATAGGAACCAAGTTTTGTTCATGGCGTCCCTGGCACCAATATCATTTGTTGCTATGGCAACATGGTACATCTTGGATATGTTTTGATTGCATGATTTTGGTGTTTGTTAGAGTCTCTTTATAAAATCAACCATTGACATGATATTATTCAACAGTAGGCCTAATGTAGCCAAAACAATATTGAACACCTGGCTTTGCCCCCCTCCCCCCAGTCTTGTTTCTTGTTTTATCTTTATCTGTATCTCTTTTACCTAAGGTTCTTTTGTTTCTCTTATTACTGATGTTGCTTTTATCATGCCTACATTTCACTTTATCTAAGGGCTTCTTTCTCCCTCCTGTCACAGGAACCACTGGTCATGATATGAGGGATTACATAGCCCTTTGTTTAGACAAGAAGCCTTGGCTGGTACATGGGTGACTTGATTTAATAATCAAAAGCCAAAGGCTTCTAGGCTTACAATAGTCTTGTAGTCTAATATGTAGATTACAATCTAATTCCCCCCCCCCCCCCCCCCACACACACACACACTTTTCTGAAACTTGTCGAAATAAATAGGGACTGCGCTGAAACAAATGTTTTGTGCGACTTCACTTTAAAGATACTCGTGCGTGTTCTATGGTAAACAAACAGTTCCAACAATCTATGTAATTTTTGGAAGTTGCAAAGTGATGGTCTTAGCCTGCTTCAAATTTTTGACCTTTCAAGAGATGTCAAGTGATCAAAAACAGCTACAACATTTGCGTTGAGAAAGGAAAGTTACAATCTAGCCTATTAGTGGCAGCACCAGAATTTCAAAAGTGTGGGAGAGGGACAACTGAAGGCAAAGGAAAATGTTTGGGGCAATAATTTTCACCCAAAGCATGAGCTCTTTAGGGCAGGGTCCAGGGGACTGCTTTAGACCTCTGCCAGTGGGGTTCAATGGGGCCAGGTCCCAATACTGTATGTTCTGCAGGTTTTAGTACATCCTTGGGTGAAAAATTACATCTAAGTATGTATACTTTACTTACGAACCGCCAAGAACTCCTGTTCCATTTGGAAAATCCTTGATGGGATTGGGGTCTAGGGGTAATGGTCCGGCTAGGAAGTTGTGAGGTTAATTGTAGCACAGGGTGTATCTTTGGGCGAAGAACAAACTTCAGGGTGTATATTTTGCTTAGTAGCCTAGCTCCATGGCGCAAAGCCCTGTTGGGACGGACTACAGGGAGAGGACTGGGCTGGGAGCAAAGAAGTCCAGGGACTGAAGCACCTTGAAGTTTCATTACCTATCAGGCTGAAAAATGCAGCCTCAAGTTAAGTCTTTCCGTAGGCTAACATGGGACTAAGCCCTAGTGTAGAACTAGTGGGAGCTAGTCTAGACTAGGGAACACAGTCCCGGAAAATTTGAGGTCTGACTTTGGGGGTAAATGCTCCCAGCTCGTACAGCCACTGATACTGAGAAGAACCAACTTTCGCTTAGCACACTGCTGGTCGCAAACCAGATCATCAATGAGGCCAAAGGAGTATATGCCCTGAAGTTGAATGCTGAGACCCAGCACTACATGCTTTTGTAAGTTAGTTAGGCCTAGTTAGATGAGATTTAATGACACACCAACACAAATGTGTTATATAGTGTCAGTCAACTCAATAAAAATTTATTTTCAAGTATAGTTCAAGTGCAAGTTTAGTTCCCTTTAGTCGCCTCTTACAACAGGCAGGAAATACTGTTAGCATATGCTACAACCCCCAGCCCACAGGGCGCATTACTGTACGTCCCTTTATTAGGCCTTACTGTACAAACGCTAGCACTAGCCCAAACTCCAGCAAGGAGTGTTTGGATAGGGCCTAGTACAACAGATATCAGTCAATTAGTGTTACAAGTATGGCAATACTGGTCATACTTGTCAACTCTAATTGGCTATAACTTCAGTTCAAGTGTTGTTGCAATATATCAACAACTGGCTATAGCCTACACCTTGGGTATGTATAGCAAAATGGCAACAGCAATCTTCTTGTCAGGTGTAAAAGTTTATACAGAGCTACAAGTTCTAAGCACGCAGAAAACTGTCAACAAATAAGAAGGCCCTAACGAAAATATTTAAACTGCAGCCCTGACTAGACTGTACTCTACTGTACATACATTGCCTAGCCTAGTGACTAGCCTTTGATATGCTAATCTGTACAGTACATAACCGCATACAGTACTGTACAGTACATATGTCTAGTGCCTGTGCAGTGCTCATGTTGAGATGTCATGTTGCAGACTGAGGAGGAAAGTATGTGATCTCGGTAGTATTTTCATATTTTGGAGAAACATTTCCCTGATAAGCACATATAATAAGCACATACAATAAATTTCCTGGAAATCTAGAGACTATTTTCTGAAATTGAACAGTTTTAAAAACTGTACCTTATGTACAGTATATAAAAATCTGTTCATTTGTACTAACTAAAATTTACAAAATGTTCCTTGAAACTTTTGGATTTTTTTTCCAAACTCCACAAATAACATAATTTTAAGCATGGACTTCCTATATACATGGACAGAGCATTTAATGCTTAAGTCCTGTACATAGATTGTCACCACTGACTGGGACAAAAAAGGTGCACCAAGATAGCTGCAGTAAAGCTGTAATTTGCAAGATTTGAATATGACTCTGCTATATTTTAAACAAAAATCTAACTTGGAAGGGGAAAAATATCATATTCCTGCAATACATGTACTGATTTTGACCTTATCTTGCATTATTTTGAAAATATTTCAAGTTTCTTGCAAAATCTGTTATTTGAACTACTTGAGCAAGTCCAAACTTTAACACACAAAACAATAGCAGACAGTCACAGTGCCATCTTGTTACCTGTACGCCTAAACTCATAGTTACGGTAGCAACAATCTGCGGATAGTATGCTCTGTCCATGTATAGAAGTCCGTGATTTTGAGAAACTAAAGTAGAAATACTGAAACAGTTGAAACTAGTTCTGGTGATGATAAAAAATAGTCTGCATTGTGACCAGACTACTACTGGTGAGTGCATTTTATGTTGGTTTGTGTATCTTTTTTTGCTATTACTTTTCCTTTTTGTCACATGTTGAACTGGTTGACTTTTCATGTACTGTTAATAGTTGTTTCTGGGGTAGCATAGTATGTGCAAATTATTGCAAATAAACAACTCTGGCCCTAGATACATACTGCTGTAATGATATCATCAACATAGGGTGTGAAGAGGAAGTCCACATTTTCTTAATGTATTTTATTGTTTTACAATGTCACAGGTTTCCAATAGGGGGTTATACGGCTGCATAAGTTTACTACTGTACTGTAAGCTAATAACCGGATCTTTGTTCTAGAGTAGACAGGAAAGGCTAGCTGTACTTAAAGTAAATTTAGAAAGCGAGTAGTCAGACAGCAGCCATCAAGCTGTAAGCATCATGCCACATCATCCTTCTGTGTCTGTATAATTGTTCTAAATCTAATTTTCATCTTTGTACTTCATCTGGCTTGCAATTTTAGAGATATAAAACATAGTGTGGACAACTTCAATCCACTTGTTGTAATCATCATTTAGTGACACCTCCCTTTAATAACAACTCATGGGCAAAAGTCTGATTTTTGACAACCATATTAGAAGTTTCTTCAAGTTTTCAGAAATACTGTAACCAGATATATATTCTTGTTCAAATTTTGACATAAAACCTAAAGCTGATCTTCTTTCATACATCTCAGAGCTACGAAAGACCGAATTTCACTTTTATTTTCTTGATGACCGGCAATGTGGTGGCAGAGCAGTAAACCTGTCGGTCCTATTCTAGAAGATTAATGCCTTGTGTGTCTTCTTACCAATCCCTTACAAGCATAATAGAAATGCCAAGGATGATATGAAAGACAGATTACTGAGTGGCTTTGAAGGTGTAAACCTCATTTCAAAGCGTGCTGTCTCCTTCAAAATAACAGCTCCCTGATACAGGCTGTACAGTCATTTAAAACTTACACCCCAATCGTCAAGTGCTACAGTATAACTGAAAGATCAGTATCCTGGAAGCTTGGAACAATAAGTCCTTTGTATTTTGACAAGAGCCATGCTCTCTATAGCAGGGCATGTACAGCCAGGAACTTCATTTAGAATTGACAATGCTCATAGTCAAAAAAGGAAAAAAAAAATAGATGCCTGAGTGATTCTGTGGGTAATTCACACTGGCAATGGGCAATGTCAAAAAAGTTAAGAAATAGATTTACTAATGAGTCTTTCTTTGGGTAATCCGCACTGGTAACAGGGAATGCCAAAAAGATGGAAGAAATACATCTATGTCTCTGTGTGACCATGAAAGTATTACTTCCAATGAGCAATTTTTGTAACTGATGTGGTATGAAAGACGAGTTTAGAACAAGAGCAGGGAAGCTACAGTATTATTACACATGCCATGGCAATGCATTTTATAAAATGATGACTGAACATAGAATGATTTGTACACGGAAAGAGAGAAACTAATTGAAAAGCTTCAGTAAAAGCTCTCATTCTTGGCTCTTGAGATGATGACATGCATAAGGTCAGTGATTTTCATGGTAAGTGATTCTGTGACCATCCTGTCATGAATCCAAGCAGTCCAAGTCAATAGGGTCCTTCCACCCATCATAATGCATCAACATACCAGGTTTGGTAAATAATTCCCAAACCATGTTGAAGATGATGAGGGTCATCTCTATCACTTCAAACCCACAATGAATGTGGGCTAATCATCAAAGGAAAGGCACTATGATCATGTTTCCAAATTACAACCACACTCACACACACATACACAATATCAGTAAAATGTAATAAATAATAGACAGGTATACCTTTAATCTGGGCCATGGTCTAAAGGATCAAAGTCGATCTTCTACTACATACTCTTCACTTTCAGAAGTTCCTTCAACAATACTCACACTTAGAAAGATTAGAAAGATTGATCTGCAACAAATGAACATATATGTTTAAATATTAGTAATTTATAATGATATTACTGAAATTTTTCAAACTTTATAAGCAATACATATAGACTTACAGGTATTTACAATTTCAAATCGGAAAGAAAGCAGTTTGAAGGTCTGAATGGTGACATAATGATTTCTTGACATGTTTAACGCAAACTATGAGTGAGAACCTGAAACAAGCAATACTGTAAAACCATGGTAACCCCTTTTCTACTAGGGCTACCAATTAACTTCAACAAAGGCCATGCAACTAAATGATTGAGTGGTGATGTCATTCACATCTTTTTGGTCTGAATACATTCATATTGTAAGTAACATACTTCCACTATTCAATGGCTAAACATGACACACCTGCTACAGTACAGTAGCTCACCAAGTACTGTACTTCTTCACAAATCATGCTGAGGAAATCTTCCCACTATCAGCAAGGCTAAGAAACCAAACCCCAACAGGTACACAAGTAAGATTTTAGACAGAATTTTAGGTCTCGAGATTGCAATATTGCCACTGACTATTATTATAAGATGCAGCACCACATCCATCCACCAAAATTCCTGTTTTCATTATTTTTGATTTCTAGTTTTGATTGATAGAGTGAGTTAGATGGAAGTTTCTAATCAGACAATTGGGTTAAGCTCTTCTTAGCACTCTTTCCAGCTGTGGCTTGCTGGCTGCATGTTTTTCCATGCTTAGGCTGAGCACCAAGCATGAGGGTACAGTAGCAGGTTCCATTTTAAAGTCTTCTTGATATATAGGGAGTGCCCAAATGACTGAACAAATCTATTTTAATTTAAGAACCAATACACAAAGCTTTAGATAATGCTTTCTTCCTTCCTAGATTTTACCACAAGCAGAACAAAAATTAAACAATGGGACCAGTTGCCCATTCAAGGGGACTTGAGGCCTCCCCCTCCCCTTGAAGTGTGTTAAGGTTTTTTTATTAGTTGAAAATTTACTTTTTAAGTTTTCAACAAAGTTAAAGAGGCCCAGGGGAATTTTTCTTCTCCAGAACATAACCAGCCCTACTTAAAACTTTCTAGACAGACTCAATTAACATTCCACACATTTATATATTTAACCAGAAAGCCAAAAGGCTTTGTGATTCCTTGCTGCTGAAATGTAAACGGGCAATTCCAGCTAAACAGTCTCATGACCATCAAAATTTCAAAGTAAGCATTTAGCTCTAGAATCTGTTCTAATGTACAGTAAACAAGTCAAAGTGACAGTTTCTAAATTTTTGTATTAATTGGACCGCTCTTGTAGTTTTTGTGCCATTTTTAACCAGAATGCAAAAGTGCATTGAGGTTTAGATGATTGTAATAATGCCATCTTTTGATGTTATTTCATTTATCTCTATCACTGGTCATCAATTGCTATAGTCTTAATGTATTGGCAAAATACAGTTTTGTGTTCGCATTTGATGATGGGGTGCCATCCTGGCCATGCATCCACTTGTATGACATTGATCCAAGTAGACGGTGGGCCGAAGCTTCAGAGGCTTATTTCTTGCCTTCCGTAGTCCCCCTGGGGAAGTACTTAAAAATTGAATTGATACATTAAAAATGATGCCCTGAAAAATAATTCACATGTTCCCACTTGCAAAAGTTGCACATTTACGAGTATTCTAAAGCAAAAGTCCTACTTGGTTGATAAGGAAGATTTCCCTAGCAATGGTAGCTAAATCAGACCCTTCGGAGCAAAAGGAATTCATGGCAATCACTTTTTGTGATAATTGACCATAACTAGTCAATATGTCCATAAAACACAGTTTGGTTGCTAGGGAAAAATTTCCTTAGCAACGGTACTTTAAGCACAGTTTAAAGAAAAAATATAAACTTCTGACTGTGTAAACACACTCTTGAGTGAAAAAGGAATACATGGTGATAACTTTTCTGGCGATATAACCACAAAGAGTATGTTCCTAAAACAGTTCGGTTACTAAGGTGAATTTTCGCTAGCAACGGTAGTTCAAATGAGGAAGAAAACACACAAAAAAAAATTCAACAGACACTTTTTGGGAAAAAGACGATTCATGTTCACAACTATTCCAGAAAATTGATCCCAACTAATCAACATATTCACAAAAACACCCTATTTGGTTGCCAATGACAACTTCTCAAAGCAACCATATGTACTAAAGGATCAACACAAATGAAAACTTCGGATTGTTCTAAATAACTCTTTATAGAAAACTTACAACACATTAACAGTTATTCAATACAAAACACTCAAAATAATGAGAATGGCTGTGTCCAAAAATAGAAAACTTGGTTGCTACTGACAATTTTCCCCAGTAAAAATAGTTCATACACAGGTTCCAAAAGTATCAACTGTTTCAAAAGTGGCAAAAGGGGGGGGGGAGGATGGACCCTAAGCAAAACTTTATCAAGTCTGAAAAGCAAACTGAAAAAAACAAGGGATCTGGAGCTCACATAAAATTACACTGGAAAAATTTGTAACTTTAATGATCTGCAGTGTAATCAGAGCCATTTTCCCACAATCTTAATATCCACCAAACAGCTTTTTCCACCACTTTCAGTACTGTACAGTACTTCCAATCGGATATACAATACACAGTGTTTCAGATAGGATTTTAGGCAAGAGAGAGGGATAATTTGAAAAGTGTGTAGGACATCTCCAACCACCGCTCTGCTTGCCCCTTCACCTGTTGACCGTCATGACAGTTTGAATACAAAGTGAGAACCTTATTCACACTGGTCAAAATAAGAACAAAAATAAATGCTTACTGAATTTGAAAAAAAGTAACAAATAGGATGAGTATGTTCACAAATACACACGTTGTTTGCTATCACAAAATTTAAAATAGTTTTTCATTCATACTATACCTGTTTCTTAGAGGTTTAAGACCTCTTTTGACAGGTTTTGTATTTTTGTTAAAATATTATAACATCACATAATCAGGTTGATTATATCTGAGTTACCCCTATGGGATTCCACCATTAAGTAAAACATTGGTGAACACTAATCAACAAATCCAGCATTATCCAACATTTGCAAATCCACACAGACATTTAAATCAGAATTGTTTCTCACAAAAAGCATGACAAAGAACACATCTGCAACCAGACAGTCTCCTAATCTTCCACATACACCACAGTCAGCTGCTCCCCAGCCATTTTCAAGCTCAACAAGTGTTGCTGAGGGAATGAGGGATGCTTTCATGTTTATAGTTTGGGAGTAAATCATTATTTAAACAAATATTACTACCACCTGTAGAAGAATGTGACTTCATTGTAGACGGCGGGTGCTCAAGGCAGGATCAAGGAACTCACAAAAATTTCTCACATGCAGGGGAGAGGCATGTGAGATCTCCATGAAAAATCTCAAGGGCACTTCGTTCAATAGATTTCCAGGTGTACTAATATATAGCAAGCAAGATACAAATGAAAGCATCAATTTAAAATTGCTTGCTGGATCTTGCACTAGTTCACACTGATAGAACTACCTGGTCAGTTCACAGCATCATATAAATGCAAGTGAAATACACTTCTGCCATCTGTTACAGTTACAAGTACATAATATCTCACAGTGTTATGGCAGCTGAAAGTCAACCCTATCTGGAAACAAATAATTGTTTGCCATCAGATCTGAAAAAGAAGAGGGATACAAGTTACTTGAAATCAAAGTAAAATTATAATTTGTAATATTCAAAAGTAGAATATGCTATAAATTTCATTTCCACCAAAAATTAATTTTGCTTACAAGTTGATCCAGCTGAAAAGTAGTCAAAAATTTTTTCAATCTATGAGGAGAGTAGAATTCTGCAAACCAAATGTTAACCAAAATTAGGATTTTTCAGATTTAATCCTTACATACTTGGCAATGATGGCAGAATTCTTTTGGCAATTTATCCCAATAATTTTAGTGAGCCATTTGGCCAAAATCCGATATGTATAAAAAAAAACAGATGAGACTAAAATTCCGGATGAAGTAGGATTTCATAGAAGAAGTCAGAAATTATGTGAAAACCTGAAAAGTTTAAATGTAGCATACCTCCATACCATGACATAGCATTCTTAATGTCAGGACTCTCAGTTGAAAGACAAATTGCTCCTCAAAGTGTTAAATGACAGGATCTTTGTGTCTGATGTCTACTTTAGTAGAAGTTTTTCATCATTCTTCACTGTTGCAGCCTTCATCAGAAGCCCTGCTGTTGTTGTTTCACGTTGAAGTTTTTCCTTCAAAACTTTTCTGCTAAACCCTTCAACTATAAAATTTGTCTTTCTTGCAAATAATGCACTGGATAGGAAGTACATGACAACTTCTTACTGGTTGTTTCACGTACAGTAGAGCATGGCGAAAGAGCCTTCTTTCTTTGTGGCTTCCCTCTGCTTTTCCAGATGTACCGGTTGTTTTACTTTCTTCTGGTTTATCAGCCTCTCAGGCTGTAATTAAAAAACAAAAGAAAGAAACAAATGAGGAAATGTGTAAGGGTCAATTTACAAGCTACGGCTTCCGTTAAGTCAAGTTATGATTTGGTCAGAATTGGTCTCAGCCTATGGTACCATGACCAACCCATAGCAGAACATGTCTGAAAAAAAAAAACCTAATAGGCTAACATGTAACATGAAATAAAACTGCAATTATTCATGCAGTACTGCACCATACTGTACTGAAAACAGTATGAAAAAGAAAATGAGTCTAGAGGAATAAAAGAAAAAACTAGCTGTTCAGCAAAAAAGGAGGATAGATTTTATCCTGTTAAGTCTGAGTATCTGTGGTACAACCTACAGTACTGTACACACTTAGAGCCATGTTCTAGAAAAAATAAGACTTAACAGCTAAGCACACATGTTTGTTTTAAAGCAAAAACATTGAAAATTACTCAGAAGGATACATTTGTGTATCACTACATATAATTATGAGATTTATCTAGGAAGCTGCTAGCTACACAGTCAGTATCATCAAACTGTATTGTCCACAACAGAAGAGAAGGAGCAAAAGGGTAGGGTACCTTTGACAAAAATTCAACCCCTTCCTTTTAGATTAATAACTTACTTGTGCTAAATGAAATTTTAGTAAAGGGCCTACCACCCTCCCCCACCAGACTGAGGGTTCTTCACCCCCTAATGGAGCCATCCTTTTTTCTACTTCAGTGAAATACAGTACCACATATGACCAAGGGATTGACAGGTTATTTGGCTGTATAGTCCAAACATACAACAGGCCTCCTGTAAGACATATTTCTAGAGTAAAAATTCAGTTGCAATCCCTTCAACGTATCTTGAACAGCTTTAGGACTCAGTTGGTAAGAGAGGGTTTTTTCAGCCCAGTTTCAAACCAATTGGTTCAAGTCGAGCTGGCCACGGCCTTTTTTCCAGATGTGGCTCACTGGTTTGTTTTCCCTACCCTATTGCTTTATGCGTAGCACAAACACACAATGATGGCAGAAGGTTCCATTTTTAGAATCTTTGGTATGACTAGACCTGGGAATAGAACCCACAGGCCTTCCACATGAGAGGGGGGATGTTCTACCGCTGGACCAAACAGAGCCTTAATTAGGAGACAATTCCATCTACTTTAGTGCAGCACATTAAACAGTGGTAGAAAGAAATGCACCATTATGAACCTGACATAATGGTATACCTTGCCAACCAAGCCTACAATGGTTTCCAGTTTCCTAAAATGTATAGTATGGATTATAATGATATGTGATTGGCTTCTGCAATTATTGCAGCCACAGCCTGTACTTAAGTTTAGTAATTTTGTAGACTATTCATCTGTTGCATTTGTAAAGGAATTGTCAAATTACCCATATTCAGAGCATGTGTCCTTGTCTTTTTTTCCACTGCTCGTTGAATTTTACTCGTCAGTAAAATGCATAACATTCTCTGTGGTACCCCCAGTATGTTGCAGCAATGGGTGAATCTGCTTACTGGTTGAGTGAAAAATCTGAGTTAGTATTCAATTGCTGTAGCATCTTTTTGGCAACCTCACCTTCATAACACTCCAAATTTTTCGATAAAGCCAGGCAATGTATACACTTCCCACAGCTTGTACTGTATAGGAAAATGTATGGAACCGCAACAAGTTTTTCTGAGTTTGGCCCATGGTGACCCCAGATGATCTCCACCAAACACAATAAGGTTCTTACTATGAACATAACACATCTACTAAGTATAACATTCATCCAAATTACTTCCTATCTCAAGCAAGGTTTTTGGGGTCAGACCCCTGTGGCCCCATGACCTTTGACCCACCAAAAATGATAAGGTTCTTTTCTTGACAATAATGCATCTACATACTACAGTAAGTATGACAGTCATCCAAGCTGGTGACCCCATATGGCCATTGACCCCCACCAGAATCAACAGGACCTACGTCTTCTCACTATGGGGTATGGATGTACCAAGTTTGAGAACAATGGGACTTTCATTTCTTGAGCTATCATGTTAACAAGCAGTGTCACAAGCACACAAACACACACACATGCACACACACACATACATACACACACATGTCATAATGAATACATAGGTTTCTCATTCATCCAAACCAAAAACAATGAAAATACGATTTGATCAGTTTTTCATGATCTGTTCTTTTACATTAGAGTGATTAATATCATTTCCAAACTTACAGTATTATCAAGTTTGATTGGATTAGATTTTGGTCACTTTTTACTGCATTCTAGTAATAATAATAATACATTGAACTTATATAGTGCCAAATCTGAACAAAAGTGTAGCTGCTCTAGGCGCTTGACAAAAATAAAATCAAACAACAAATTCATTTCAATCAAAGAAGCAAGCAAACAAATGAGTCTTGAGATTGCGCTTAAATGTAGAAAAATTAGTACATAACCGAATATGGTCAGGTAACTGGTTCCACAAGTAGGGAGCAGCATATGCAAAACATCTGTAACCATATGATTTCAATTGTGGATTAGGAAGAGCTAGGAAAGCCTTCTCAGAGGAACCAAGAACACGAGCAGGAGTATAAGGAGACAGAAGCTGAGAGATATAAACAGGCTGCAATGCTGGGCACAAAAAGTAAGCAGCATTACTTTAAACTTGATTCTCTCTCTAATAGGAAGCCAGTGAAGTTCCTTTAAAAGTGGGGTTGTGTGACACCGTCTACTTTTCATTTTGACAATACGTGCTGCAGAGTTTTGAATTTTTTGAAGTTTCTTTATGGAAACATCAGGCAGACCATAAAGCAAAGAATTGTGAAAGTCGATCCTGGAAGTAACAAATGCATGAAATAGAATTTCACAAGTTTTATCATCAAGGTACTTTCGCAGAAGGCTAATGTTTCTCAACTGCCAATTGGCAGATCCACAGAAGGTGTTAACATGTTTTTCCAAATTCAGGTTTTGATCAAAATACATGCCCAAATTTTTTACAATTTTTGAAGCAAAGATAAGGTCATCACCAACTGCAAGAGGAGGAAAATCAGGGATTTCAACCAAAAATTTTGAAAGAAAGACAATACACTCAGTCTTATCACAATTAAGTTTCAACTGGTGAATTGTGACCCATTTGTTCACATCCTGTAGACAAGTTTCCATTGCCTGAAAGGCAGCTTGAATGCTGTTTTTGTCAAATGAAATATATAATTGAGTATCATCAGCATAGTGGTGAAAATTAATACCATGATGACGTATAACATCACTTAGCCCAGCCAAATACATTGAAAACAGAACAGGACCAAGAACTGAGCCCTGTGGCACTCCAGTATCCAAAGGCTTTGCGGAGGAAAAAACATTACCAATTTTTATTTGCTGCTGCCTGCCTGTGAGATAAGATTTGAATCAATCCTGAACAGTAACCCCTATTCTGTACCTTGACTGCAGTGTGTTCAATAGAATATCATGACTCACGGTATCAAATGCCGAGGACAAATCTAAAAGAACAAGCAAAACAAATCTTCCCTCATCCAGCTGAGATGCAATAAAACTGTGTATAGAAAGTAGGGCTGTCTCAGTACTGTGTCCAGGCTTGTATGCAGACTGAAAAGGTTCAAGCAGGCATTCACTCCATAAATGGTCCATTAACTGAGACAAAACAACTTTTTCGATAACTTTTGCAATGAAACTCAAATTTGAAACAGGACGGTAATTTTGGAGGTTATCCTTTTGCAGAGTACTCTTCTTTAAAATTGGAGTAACATGAGCAACCTTACATGTGTCAGGAAAACTTCCCACTGACATAGAGAGATTAACTATTTTTGTGATAATTGGAACTAGCTCAGGTACACAAGCCTTGACCAGCCATGTTGGTAATGGATCTAACTTACAAGATTTTGATGGACAGTTCTTGATAATCTTAGAGATGTCATCATTAGAGATCATACAAAAGGAATCCATTGTAGCACCAAAAGATACTGTAGTGTTGAATAATTAGGTAAAGATAAGTTTAGGCATTGAGCTTCAAGTACATTACAGATATCAACTATTTTTTGACGAAAATAATACAAGAATCTCTCAGAAAGTTCAATGTCACAAGAGTGATCAGGCAGAACTGACGGTGTGCTCCTTCCAGAAATGTAGTTAACTGTTTGGAAAAATTCTTTTGGGGTAGCAGCATTCTCAATTTTGTTAGAATAATAGTTCTTTCTTGCCAAACTTATCATATTACAGACAACCTTGCATTGTTCAATAAATAAATCCCTATGCACAGTCAAACCACTTTTGAGCCAACGACGTTCACATTGCCTTCTAATTCTTTTGGCACACACAATGTCATGACCAAACCATGGCTCACACTTTTGCCGGAGCCTCAGAATCTTTTCAGTAACAGGAGCATGTTTGTCGAGCACGATTCAGTTGAGTTGTATAATTGTAGGTGATTCAGAAGGGAGGATGAAAGCCGAGTTGAATCGCAAACAGGACTATCACGAAGGTCTTGCCTAAAGTCGTCCTTGTTAATATCACAAGTCCTTCTATATGCAAAGCGATGGTGTTTAGAAACTGCTTGAAGGCTATTCAAAACAACACAGGAGACCAGCAGATGATCAGAGACACATGGCTCAGAAATGAATATGTCATTAACAACATTTTCAGAACAACGAGAAATAACCAGGTCCAAAATGTGACCACCTCTATGTGTGGATGAATGAACATGCTGACATAGATTTCCAGAGTGAAGAAGAGAGGTAAACTTTTTGACATGTGCAGCTTCAGAACAATCAATTTGAAGATTAAAATCACCAACTATCACAAGATTTCCACGTGCAGTGTTCAAAAGCTGGATGTAATCAGCAAACTCATCCAGAAACAGACTAACGGACAAAAAGGGGGGATTAAAAAGAACAACTACTTGCAAGTTAGAGTGTTTACTAAAAACTTCAAGGCATTCAAAAGAAGAATATGATGGAGATGTTGAGATCTTCACAAAATTCAAATAATTTTTAAAAAGGAAGCCAACACCGCCACCTCTTGAGGCTCGAGGGACATGAATAAATTGGAAGTTACATGGTGTTAGCTCAGATAACAGAACGCCATCACCATTCTGTTGCAACCATGTTTCTGTTATAGCAAACATATCTAACTGGTGATTATGAACTATGTCAACCACTGCAGAGGTCTTTTGGTGGACCGAACGCACATTTAGAAGTGACAACTTTAGTTCCTTCTTTGGAGATGAGTCCGGAGTAATTTGAATCAAGTTTGATCTATTAACTGAGTTTGGAGTAGAAAATACCTTTTGCTTTCTTATATTTGATGTATGAACCGGGATTGAACGATAACTTAGTAAGTTCGAGCATTCAGGGGGAGATTCTCCATCCAAAAATTTTCGTTTTGAAACTCTGATAAAGGTCTAGAGCGTAGGTAAGATATAAAGTTCAAGGCCAGTTGCTTAGTCCCCCATTTACTGAGATGAATACCATCACGTGAAAGATAGGATAAGGGTATATTACCATTATTAATAAAAGACAAATTGTGATCCTCACAAAACTGTTGAATGCAAACATTAATGTGCTTTGTAAGGATATCTGTCTGAAAGCAATTTCTATTCCCAACAAGACCAGAGAATGACACTTGAACATTAGGAACAAGTGTCTTTATGTCACAAGTAAGTTTCGAAATGAGGTCTAATATCATTTGCGTACTGTGAGAGCGAATGTTGTTAGTTCCACAATGAACAATAACAATACTTGGGTTGTCATCTCCAATAAGAATAGGCATAAATGAAATCAACTTTTGTAAAGTCAAGCCAGGAATACAATGGTAAAGAACAGGATACCTTCGCGAGAGTCTTCTCCCAACTAAGTATCGGGGAATTGAATCACCTATGATGACAGCAACAGGCCTAGGTCCCCTGTGATGCACTTTAGTGACTGGAAGCTGAGACTGTCTATTTTGTAGAGGCGGGTCAGAAGATCCATTGGGTGGCATAAAGACCAAAACATCATCATTGGCTTCAGATGCAGGGTCCACAGATTTCCGCTTTGCCCGAGGTGGCAGTGAAATAGATGCATCTGAGTCTGATACCTCGTAACTGTTGGTGGCTTCTTTTGGTTCATCTGTTGCCACAAATTCATCATGCAGAACAGCAAAACTATTAGATACTGGAACACCATAGTTAACCTTCGGCAGCTGAGGATTTGGCCTAGAGGCATATAGTGCAGATGATGTGCTATTCCTGTATGTGTAGCTACATCTGACTTTATCTCACGTACTTTAATAATAGTGCTGCTGATTTTGGGACCATCAATTACAGTCTGGCTTGCAGTAGTACTAGTTGGAGTGTTGGTTTGTGTGCATACTGATTTAGCAAGGGTAGGAGTAATAACAGAGTTAAAATTGCAATCAGTCTGAGTAAAGGCATTGCAAGTAGTGAACTGATTACCTGATGAAGCAGCAACAATGCTTCGGAGAGGAGTACTTGTGCGAGATGGATTGGTAGAAAATGATGGCAATTGTGATTCTTCCTGAACCAAGGGAGAGTTGGTGACAGCAGAGTTTGGAGGAATGGACAAATAGCTGTTATTTTAAAAATGACCACACACAGCTGAGAAGCAGTTTAATAACCAGCTTAACTGTCCCTGCCCTTGAACATGCATTGTCATGGTAGACCTGTATAGAGTCACAGTAGTACAGACTGAGTTATGACTAATAAACTTGAAGACATCACCATTGAGTCCATTCCTGGTACATTCTGTAGACTGTGCACAGTAACTTTCAATAATTTGAAGGACAGACTCAGAGAGAAGTTTAACTGTGTAAGAACATTTATTTGCCACTACAGTCCACAGGGAGCTTTTTGTCCCAAGGATACTGCCATCAGTAAATCCTTCAAAGGAACCTGAGAACAGATTAACTGAAATAGAGGAATCCACATTCTCCATCTTGAGTACATTAAACAAGAATTTGAAATTCCAAAGTAAGATCAGAACAATACAGAACAGTCTGTGAGTATAGGCTTAATGGTTAGTCAATGATAGGGTAGGAGCTGTTGGACAAGAAGGCCAAAGCACAGCCATGTGAAAATTTCCAGCAAATAGTTCACACCTAATATAAGTTCCAAAGGCAGGATGAATACCCGAAAATGATCACTGAAATAGTGAAATATTGATGGTCCATAGTAAATACTCAGAACATATGATCCAATTGATAAAAGGATAAATAATTAAGATCACATTGAGAGAACATGTATACAGTACAGCATGGTTATACTGAACAATCTATAAAGGTATGAACAATAATTAGTCATGTTTATTTTCTGGGCCAAGAACATGAAAATATAGACTTTCAGCTTTCATTTGACAGCAAATTCATTTGTGTCAAGGACTTCAAATTTGGGGGAAAGTCTTCTCATTGATCTGGAATTGCCCTAAAGTAGTTTTCCTACATAACTTACTACTATCAATAATATCAAAGAATCGGAACAAATTATTGGTAATAAATTTTTTAAATAAAAACATCATTACGTGTTAAGCCCGATGTGGAATTCTCTAGCAAATACCGCCGACCTGACGGTCTTTTGAAGTAAGTAATACTGAGTCATACCACAGTACTAGATAATGGCTCTTTGATCACGCCCACCTGATCACACCAGCTGATCTCCATTTACAAAACTTGTTAAGTGTGAATAAACTTTTAAACTGTCTAGTGTCCACTGAGAAAGTGCTCTTAACAGAGGCTGTTCTCAGCAAGACAATGGACTGTTCTGTGACGAACTGGGGCAGCAAAGCTGCTTACTCATTGCCAGGTGAACTGTGGGCTAATTAAATAGGATCATCTAACTGATAGTGCATGCTTGATTACATGGTTTAGTGAAGACAAGCGGAAGGTGCAAGCTCAGTGCCCTTCGGAGAGAACACATAATGTGAAAAAGCAGATACAGGGTTCGTACTCTTTTTTCAAGATAAAATTCAAGCACTTTTCCAGGACTTTTCAAGGTATAACTTGGTTTTTCAAGGCCATCAAATTGCTCTTTTACAGAGCACTCCCAAATTTTTTCCTAGTATGAAATACTTCAGCACACTTTGAGGTTTTCGGGGAAAAAAATCTTTTTTAAGGATGACAGCACTTATTCAATAATCAAAATGAACTTCCATGTTATGCAAACATCTTAAAGAACCACTGAACAAGTATCATTTAGGCAAAACATCAACATTGTACAAGACAATCTGTAGTTGAAGGGACATTTTGCAGATTTTCATAAAAAGTACTATATAGGGCCCACATGGAACCTTGGACCAAAATGTAAACTGATCACTAACCAAGCATCACTACCACAGGCCTTCAACTCTATTCAAAATTACCTGGAGGAAAAGTTAATCACTTGCAATACTTCACAAAATGGACCCTTTGGTCCACCTTGGGCCTTGGACTCCAAACACCTCAGGAGTCAGGTATAACTAGTCCTTGAAAAGGACTCTATGCTATGTCCACTTCGTTCTACTCCACACTAGAGTAGGTCCCACCGTTAAGCATAGTACACAGTCCTGTTCAAGGACTAGGAATAATTAACCTGAAGGTGCCACTAAGTGAAATCATGATCATTGTAACAAACCATCAACATTGTACAAGACAATCTAAAGTAGTAAGCAATTCACAGAATTTTATAAAAAAAGGGTCACAAAGGCCCACATGGGAACTTAGACCTAAGCTTCCAGAACACTGTATGATCACTAATCAAGTACCACTATATCAGGCTGGCAGCTCTGTCTAACATAAAGTTGAGGAAGGACTGACCGTTTCGCAATATTTCACAATATGGACCATAGGGCACATTTTGGGCATTAGACAGAAACTTTCTAGTACACACCCAAAAGAACTATTAACAGAGGATCACAAGATCAGTATGACAAATCATCAACATTGTGAAACAAAATTTGTAGGAGGAAAAGGATTTTGCAAACTTTCATGGAATGGACCTTATTGGCCCGGGCCCATATGGAACCTGGACAAAAATTCAAGAATGTCGTAAACAAACCATCAGACAAGCATCTTTATTTCAGGCTGTTAACTGTTTTAAAAATTAAAAGAAAAAAATGATCGTGTATTATTTTACAACATGGACCCCACAGACCGTATTGGCCTTTGGACCTAAAATTCCTGAACACCCTGCAGGTACTAGTTATAGAGTATCACTATGAGAAACCATCAGCATTGTACAGGAGAACTGCTGGAGGAGAAGCATTTTGCAGATTATCATAAAATGGGCCACATGGGACCTGGGTCCAAAATTCCTTAGCACCCCACATGAGCCCCACCACCCAAGGAACACTGTGCCTAAATATCAATCACATTCATGACAGCACATTGGAAGAAAAAAAAAAAACAAGTGTGGACTGATAGGTGGACTGAGTGATGCTGCCTGATCAGCATGAGCTTCATTTATAAGGAAAGGTATTCCTGGGCCCAGGCATTACATAGCTCACCCAGGGCTAATGGTGTCACACTCTTCAGATTTTAACTATAATTTGTATTAGAAAAGCCCTTCCTGTCAGATTCATCATCTTCTGTGCTTATTATGTGCAAAACAAGTGTTGCACTTGTCCAGCAACGATCCTGAAGGCATCATTGCCCTTGTTTCGCACAAGCAACTTAGCCTAACACACTATATGATAGGCAAAGTGGAGCCTATACACGGAAAATTTTGCCGATTTTTGTTCAGTGCCTGATCGTTTTCTGATCATAAAATCAATGGGTTTAGATGGTTTTAAGGTGATTTGCCATTATTTTAGATGATAAGATGTCTGTGTACATGTGTTTGGTAAATGTGGTTTTGTAAAATTCAAGCACTTTTCAAGGACTATGATGCAAAAGTACAAAATTCAAGCACTTTCAAGGCCTTGAAAATGAAAGATTTAAATTCAAGGACTGTCCAGGTTTTCAAGGCCCCGTACGAACCCTGAGATATACATTGTCCTTCAACAGGATCAATCTTTGCTTGAATGAGGGGGGGGGGAGGCATGGCCACTTCCACCAAAACTTAACCTTGTAAAAATCTTCAAGGTCATGTGTGACATAAAAATTACAAAATTGGGTATTCCACGTCAAAAGCATTAAAAACCATGAGAATCGCCACAATCCCCTTCAAATTTTGTCAAATACTGACAATTTTACACGGAAATTTCAGATGGCACTTACAGTAATCATAAATAAATATGAGGTCAACATGCAAATTTTGAGAACCGTAAAAGATACTGAAATACAGTAATTACGATGGATTTTTCCTTAGAAAAGTCACACTCCATATAAACTGCCAAATGAAGTCAGGTCATTTTGCTGATATGTCACACTACCTTCAAGTCAATAGGTGTATTTTCAAAATGTTGGGGGGGGGGGGGGGATGTGTCCCCCAACCCAAAGGATTGGCATCCACATTCACCTTGCTTCAATGTGACCTCCTGTTTTAAAATACTGCAGTATACTGTAGCCCTTTTTACTGTCCATAACTAAGCAAATAATAGAATTTCTGCAGGTTCAACTTTCCAAATGACAAGGGCACCTACACTGAACTGGTCAAGGTTTTATGAAGCACTGCATTAAGATAGTACTTCCTACAGCATTGCATGTGACACAAATTATTGCACGTCAAGCCAACTTAAAACACCACAAACCCTTTTGCAAGAATAACACCTACAGTAAGTCAAATGTTAGTTAGATGGAGTTTTATGGCCCAGTTTCCAACCTATTGGTTCCAGTCGAGCCGGCCGCAGCCTTTTTTCCAGTTGTGGCTTTCTGGCTTATTTGGTCCCTACTCCACTGCTTATCAGTTGGGAAGCAGACCTCACATTTGTGATCACTGTTGTGCAATCTTTACACCCGATCGTCAGGGGGTGAACTTAAGCTAGAGTCTTTCTCATAACCTTTCCAAGAAAACTGAAGGAGCAAGAGCTGACCTGCGAAGTTTAAAACTGTGCATTTTCCGTCTGTAAGGTGAGAATATGTCGAATTATCATTTGAAAGAGAGAGAACAAATTAGTGTTCGACCCATTATGCTATAATCGGTAATACCCGATTACTGATTACTTAATTAAACAATCGGCCTGATGCCGATTACCGATCACCGATTATTAGAAAGAGGGAAGCCACATGTTTGTCTCTTTAGTATGCTTCCCTTGCTTTGTGCACATCGTATTACCATAACCAGTTCAGGGTGGAAAATATTGGGAATAGTTTCGTTTCACGAACGGGATATCTTTTTGTAGACGTAATATTTTCACTTCAAAAGTGGAGATACAAATTAACCGTTTATATAGTAGAATTGTTTGAAGGCGATGTCACATGCCCTATGATAATTGAGTTATAAGGCCAACATCATGCTCTGTCTAGTTTTAATCCCCCAATCATGTCGGAACATTTGCATTCTTTTACTGTACTGCGTTGTAGTTGCGTTAATGTACTGTAGCTACTCTCCCGCTTTAACGAACCCCATGTAGAACAATCATGATAATCTTTGCAGTTCTGTGCAGCAAAACAGTTGCACCTGACTAACGTATCTTATTGTTCCTTTGGGATATTAATATCCCGGTATATTTTTAGCAGTTCTTGTCCAAAAGTTACGTCTTGTTTAAAAAGAATGTGCAACTGAAATGAACGTTAAGTCAGATCCCCGAAAAATCCATGTACGCAGAGATTTGTGATGCCGTTTCAAGGTGAATTTAGCACTAGCACGGGGCTCGCCTAGCCCTTGAACAGGGCTGTGTGTTACGTTACATGGCCTAAGCTCATTACACTCCACATCATAGCCCTTGCCCCACTAACACAAAAAATCCCGTCATTAGGCTTTCAGAACAAAATACGTTCTAAACTGGTAAATATTACACACATCAAACTTATATTACCACAAAATGATGTGCAAGTGACTTTCAATCGAAAAGTTACCAATAAATCGGCTTTCATGTACAGTCTGAGGTCAAAATGCAGCAAAATGACACTTCGATTCTTGTTAGAAACTCCTTCGTTTGAATGAACCCTCGTACAATAAGTGTTTCTACATGAACTTGCAAATAGTCAAAAATCATTCCTAGAACGTTGTAACCATTTCAACAAATCGATAAATTTAACGATCATTCCACCTGATGAATGCAAATTTTATATGAAAAATTGTTGTTTGTTCGTATTTGAAGCTTCTAAATGTTTTTGAAATTGTTGAAACGTTGTCAAAATTTCTCCAAGTGTGAAAATTTTTTGAATAAGTGGAAACCCCTGGCATGACCTTTGACCCCAAAGTGGATATCACGAAGACGACGGGTCCTACTATTCCGCGCGCTGACACCCGCTCGTACGCCCTGCTTCAAGTTCCACGCGCTGCCGTACAATTTGTACGGCAGGGCATGGAACTCAGTTGTACGACAGCGCGTGGCGTTTCGCGGAACTAGTGAAAAACTCAGGGATCCTTCTAACATATGTAATGAAAAGCAACATTTTGCGAACAAAATAAGTGAGAAATTGGCACAATTGTCCGTTGTATTTTAATTCCTAATCAGTAATGATTACATGACTAATGATAGCATTTAATGAAATTAATATCAGCGTTAACTAAATTAACATCAGCGTGTCAGCGCATGCCCTGGTACACAAGGCATAGCCAGGCCTGTCAGCGTGTGGGTTAGTAAGACCAACGACCCGACTACTTAGTCGTTGAAAGCTTGCAAACATGGCGCATTGAGTTAGTGTTACGTTCAATTTTTCGAGGCAAAATACACCATTATAACATCGAATCTGGGTGAACAGCTTATGCAAAAAGGTGGATGCGGTGCCAGAGGTCATCTGTGTAAAGTTTGGTGAGAAAACATAGCAATTTGTGAACGTGAGAGATGACGACCCTGGCCAGCGTCGGCTAATGATGGGATTTTTTGTGTTAGCGGGGCAAGGGCTGTGATGTGGAGTGTAATGAGCTTAGGCCATGTAACGTAACACACAGTTCTGTTCAAGGGCTAGGCTCGCCCGGCTTCGCTAGCTGGCTATACAAGCACGAGAAGTGCGATCGTCGTAACACACAAACTCAACGGGAAAACTTGTCTCAAGACCGAGGATTTTCACACACTAAATCACATAGGCGAAGGCGCGAGTTGTGATTGGCTGGCTAGAATCAAAGCAATTGAACCAATCACGATACAGGGGCCAATTTAAATTTTGCAATGGATCGCATGCATATGATGTCACCGAGCAAAACATGATGCCTTGTTTGGTGGGAAAAACGGACACACACGTAAGTCTAGTGCATGCGTGGGCCAAGAAGTCTGCTGCACAAGACCACGTGCATCACTGTTTTTGTTTGCAATGACGTCGTATGACAACATTGCAGAAGTCCTACTGTAAATAATATTATGGAAGGAATGCTGGGAATGGCTAATTTATGCAAGATAATAACCACAGGACTTCACAAGATTCTAGGTGCTATTTAGTGTACAAAACGTGCACAGAAATGTTTGCAAAGCTTGGGGATTTGAAAAAAGGCAAAACACTGCAGCTAGATAGTCTGTACTATGTGTTTTGTGCAGAACAGGTTGTACAGCAACTTACGCAGCGCTTTCTGCAAGACAGCAAGGAACACACCTTGGATGCAATTCTAAATCGAATTCCACGTAACACTACCAGGTTTTAGCAAAATATATCAAACGGTCTTTCCCATGGCAGAGGTAAAATTCATACGTTTGTGATTATCAGTGTATCCCGTTTTGGCGGGAAGTTAAAAAATTGAGTATTTACCGGAATTTTAACGAAACTAAGAGCAAGTTTCAAGTATATTTAGCCCCCTTTTCCAGTTTGCAAATAATCGGTGGTAATGATCGGTTGAATGGCAGAATTTTACCGATAACGGAATGATCGGCCCGATGCCGATTACTTAACGGATGATCGGTCGCACACTAGAACAAATAATCATTTCCAAAATATAGTTGGAACCTTTCCTGTTATCCTTTTACCTTCACTAAAAATGCTATAAAAAACACTGTGTCTTTGTTCTTCTTATCTATTCATTATATGTATGTATGCTGTTGCATCACTTACATATGTGCACACACAATGCATGGCATTGTGTTGGATTTTGTATCCCAGTGCTGCAATATGCTAGGTACCATCATGCATTGCATTTCAAGAAGGCTGACTGACTAACAGGTGTACTGCAAACAGATTCGTAGCATAAACAGAGCCGGATTGACCTTCTTTGGGACCAGAATGCAAAAATGCATGGAGGTTTCGATGATACATAAATGTTCCGTTTCAAAGAGTGCCATCATGCACCATTACCTTCTCATTCAAATGTTATACTAGCATGTTCAAAAAATAATTTTGTCATTCCAGATGACCTTTTGACCTTCATAAAAACCATACAAAGCTAGACATACAAACAACAGACAGACAAATGGACAAACAGCTATCTTGAAAGATCATATTTAAAAAGGTTTCCAGGCTTTGACCACTGGAGACCCCAGATGATCTTTTATATCTGCCAAAAACAATGGGGACCATCCTCTGACCATAATGCATCCACATACCCAAATATGAAATCTATCCAAGCTTCCTACCTTGAGATATCGTGTTAACAAGGTTTTCAGACTTTGACTCCCGGTGACCCCAGATGACCTTTGACCTCTGACAAAAACAATAGGGACAATCTCCTGACCATAACGCAGCCACATACCAAATATGAAATCTATCCAAGCTTCCAAACTTGAGATATCGTGTTAACAAGGTTTTCAGACTTTGACCCCTGGTAACCCCAGATGACCTTTGACCTCCGCCAAAAACGATAGGGACCATCTACTGACTAAAACGCATTTACATAATAAATATGAAATCTATCCAAGTTTCCTACCTTGAGACATCGAAGTAACAAGGTTTTCAGACTTTGACCCCTGGTGACCCCGGGTGACCTTTGACCTCCACCAAAAACTATAGGAACGATCTCCTGACCATAACGCATCCACATACCAAATATGAAATATATCCAAGCTTCCAAACTTGGGATATTGTGTTTTAACAAGATTTTCAGACTTTAACCCCCGGTGACCCCAGATGACCTTTGACCTCCACCAAAAATAAAAGGGACCATCTACTTACTATAATGCATTTACATTCCAAATATGACCCCTGGTGACCCCCAATGACCTTTGACCTCCACCAAAAACAACAGGGTGCTTCCTCTCAATATGGCTCATCTATGTACCAAGTTTGAAAACTGTCAGACATTCCTATCTTGAGATATCATGTTAACGAGCAAAGTGTCACAAACACACACACACACATACACACACACACACATGCCATCATGAATGCATTGGTTTCTCTTATCATGGAAACCAAAAATGGGAATAATTTATCAACGAAACTATGAGGGAAAGTATATCATTACAAAATATTTAATTACAAACTTGTGCGGGACCTGGCCGGTGCGCACCAACTAGGTCCCAAACCACAAACCTAGATATTTTGTCCCTTGTGTAAACAGAAGTCACTGAAGCGCTACCACTTGTGGTTTTAGTTGTACTGCAGTGTTTTGCCTGCTCTGGAATCTGCTACTCTTAGGAGCCTGCTAAACATGAGGATTACGTAAATGAGTCAAGCAGAATCCAAAGACCCACTTAGAAGTTTCTCTGGAGAAAATTGATGAAAGTTCAAGGAATAAAGACATTTTTACCAGAAAAAAATGCCCATTGTCACAGTTTCAAACATTCCACCACAATAGTTTGTACTGTACGTTTGACAACTTGTCATGGTGGTGCACTGATTTGTAGCAGCTGCTTTTTGAGAGGTTTTCCTGAATGCTTTGTGGTTGGGAAGTAAATAGTTTAACTCTTCCAGTGCAAGAATAAGGTCTTTTAATGTGCGGTGTAGGCTATTGTACTGCTAAGTGCATGTCACACATATGGTTGCTCTAAGACGATTTGTTGGGTTAAATATCCATTTGACCAGTTGTTTTGAGGATAAAGAGAGTACATACAAATCTGAAGAAAAGACTGGGCCAATTGACAGTAAGAGTTTACATAATCTGTTTTGTCTATTGCCATGATCTGGACACTTCGAATAAAAATTTTGTTACTCAATTCTTCAAAGTCTGAAGATCATACAGCATAGACTTTGATTATCCTGTGATTGACATGCTGAGAGTGAGCAATTGTTTAAAGAGAGCTTCCTGATTAAGTCCCCCAGGGGAAGAATCAGAAGCAAACAGTATAGGGGATGGGGGGTCTGCCCAGGAGAAAAAATGAAGAAACATCAGTGCAAAGGAAATATGAAACAAAGAGGAAAGAAAAGTTAGAGGGGGAAAGGGGAAGCAAGAAAAATGGTGGATAAAGGAAAAGGAATAGTAGGGATTACTAAACTAATGCAAATTAGGAAGTGGGGATAAAGAGCGGCAAATGTGCTTTTTATAAAGAACAGAACTTGACTGTTTAAGAATTGTTTAAATGAGGACTGAACCAGGCTTTTGATGGTGGGAAACTGACGGAAGAGCACAAGATATCGAAAGAGAAGCATTGTAAAGGCAGAAAAGGGTAGTGCAGGCACAAAGGATGGAACTGGCATCTGTCAGGTAGACTATATGAACAAGAGGAAAGGATGAGAAAACTGAGAAAGGGGCTGGACCGTAAGAAACTCGCCGGGTTGGGAAACGGGAAGAACCCTGAGATCTTATGAAGAGAAAGATAAAGACAGAATTTGGAGGAAGGAACAAACAAGTTGAAAAAGAAGTGCTGTTATTCTGTGAGGGTGGGGGAGAAAGGTATCATAATTTCCTGTTCCAATCCTTATGTTTCATGAGGAGGACATCTCAAGTCAGTGTCCCGCTATGAACAGTTCCTTCAGTAGTTTAAGTGTCACACAATGTGTGGAAATGCCCTGTGCCACTCCTCTTTCCATGGGATGGGTCAGCCCAGCAAGGGGGTAAAAATCACTTTGTTTCCACCATCTTTATCATGTTCTGATTGATATCCAGTGTTCTCCACTAGCCGTTTTGTCCGGGCGCTGCACCCGCACAAAATCTGAGAAGGGCGCGATAGCGCCCGTATAAAAAGTTACTGCCCGCACAAAAAACGCTGCCGCCCGAACATAAAAATGGATGTGGATATTTTGGATAAGCAGTGATATTTAATAGTTAGTGTGTTTCCCACAGACAACAAATCAGCTGCCGGCGATCCAGTGAATCAGACTGTAAAAATACATCGGAAACATGGCGTTACTGGTGAGTCTGGTTCACCAATATAGTCAACGGAGTACTGTATGTGTACAGACAAGCGGCCTGTATACGTACCGCCAGTCGGCGCTGACGTGCGCCTTACTGGGCAGCGCTGGGTTGGTAATCTCAATGAATAACGCTGTCCACGTATCACGGGCAGCGCGAACGAGAGTGCATAGCCATTTCGTGACCGACCTACGATGACTCTAATTTTTATTCGAATGTCATAAAATTAAGGAGCCCGGATATATTCCTCATCATAATGTGTCAGTTAAATGGATTACCTTTTTGTATGTTTTGATTTTAATGAAATTTGAGCGTGTGTTGAGACTCAACAACAGTTACAGCAGGCCTCGAATTTCACCGTGGCCACGGCGGCCATGGCGGTTGCCCCTACAATTCTTCTTGGTGCCCTGCAATATTCAAAAGAGTTCGCGGCCAAATATGGCTGCAAGGTCGCCTGACTATGGCTCCAGTGCCTCCAGACATCACAGCCGATCGTCAATTTCATGCCACTACAAGTAATATACAGTATTCCAGCGGTAGCTTTTCCAGAAAATGTGCTCTTAAATTACGTTAAAACTCCCAGTGTTCCGAGCTCGCTACTTGGATTTGAAAACCTCAAGTTTTACGTGAATGTGAAATGTGTTCGTCAGTTCTTTGCAAACCAAATTGAGCTGGCAAGACTTCTGCGTAAGGCACCTGCAAAGCGTCTCTGTGGCTGAGACCTCCTCTTTTGCATTCATCAGATTTGTAGTTGCAATTTAGAGGACGAAAAAAGTTTGTCCACCACGCTGGTTAATCCGTAAGAACACACTACACAGACACAAGAGGCTAGGCTCGATTATTATCATATGGTCAATTGTTAGGATAGCGTACAAGAGAAAAGTAAGGGACTGAAGAAAAATATGCCACATCGTAAATTTACTTTAGCATGATGTACGAAAATGTTAAAGAGGTCTTAGTTTACTTGTTTTACACATTCCTCGTTGCTATTTTAATGAAATGAGTGTAAAGTTGACAAGTTTTGATACCCTTGAATTTATGAACGATGTCAGAAAGTGTAGCCAACACATTTGACACTGCAGTTAGTGTACATGACATAACGTCATTATACTGCAAGTTACAGTAGAAGAAAAGATGACATCCATGCTTGATTAGAAAAGTAGCATCCAGGGCCTGAGCACAAATTCTATTATTGCACTGTACAGTATGGTTCATATGCTTCATTATATATCACATGTACATTTTAACTTGTTTGGTCTTCATACTGAGCAAGCAGATAGCAGATGGCCCATATTGAGTAGATGATTCCTATTGTTTTGGGTAGAGGTCAAAGGCAAAATGATGACACCAAGGGTCAAAGTCTCTGTACCATGTTTACACAATCTTTCAAGTTTGGAAATCTTGAATAGTGTTAACTTCACTTATAGTATACATGTGTATGTGACATCTATGGAACAAACCCTAGTTTGTGGTGGTTGAAGATCACCTGGGGTCTTGGAGGGTCCAAATCTCTAAATCTGATTTATATAATGTACAAAGTTAGGATACATTTGTGGATGCTTTATGAAACACTATTTGAAAAAAAAATGACGGACCATTTCAATAGCAAGGAATCACTATGCCTTTTGGCTTTCTTGTTTCAAATTATGCTTCAAACTGCCACAAGTGAGCTTCATACTGTGTATCCTAGACTAATTAGTAATGAAGGTTATCCTGCCCTAGTCAGGGCTGAAATTAAGCACTCGTCCTTTTGCCCGAGACAGGTTAAAATGTTTCAGACAACCACTTTCTCTCTTTTAGGTTATCCAATGGACAAGCAGATTTTATTTGAAATTGACTTGCTTTTCTACATCTGCCAGTCTCCATTTCATGCACTCCAACATGAAGATCTTCCGCATGAGCACCAACTCCTAAGCATAACGGTGGGCAAGCTGTACCCCTAGTGCGCCGGTTAAATCCCGTCGTATGATAAACGCACAGTATACTGTGCATTTATACAGTACTTGTATTGCAAATGAATGCTGTATGCATTACGTATAAGCATGTAAAATCACAAAGGGAGTGCTACTGTACTTACTGTGAGTGTACAGTATCATATACTTGTACACGTATGCATTGCCAATGAACGATGACCATGCATGCTGCACATACATGTATGCTGTACATATGTGTGCACACCTGCAGGTTGCTATGCAGCATTGTAGGTGCATAGAAAATTGCAGCGAATGATCATGAAAACCTTGGCGTACCTTCGGCGTGGACTTTACATGGAATGCACCCTGGTACGTGGGGCTGGGCGGTACTGTGAAAATATTGGTACCGGTACTGTAAACCACATAGAACTGGCATTGAGGCAGTGGTTCTCAACTCTCAGGTAGGAAAGTCAGGTGGGAAGGAACCTATGCCATGCACAGCCCCCATGTTACCTGCACATTAATGCAGCAAGGTGTTTGACTGGGTTAGTAACTGTTCAGGAACCTCTGCTATGACTTTATTTACCACATTTCCTTACAGTCATCCACAATGATTTGTAATTAATACTCCAGTATCCCATCTCAACCTTTAAAGTAACCAAAATATATCCATCCATTTCTACTTCGATCGATTCCAAAATATTTTACACAACCTTCACCTTTACTTTTGAAAAGTACACCTAGTTAGACCAACGTGTCTGTTCCCGCACAGAAACAAACACTGTACTGTTCCATGCGTTGGCTTATACCATGTGCATAGTCTATAGCAGACAGATGGTCTGACAACTCATTGTTAGTCTCTAAGTGATGTTTTTGTTCTCTAAAAAGGAAGGTCACATGGTATTCAGAGTGCACGGATTTCGTTGAGTGTACACACGTCTATGCAGTCCTATACACTTTCAATGAAAAAAACTGACAAAAAAGTGTTCTTGCAATATTAAATGATAGATTTCAGTTTTGCCTTCCTCTTAAAACATATAATATCCATGCTTAGCCATAATTTTGCAATAAAGTAATGTGAAAACAGAAGACATCTCCATCTAAGCACCCAAGAAACTATACCCACGTATGTACATATTATGGTGTATCTTGAGTCGGTGTTTTATATTGATTGACCAACTCATGGTATCACAATGCTACACGCTTGCAGAGCCTGGGTAAGTGTACCAGGCGAATGGTGGCCAGTTGGCTTCAAGTTCTTAAACGGTGGTGATACTGCAAGTTATCCTAGAACAACAACTGCAGTGAAAAAATACATATTCTACCGTGACCCTCTACAACAAACCATCTTCAAATATTTAAGTCTACTGTACAGTTGGCATTTTCTCTACATAAACTGACAGACGATTGGTGAACATTCAGAATTGGGTCTTTCAAGAGCGTAGACTTACATGCTGCACAGTGATCACCGACCGACCACGACCACGTCTCCACATCAGTGCACCGTTTTAAGGTTAATATTGACAAGTTTTTCCATGACTGTGGTAGAATCTAATCTTTCTGGGCTCTTTAGGTGTTGGTGGTTTGCTTTGTTTTGGGGGGTTTTTGGATTACAGGGCATCTTATGGGGCCTTTACAGCCCTCCTTTGCCCTTGAACCTGTTATGTTATGTTAAGTCAATCCAACCTGTGCTATAAGGTGTAATCCAAGTGTCACTATTGTGCCTAAACGTGAACTTTTAGTAAACAAGTCTTTCGCACTACACAGCTTCAATCTCGTCATTTTTCACAATTCTGTCACTCCAACATTTCAGTGAACATCTTTAAGGCCTATTAGCAATGGGAATATACCTCGGTAACAGTGGGCGCATTATGAGGTCACAATCCATGGAAACAATTCGAACATTTGTCTGTGGGGTAAATTCCTGTGTAAATGTGGAAGCTTTAACTGCAACATCAAGAGTTTAGCCTATACTGCTAACTTCCAACCAATTAGATCGAACTGAACACACTAGACTTGAAACCATATTCATGTTGGCTGAATTGTTTTGTTGGAATTCTTTGCATATATGACGAGGCCATACGTGGTGAGCAGAACGTAACTTACAGTACAAGTCAACTACAATACAGCGGTGTATGTGTAAGGACTAGAAGTGGTGTACGGAACCAACTTGATAACTTGAACGAAGTCGTCTATAAATTAGACCTTCGTACGTTAACACCCGACCAGAGCAACATACTTTTGACGGAGTCTGAACCTGGTTCGCCGAGAGTGTGAAGACGGTTAGCCTAGACTATTCCACATTGGATTTTAGAACTCAGCAGAAGGATAATATTGATGTAAAGTACCAGGCTGATTTAGCTTAGTCGTATCCCAAATTACAGAGCTGCCAACCAGTCACCCCAGAAAAAAGGATTTTTCAGTTACAAAAAGCATATTTTTGGAAAAAAAAAGGATTTTTAAGCACGACGAGACAAAGCCGCATTTTTTCCCCAATGACCTGCTTTCGCAGTTCCATAATTGTTTATGACAATATTGTTTCAGTATGAAATGGGTTGTTCACCTAGGAATGGATATACACAATTGCATACATTTATGTAAATGGAAAAACTAAATTACTCAGCTTATTCAGCTTAGGCCTAAGAACGTGCTGCATTTTGGCACTCTTCCAGAATATTGTCTACTGTAGCAACTTTGTAACATGACAACTTTCTTGCTTGATTTTGTACTTTTTTAAGTCAGGAAGTTTGACAGAGTTTAATCCTGTGCTTAGACTTGATTTGTTAGCAGTAGCTGGGCCTAGGATAGAATTTTTAGGTCTCAGCCTATGCACTACCATAGTGTATACCCAGCTGCTAATTACAGCAGCCTATACATAAGTACAATAACATTAGGCCTTACTCAGGCATAGGTCTAGCCTATGTGAGGTTTGCTCATTCCTTAGTCTAATTTTTTCATGCTCATGTATGCCTTGAATAAATCACGATCCCACGCTGCATGATTCTACTGCGTGAAAAGCAACATCGTGCCAAGCTATGCTCAAACCAAATCAGCAAATGCCTCTCAGCCGCGAGTTTGTTCCCGAGAATAGGCTAGGCTCACTCAGCAATCTCCATACATAGCCTAGCATTGTTAGTAAAGCACAGTAGCGAATGCAAACAACTCTGACGGAAAACGCAACATACATGAAAATTGCTGAAGATGGATGGTAAGCAACTCATCATCCTTGTTTTAATGCACTGATACATATCACTTTGTCGTTTATTCTGGTCTTAATGATGTTTCCTCCCGTTTGCTTTGCTCACAGTTTTTGACACCATTAACAGTTAACGTTACTCTTTCATCGTATATCCACATAATAACATATTGCATTGAGTGATAGATCGAATTGAAGTAAGCAAGCATGATTACGTGCATGCAGAGTGTGAGAAGTACAGCAGTACAGTAGCAGAGTACTGTAGTCAAGCTTACGGTTTGCATCATGCAATGGTGTGCGTGCGCCTGCGCAGCAAGCTGTAGATATCACTTGCAGAAGGGGACAACACATTAATGCACATGATCGTTATCACAGATGGCCAGATTCGCACACCCATTCCCAGAACTTTAAAAAAAAACCAGTCTGAAGCAGGCACAGGATTCAGCCTCACATTCAGCCCCACATTCTGAAGCTAGCACAGGATTCGGCCCCACATTCGCCCAGCACAGGATTCGGCCCCACATTCGCCTAGCACAGCATTCGGCATTACATCTACACATAGCACAGGATTCGGCTTGTAATATACCTAGCACAGGATTCAGCCTCACATTCTGAAGCTAGCACAGGATTCGGCCCCGCATTCGCCCAGCACAGGATTCGGCATTGCATTCGCACAGCACAGAACTATTTGGTTTACATTCAATTAACGTTAGCACAGGATTCGGCCTCACATTCACTTAGCACAGAATTCGATGTTACAATCAAATAACGTTAGCACAGGATTCGGCGGATGTGAGGCCGAATCCTGTGCTAGGCGAATCCTGTGCTAGCACAGCATTCGTCGTTGATATGCACTGCATATCTACAACGAATCCTGCGCAGTGCATATATACACCGAATCCTGTGCTAAGTGAAAGCCGAATCCTGTGCTAGCTTCAGAATGTGAGGCTGAATCCTGTGCTAGGGTTAATTGAATGTAAGCCGAATCCTGTGCCAAGCGAATGTGGGGCCGAATCCTGTGCTGGGCGAATCCTGTGCTAGGCGAATTCTGTGCTAGCACAGGATTCGTTTTTGATATGCACTGCATACCGTACATACAGTACAACGAATCCTGTGCTAAGTGAAAGTAAGCCGAATCCTGTGCTAGCTTCAGAATGTGAGGCTGAATCCTGTGCTGGGTATTACAAACCGAATCCTGTGCTAGGCAAACGAATTGTAACGCCGAATCCTGTGCTATGTGTAAATGTAATGCCGAATGCTGTGCTAGGTGAATGTGGGGCCGAATCTTGTGCTAGCTTCAGAATGCGAGGCTGAACCCTGTGCTAACGTTAATTGAATGTGAGGTGAATCCTGTGCTGGGCGAATGTATGGCGAATCTTGTGCTGGGCGAATGTGGGGCCGAACCCTGTGCTGGCTTCAGAATGTGGGGCTGAATGTGAGGCTCAATCCTGTGCCTGCTTCAGACTGGTTTCAAAAAACGGATTTTTGCAGAGCAAAACCTACAAACGTAATTTACCCCTAAAAAACGTGTTAATACTAGTTGGCAGCTCTGAAACTACACCTAAGAGGGACCGTCAGACTGAGTCAGACAGTACAAGCTAGCCTACGTGGGATAGTATAAATCTTCCGAGCTGTGAACTTTATGTGTTTTAGCATGTCTAAGGTTAGGCTATAATGGTTACGTTAGGTAACCTTATATTAAACTTGTGTGTTTAATAGTATCAATAAGCATAGGCAAAGGCCTACAGTAGCTTATTTTTTGAGTGCATATCACATTGATAGTGACAAGTGTGAAACAACCAGTTGTGGTCAGTTACATTTGATTTGGTTGTTATTTCTATTTGAGAAAACGTGTAAAGAATATGTGTGAAGTTAATTAATACGCTAGAAAGTAGAGTTCTGTTAGCTATCTAACTGTGTTAAGTCTTGGAAAACCTAAAGACTAGAAAAGAGTCAGTATGGAAACCTTTGGGCAAGGTGATGGTACCAGACTGTCTGGGTTAGTCCTGGAGGGCTTTGAACAAGCAGTAGGCCATGAAGTTAACGAGGGGACTACTCCGAGTAGTATAATTAATACACCAGGTGTGGGCAGTGAGCCTTTGAGGGCATTACCCCCAGATGAGGGATTTAAGGATGACATAAGGTCAGGCCTTTTCCAGGAACAAATTTTTCAATTAGAACTTCGGCGTATTGGGATGCAAAGACAAATCAAAGAGCAAGAAATGAAAAGTTTGTTAGAGTTACAAAAGAGAGAAATGGAAGCACATCTGGAAATGATGAGTAAGATATATGCAAAACCATTTGCTCTCCCAAAATTGTCATCAAAGGATGGTGTAGATGGGTTCATACACACTTTTGAGAATGTAATGACCATCAATTGTGTACCTGAGGATCGTTAGGTTCATTGGCTCATACCGCAGTTGTGCAGGAAGGCTCAGAAGCCTACAATAGACTTGCTCTAAAAGACAAGATTATCAAAAAGTAAAGTCTGCAATACTAGAGAAGTATCAGTTAAATGCAGATGCCTACAGGATGAAATTTTGATCAAGCAAGAGGCGTGCAGGCCAAACTTATAAGGAATGGATTGCTCACATTGGGGATATGTTTGATAAATGGATGAAAATATCCAGTGTCAGTAATATTAGTTCTGAAGTAAAAGATGTCTCAATACTTAAGCAGGCATTTAATATGTTACCCAAAGATTTGAGTATCAAACTGAGAGAAAGTAATCCACCTACGGCTAAAATTCTTGTTTATAGGTCAGACGTCTATGAAGTTGCTAGTCTTGCCGTCAAGGGAAAATTTCATAGTCGCCAAAGGGCAGAGCATGAAGAGGTTCAAAGTAAGAATTCAATTTAAATTTAGATTTAGTTTAGTTTAGAAGTTAAGATTTAGTACAAGGATGTAACAGTGGGCACATTATGACGTCACAATCCATGTTGGATGGGGCACTTGCAGGACTTGAAATCTATTAATATACCCAGGCATGTTTTGAGGGGAATGATTTGAAATTAAAAATCAAGCATTTTAAGGAAGATCGATTCTGGACCTCACAGGAGGCAGCACGGGCTTGCAGGATCTCTCATAATATCAGTTCATTAGTTAATGTTATAAATGGCTAGTAAACTAATGAGACTCCAGAGACAATAAAGAACTTATCGTAAACAAGAAATCGTCAATTGTTTTGTCCATTATTTCCAGACTTTCAGCTGCTTTTAATCCGAGGTTTCTCCAAAGCACCCACCCCTTGAACCTTCCAGGGAATCAAAAATTCTTCATCAACATGAATCTACTTTTTGTTCGTTACAACCTCTAATTATAATTTCTCTTTAGATCTTTATCAGGCCTCAACAATTTATGAAGTCTGTTAAACTTTCTTGGGTGGTTGACTTCAAACACGAGCAGTACATGCATGTTTAGCCTAAATTTCATGCATGCACTGAGAGTGAAAGTTAACAATAACATGGGCTACATGTAGGCTATAGACAGAGAAATGTAAAAATAAACATACTTTCACAACCAATTTCAGAGTGAAGAAGATTGCCCTTCCTTCAAGGAAGGGAGAAGACAGGGCATGGTGGACTATGAAATGTTATGTACATGGGCTACTCTTGTACTACGGGGTGTTTTTGTCAGTTCGCCCCAAATTAAGGTAGGAGTATAAATGATACGAGGCTCATACACTTAAAACTCATGTGAAACTTAAAATTATTGATTTGGTCCCTTACAAGCTCATATTCTAGTTGCATTTTCGAAAAAATGTCCCCTTCTAACATGTCCAGCACTGCAGTTACCATGCAGTCATTGTCACTTCGCAGAACTACTGTAGTTGTGCACCCTGAATGCCATGTGACCACGGAAAACGTACAGCATCAACATAGAACCGTAATCTTTTGTTACAGAACAATAGGTTGCCAGACCATCCGCCTATATTGACTATGTACCATGGAAGTACTTCCTCTGAGGTAGTACTTCCATGCTTCTGCCGCATGATTCCTGGAAAACTTACGGTGTCTTTACACATGCCAGATTAAATAGCAGATTATGTACATTGTAACATGCGGCTGTGTTTATGTATGGTTGGAGGTTTATTGGGCATTTCAAGCATCTATACTTTTGTCTGCCACAGAAAGATTCGAATCTCACAAAGCACGATTTTAACTGTGCGCACAAGAAGTGTGTGTACTTACGTATGAAGAACAACTAGCACTCAGCACGTACTGCTCATGTAAATGTGAATGATACAGCGAACGATTGACTGTACAGCAGAACTATGAAGCTTCCCAAAATTGGAAAGTTGCTTTGGAGGTTGTGACTCTGGCATAATTTTGAAAATAGGAACCTTGAGTTATGATTATATGGGGCATAAACAGTCACAGCAAGATTTTAAATAGAACTCAGGAAGAAATCACAGTAAGGAATGATCCCTGAAATGTAAGGAATGATCTCTTAAACTAAGGGTTGTCCATTTTCCGTGATGATAAAGAATTCGCCGTCTGCGGTCCGTGCGTGCACTGTTAAACAGTGCATTCTGTATATGATGTTGCATGGGCTGATATACGGTGACACATCTTAACAGTTCCTTTGTCGGTGAATATAATGAGCATACCTGCCAACTTTTTCCAAAGAAAAATAGTAATGAAGATACACGTCGTAATCGCCGGCCTGGGGGAGGGGTCTAAGGGGAGGGGGTTGAAAAATTTTTGCCTTTGTACGACAGGCTAGACGCAAAATGGTGCAACATTTGGTACAAGATTTGAATGAAATGAAACACCCTCCTTTGTTTATTTTTCTTGCTTTGTGAAATATCTTCAAGGAGAAAGTTGCATCTTAACTTACATGCAGTTAACTTTAAACCTGTGAGGAAACAGAAATGCATGAAATAGCCCCTTCGCCATCTACATTCCCCTGGCCATCCCAAATCAACTGTAGGCTAGATACCTCATAAGAATGGCTATTTGTTTCCCTTTACTAGGCTTTTCTAGGCCTAGATGTTTTGCACATTTTCACCCTCCAAAACTAAGTTACTAGTAAGACATAGGCTAGGCCCTACTACATCACATTTACCTACAAAAAGGCTGGGTGTTTGGGTCTAGTGATCCTATTCTTCATAGTTTGACACACATTCCAACAAACCAGAGAGTGCAGAGGCCTATCATTGAAATGGAATCCTCACTCTGTCAATTGCGTCGATATAATTATAAGCCAGTCAGCTAGCCTATACCAGGAATCTCATGTTATGCTAAGTTATGCTAAGGCATACTGTATAGGCCTAGCCTACACTCAGATACTACAACAGTAGCTTAAAGTTCAATGAAATACATCGTGCATTAGCCTACTTCACAGTTACATACAGTAGCCTAACGTTAGGCCTCACTGAGAAACATTCCAAGTTTCGCTAACCGGAATCGATGTTTCCAAACGTGGAGCAGTTAGGCTGTTCGTACAGTAAACTGAGGTTTGAATGTTAAAGAATATTCACTGGTAAGAATCTCAAAAAGAAGGATGTTTACCATCAACAGAGAGCGCTACGAAGCATAACCATTAACACGTCATTGACATATGCACAGCCAGCCAAAGGATGCGATACGAACCACTGCACCATACAGAAGTGCAATTACATGTCACCGTGTTACATACCGTGCAGCCGTATTGCGTGCTGCATGCATGCTACATAGAGCATGTGCGTACACACAGAAGCAGCGTGGTATTGCATAACACACACAGAAGCCAACTTAACACACTGCGAGGCAGTATACGGCAGTGCATGCAGTGCTGAGTGTATTACCTACCACTAGTTGGTGTATGCAGGAGCCTTCCACATTGCATGTTTAAATTTGAAGACTGTACTTCGGGGATCGGGAAAATGAAAAATCGTAATTTGGGCGCTGTAATTCGGAATTCGTAGTCGGGTATAAAAAATCGTAATAATTACGCCAAAATCGTAAAAGTTGGCAGGTATGAATGAGTACCGTTAATTGTTTGAAGCACCAGCATTTTTTACTAGAACCAGTATTTAGTAACACACCAAATATCTTCAGTATGCCTATTCTCATTACCTGTACCTCTAGTACCGGTATTGACGTCAGTACCAGTACACCACCCAACCCTACTGGTACGTCTGCAAGGAAGAATGTCGATAAAATGCTCTTAAGATGTGGCATTGAGACAATGGTGTGGACTTCATCACTGAAACAGATAGAGACAGCAAACTACAAAACAAAAGTCTAATGTTTGTATTCTATGGCAGAGGCATCAAAAATACAATTGATTGCATATTTTACACTTTCATTTAAGCAACCAAAAATCTTTTTAGAATGACCTCAATTTGGCTTGAGCTTGTGCCATGGACAAGGACAACGTGCAAATTTCCTTAAAAATCAGCTGCCTGCTAGTTGATAAGATAACTTTGTTACAGGCATTTAAAAATGCATTAACCAGAAAGCCAAAAGGCTCAGTGATTCCTTGCTGCTGAAATGTAAGGCCTTTTTTCACATTGACATTGCTTTGCAATGTTTTTCAATTAACAGGGCTCCATAATGTGCCCACAAAGTACACATTCAAGGCATCCAATCTTGAGATCCCCCTTGCCCATCGTGAACCCAAATGACATTTGACCTCCACCAAAAACTTCTGGGACCATGTATTCACTATGTGCTATCTACATGACAAGTTACAGGACCCTACAAGTGACCTTCCTTGAAAGACTGTGCAGAAAAGCTTGTCAGGCTTTGAACATGCTGATTCCAAATGAACTTTGACCTTTGGGAAAATCAATAGGGATCATCTACTAAATATGACCAATCCACACACTATATGGGCACAGTCACATGTACCGTTCTTGAGATACCGTGTTTACAAAGTTTTGACCTTTTGACCTCTCATGACCCCAAATGACCTTTGATCTCCACCAAAAACAATAGGGAACATCTACTCAATATGGCCAACACACTCACCAAATATGAGCACAGTCACATGTACCGTTCTTGAAATATCGTATTTACGAAGTTTTGACCTTGTGACCTCTTGTGACCCCAAATGACCTTTGACCTCCACCAAAAACAATAGGAATGATCTACTCAATATGGCAAATGCAGACACCAAATACCCTTCCTGAGATACCATTACAACAAGCAATTTCTAAGGAATTTACCTATTGACCTCTCGTGACCGCAAATGACTTTTGACCTCCATGAAAATGGATAGGGATCATCTACTCAATATGACCAACCCACACACCAAATATGAGCATTGTCACATGTACTGTTCTCGAGTTATCGTGTTTACGAAGTTTTGACCTTTTGACCTCTCATGACCCCAAATGACCTTTGATCTCCACCAAAAACAATAGGGATCATCTACTCAATATGGCAAATGCACACACCAAATATGAGATTGGTCCTACTTACCCTTCTTGAGATACCGTGTTTACAGGCAATTTCTAAGGAATTTACCTATTGACCTCTTGTGACCGCAAATGACCTTTGACCTCCATGAAAATGGATAGGGATCATCTACTCAATATGACCAACCCACACACCACATATCAGCATAGTCACATGTACCGTTCTTGAGATATCGTATTTACGAAGTTTTGACCTTTTTACCTCTTGTGACCCCAAATGACCTTCGACGTCCACCAAAAACAATAGGGATCATCTACTCAATATGGCAAATGCACACACCAAATAGGAGAATAGTCACACTTACTCTTCCTGAGATACCATGTTTACAAGCAATTTCTAAGGAATTTACCAATTGACTTCTCGTGACTGCAAATGACCTTTGACCTCCACGAAAATCAATAGGGATCATCTACTCAATATGACCAACCCACACACCAAATATGAGCATTGTCACATGTACCGTTCTTGAGATATCGTATTTACGAAGTTTTGACCTTTTTACCTCTCGTGACCCCAAATGACCTTTGACGTCCACCAAAAACAATAGGGATCATCTACTCAATATGGCAAATGCACACACCAAATATGAGATTAGTCCTACTTACCCTTCTTGAGATACCGTGTTTACAAGCAATTTCTAAGGAATTTACCTATTGACCTCTTGTGACAGCAAATGACCTTTGACCTCCACGAAAATCAATAGGGATCATCTACTCAATATGACCAATCCACACACCAAATATGAGCATAGTCACATGTACCGTTCTTTAGATATCGTGTTTACAAGGATTTGACCTTTTGACCTGTCGTGACCCCAAATGACCTTTGATCTCCACCAAAAACAATAGGGATCATCTACTCAATATGGCCAACGCACACACTAAATATGAGATTAGTCACACTTACCCTTCTTGAGATACCGTGTTTACAAGCAATTTCTTAGGAATTTACCTATTGACCTCTTGTGACCGCAAATGACCTTTGACCTCCACGAAAATGGATAGGGATCATCTACTCAATATGACCAACCCACACACCAAATATGAGCATTGTCACATGTACTGTTCTCGAGTTATCGTGTTTACGAAGTTTTGACCTTTTGACCTCTCATGACCCCAAATGACCTTTGATCACCAAAAACAATAGGGATCATCTACTCAATATGGCAAATGCACACACCAAATATGAGATTAGTCCTACTTACCCTTCTTGAGATACCGTGTTTACAAGCAATTTCTAAGGAATTTACCTATTGACCTCTTGTGACCCCAAATGACCTTTGACCTCCATGAAAATGGATAGGGATCATCTACTCAATATGACCAACCCACACACCACATATCAGCATAGTCACATGTACCGTTCTTGAGATATCGTATTTACGAAGTTTTGACCTTTTTACCTCTTGTGACCCCAAATGACCTTTGACGTCCACCAAAAACAATAGGGATCATCTACTCAATATGGCAAATGCACACACCAAATATGAGATTAGTCCTACTTACCCTTCTTGAGATACCATGTTTACAAGCAATTTCTAAGGAATTTACCTATTGACCTCTCGTGACTGCAAATGACCTTTGACCTCCACGAAAATGGATAGGGATCATCTACTCAATATGACCAACCCACACACCAAATATGAGCATTGTCACATGTACCGTTCTTGAGATATCGTATTTACGGAGTTTTGACCTTTTACCTCTCGTGACCCCAAATGACCTTTGATGTCCACCAAAAACAATAGGGATCATCTACTCAATATGGCAAATGCACACACCAAATAGGAGAATAGTCACACTTACTCTTCCTGAGATACCATGTTTACAAGCAATTTCTAAGGAATTTACCAATTGACCTCTCGTGACTGCAAATGACCTTTGACCTCCACGAAAATCAATAGGGATCATCTACTCAATATGACCAACCCACACACCAAATATGAGCATTGTCACATGTACCGTTCTTGAGATATCGTATTTACGAAGTTTTGACCTTTTTACCTCTCGTGACCCCAAATGACCTTTGACGTCCACCAAAAACAATAGGGATCATCTACTCAATATGGCAAATGCACACACCAAATATGAGATTAGTCCTACTTACCCTTCTTGAGATACCGTGTTTACAAGCAATTTCTAAGAATTTTACCTATTGACCTCTTGTGACAGCAAATGACCTTTGACCTCCACGAAAATCAATAGGGATCATCTACTCAATATGACCAATCCACACACCAAATATGAGCATAGTCACATGTACCGTTCTTGAGATATCGTATTTACGAAGTTTTGACCTTTTTACCTCTCGTGACCCCAAATGACCTTTGACGTCCACCAAAAACAATAGGGATCATCTACTCAATATGGCAAATGCACACACCAAATATGAGATTAGTCCTACTTACCCTTCTTGAGATACCGTGTTTACAAGCAATTTCTAAGGAATTTACCTATTGACCTCTTGTGACAGCAAATGACCTTTGACCTCTACGAAAATCAATAGGATCATCTACTCAATATGACCAATCCACACACCAAATATGAGCATAGTCACATGTACCGTTCTTTAGATATCGTGTTTACAAGGTTTTGACCTTTTGACCTGTCGTGACCCCAAATGACCTTTGATCTCCACCAAAAACAATAGGGATCATCTACTCAATATGGCCAACGCACACACTAAATATGAGATTAGTCACACTTACCCTTCTTGAGATACCGTGTTTACAAGCAATTTCTTAGGAATTTACCTATTGACCTCTTGTGACCCCAAATGACCTTTGACCTCCACGAAAATGGATAGGGATCATCTACTCAATATGACCAATCCACACAACAAATATGGGCATAGTCACATGTACCGTTCTCGAGATACCGTGTTTACAAGGATTTGACCTTTTGACCTGTCGTGACCCCAAATGACCTTTGATCTCCACCAAAAACAATAGGGATCATCTACTCAATATGACCAACCTACACACCAAATAGGAGGTTAGTCACACTTACCCTTCTTGAGATACCGTGTTTACAAGCAATTTCTTAGGAATTTACCTATTGACCTCTTGTGACCCCAAATGACTTTTGACCTCCACGAAAATGGATAGGGATCATCTACTCAATATGACCAACCCACACACCAAATATGAGCATTGTCACATGTACTGTTCTCGAGTTATCGTGTTTACGAAGTTTTGACCTTTTGACCTCTCATGACCCCAAATGACCTTTGATCACCAAAAACAATAGGGATCATCTACTCAATATGGCAAATGCACACACCAAATATGAGATTAGTCCTACTTACCCTTCTTGAGATACCGTGTTTACAAGCAATTTCTAAGGAATTTACCTATTGACCTCTTGTGACCCCAAATGACCTTTGACCTCCATGAAAATGGATAGGGATCATCTACTCAATATGACCAACCCACACACCACATATCAGCATAGTCACATGTACCGTTCTTGAGATATCGTATTTACGAAGTTTTGACCTTTTTACCTCTTGTGACCCCAAATGACCTTTGACGTCCACCAAAAACAATAGGGATCATCTACTCAATATGGCAAATGCACACACCAAATATGAGATTAGTCCTACTTACCCTTCTTGAGATACCATGTTTACAAGCAATTTCTAAGGAATTTACCTATTGACCTCTCGTGACTGCAAATGACCTTTGACCTCCACGAAAATGGATAGGGATCATCTACTCAATATGACCAACCCACACACCAAATATGAGCATTGTCACATGTACCGTTCTTGAGATATCGTATTTACGGAGTTTTGACCTTTTACCTCTCGTGACCCCAAATGACCTTTGACGTCCACCAAAAACAATAGGGATCATCTACTCAATATGGCAAATGCACACACCAAATAGGAGAATAGTCACACTTACTCTTCCTGAGATACCATGTTTACAAGCAATTTCTAAGGAATTTACCAATTGACCTCTCGTGACTGCAAATGACCTTTGACCTCCACGAAAATCAATAGGGATCATCTACTCAATATGACCAACCCACACACCAAATATGAGCATTGTCACATGTACCGTTCTTGAGATATCGTATTTACGAAGTTTTGACCTTTTTACCTCTCGTGACCCCAAATGACCTTTGACGTCCACCAAAAACAATAGGGATCATTTACTCAATATGGCAAATGCACACACCAAATATGAGATTAGTCCTACTTACCCTTCTTGAGATACCGTGTTTACAAGCAATTTCTAAGAATTTTACCTATTGACCTCTTGTGACAGCAAATGACCTTTGACCTCCACGAAAATCAATAGGGATCATCTACTCAATATGACCAATCCACACACCAAATATGAGCATAGTCACATGTACCGTTCTTGAGATATCGTATTTACGAAGTTTTGACCTTTTTACCTCTCGTGACCCCAAATGACCTTTGACGTCCACCAAAAACAATAGGGATCATCTACTCAATATGGCAAATGCACACACCAAATATGAGATTAGTCCTACTTACCCTTCTTGAGATACCGTGTTTACAAGCAATTTCTAAGGAATTTACCTATTGACCTCTTGTGACAGCAAATGACCTTTGACCTCTACGAAAATCAATAGGGATCATCTACTCAATATGACCAATCCACACACCAAATATGAGCATAGTCACATGTACCGTTCTTTAGATATCGTGTTTACAAGGTTTTGACCTTTTGACCTGTCGTGACCCCAAATGACCTTTGATCTCCACCAAAAACAATAGGGATCATCTACTCAATATGGCCAACGCACACACTAAATATGAGATTAGTCACACTTACCCTTCTTGAGATACCGTGTTTACAAGCAATTTCTTAGGAATTTACCTATTGACCTCTTGTGACCCCAAATGACCTTTGACCTCCACGAAAATGGATAGGGATCATCTACTCAATATGACCAATCCACACAACAAATATGGGCATAGTCACATGTACCGTTCTCGAGATACCGTGTTTACAAGGATTTGACCTTTTGACCTGTCGTGACCCCAAATGACCTTTGATCTCCACCAAAAACAATAGGGATCATCTACTCAATATGACCAACCTACACACCAAATAGGAGGTTAGTCACACTTACCCTTCTTGAGATATCGTGTTTACAAGCCAAAGCGTCACACACACACACACACACACACACACACACACACACACACACGACATCACCATCGCATAGATTCCTTGCCTGCCTTCGGCAAGGAATCAAAAAAACCAGTTCCAGCTGGAACTCAAAAAAAGTGTTGGCAGGTGCCGGTTCCAAATTTTCAGTTCCAGTGCAGCCCCAAGTCGTAAGTTATGTAGGCTAGTTTCAAAAGCATTGGTCATGATACGGAAGGGTCATGTCTGATGTGACTAGGCCTAGGCTAGGGCCTAGTCTTTGATTCGGCTTGCAAAGGACTCTATCATCTAGGCCTATGCTTAGCCCTCAAACAGGGTTGTGTGTTCATTACATGGCCTAGGCATAGGTTCATTCCTCTCACAACACAGTCCTTGCGCAGATAATGTTCACAAACGTAGCCACCACCCAGGATGTAAATATAATGAAATAACTGACCTGGTGTAATACTTTTTCAAATTTAACAAGAGGGCAATCCACGGAGTTGCTAACATGTGCGCAAGTTGGTTACAGAACATGAACTATGTATGAGCTAAAAGATTTATCTGTGCTGAATTTTATGCTACAGTAGAATGTCATTGACAAAAATTACCATACTAAAACTCCATGCCCCAATCTTGAAGTCCAAGGGAAGCGATTTTTTTTCATTCCAAGGGACGGAAGTTTTTTTCGTAAGATAGCGAGGGGAAAGAATATGGCACAGACCAATCAAGTTCTTGGAACAGGCCCTTATTCCAAAAAACATCATTTGGATATTTAAATTCTGACACCGGATTATATAAGAACTGGAGAAATGAGCTTCCCAACCTTTGTAAAGCTTGCCCTTTTAATCCAGTAGGCCTATCTAAGATTTTGGAACAAATTTATTTTTTAAGATGCTGTTATCCCCTTGCAACACTATGAAAAAAAAAACAACAAGCTTGGCTCTTACACTAAACTTATACGATTAGATATGGACGCAACGATTATAAAAGTAAGACGCTTTCGGGGACGCTGCTTTAGACAAGTACATAATTGTTATTATTTAGGCGCTAGCTGGGCGTATTCTCCATTTTGACACGACGGCAAACTTCATGTGTGTCGAGCTGATATGCACATCAAGTGCGTCTCAATTAAAAAACTGGGCGTGTGAGCTATGTTGAACGTGTGGCGTAAGAAGATTTCCGGGCGACGCGCAAACCTTTTCTGCGTACTGGCCTGTGGCCAATCCTAGCCCGTGGCAAGGAAATTGTCACGTACGGTTTTTTTTTTGGCGATGCTTTAGAACCGCCAAGTTTTAAGGGCACTAATATGTAAGATAGGTAGGCCCTATGCCTAACCTAATGTTAGTCACCCACAGTTTCATATCTTGGGTTATAACTCAAGCCTATGAATGGCGTAGGTTTAGCCCCAGACCTAGCCTACATACTGTTAACCAGCTTCAGATTTCAAGTCTAGCCCTAGGTTTGACTTTAACTTTCATACTTCTAGGCCTAACAGTTACAGCAACTTTGGAGTGAAAACAACTGTCTGCATAGACCATATGAGAACACTCTAGATATAAGGGCCATCAAAGTGAAGTGCGAGCAGGAACTTAAAAATCTCACTGCAGCATACAAGCTTGTGAAAAAAGAATTTGAGACTGTTTCTTCGAAGTGCTAACCTAGGAGTCTAGCTTATTTATATTAATTGATGAAAAATAGGCTAGTTACAAAACATTACTAAAGTTGGGATGACACGGCCAAAGTAAGTTCCTCGGTAACTGTTCTTTGGGTACACCTTGACATAAAGTGAATGATTTCCCTTCTAAATTATGTCCATAAATACCAAAATACGACGTTTTGAATTCCCAATTACAGGCCAGGCTCAGACCATTTGAAATTCGAAAGCGAAAAAACGTATGTGAACGCGGCTCAAAATGGTGACGTCATTGGAGGCACGGTTAGCAACACTGTACCAGAGAGCTCACATCATATCATGAGCATGCTAATGCATGTTAGCGCACACATAATTGCAAACACCGGTGCTCCGATAGCATTGAGCGTGGCCACTGACTACATTGTGAATTGCGCATTGCACGGTGACTGCTTAGTATTGGCAATAGCATCTTCATCAAACAGCTCACACAGTAAAGGGGTGCTCGTAGCGGGGACGCGCATGTTGTGGTCTGCCCATACATGTTCATAGCTGTTCTTTATAGCGACCGAACCGCGTCTTCAGAACTACTTTTACCAGCCCAGCGCATATACACGCGAACACATTGGCCAATGATTTGCTCCGAATCCCCACCATGGTCCACGCCTTTGGCTCTGTATGTTGGACTCTGTATTGTGATGCAATCATTTTCATGAGGTTGCTAAGATAACTTTACCGAGCGTTACATTAGTTCCACATCTAGATGCGCGCCGTAGGGCGGGGTTTGTGCCATCAGTCAGGTGAGCTGTTGCGGCATTTTTCGAAATTGAATTTCAAACGCAGTTTTCCTTCGAATATCATTTATGCCGAATTGTACGGGTTTTTAATGGGGTGTGAGATGATATTTGTAAAATACTGTATCTAATTTTGCAATACACAAAAGTTTTTGTGGCCGTGTCATGCCCTCTTTAACCTTTGACAATCTGTAACTTGAACTATGTCCTTGGTTGCCATGACAACCACACATATTGGTACAACTTATCATGCCTAGGCTATTACACTTAAACTTTCAGATTTGTGGGATGCATCCGTTAAGAGTTAAAGTGAATACAAAAAAAAGTATTTGACCCCCTGTAATGTGACCTTTGACCTTGGTTGCCATGGAAACTACATATTTTGGTAGAACTAGTCTACCCTATTATACTTGTGAAGTTTCATGTAAAATGAAGGTTTTCTTTTGAAGTTGTAGTACAAAATAGGAAAAAAAAGTGTTTTTTTGCAAAATGTGACCTTTGACCTCTGACCTTTGACCTTTTCTTCCGACGGTCTGGGAGACACAAGTTCCCACCCTGGGGTACCCACCTACCAATTTTGAAAAGAATCGGTCCAGCCCACTAGGAGGAGTTTGAGGGACAAAAACGTTGTTTTACGAACAAATTATCACTTGAAAATTTTTTTGTTCCACTCTACCACTTGACCTTTGACCTCTGTTGCTATGGCACATATTTTGGTAGGTCTAGATGCAATCATCATATGTGAGAAGTTTCGTGTCAGGAGAACATTTCATTTTGGAAATATAGCAGAAAATGTGATTTCACTAAATTTGACCTTTGACCTGTAACCTTTGACCTTCACTTCCGGTTGTGCATTAAAATGCAATTGTTCCACCTAAGGTACCATCCCACCACGTTTGAAGAAAATAGGCCCAGCCGTTTACAAGATACTAGGAAAACAAAATTGGACACACACACACACACACAAACACACACACGCACACCCACACACACACACGCACCCACCAACACACACACACAGACAGGTTTTGACCCCTCTCTCAGCCCTGGACCTTCAGTCACCCCAGGGTACCTCACCATGGGTTAGACCTCGAGACTAGTAACCTGGGAAAATTTACCGTTACCATGGTAACCATTGCGATTTAAGCTGGCATTGCCATATCCCGATAGGAAAAGTGACTACAATATCTCATCCTCCTCATGGAGCGATGAGATAGTTATCATACAATGAACAAAAAATGCATTATTGTTGGGATCTCCCAAATTGGGATCATTTGGAACAAGATATAAAGAAAAATCTAGCGTTGCGTCCTGTTGTTGTCTGAACGAGCAGCGGCCATTTTCTTTTGGTGTATGATTGGATGGGAATGCAGTTGCTAAGTGACAGAAGCACATTGTCTACACAGCATTCTGGATAACCTTCACTTCTTATTGTTACTGAATCAAAGATGGTAATATGGAGACAGCTACGCAGGTGAAGTATCACTTAGCACCAAGTTTCCCCCTTGTGACCTTTGACCTCTACTGAGAACAGTTGTCGAGAGCTCAAAAAATATGACCCATTGACTTACTATTACGGTCCAAATTGGCAGTGAAAATTGGGCCATTCTTTGATAAAACTTTGGGAAAATCTTTTGCGGAAAGGCATAGCTCTCAAGTTCCGAGAGGCCAGATGTGGGTCCATCTTATCTGTCCATTGGTGAATTGCCGGCCTGGGGGATGGGTATAAGGGGAGGGGATGTTTTGAATTTTAGAAGTGTCTACACGCAAAATGGTGGCACTTTTTTGGATAATCAGTCAACACAATGTCCCTAGGCTACCGCCAAAAAAGTTCAGTACAGTACTGAATTTTTTGCTGTAACCTAGAAAAATATCGTATTGAGAGATTTGCCAAAATAATATTATGCAAATACTCACAAATGCCCAATGACTAAAACCTCTCCTAGTCACAATATTCAATCGTTTACAATATTCCATGTTTTTTTTTTTTTTTTTGAGGTAAATTTTGGTGCAGTACCGACACAGTTTGCAAACGTCAACTCGGTATGTCACAGACGGTCGTACCATGGTGCCGGTGATTTCCAATATATGTTGCGAACATCTCACATGGCATTCTAGCCATGAAAACATAAGCCAAGAACTGTCAGGACAGTCCAGAACGTTCGGGCAACTCTGAGGCAAGTCCAGCCTGTGACCTGCGAAGTGAGCATTTATTTTCCCTATTGAATGCGGCGTTGCACGACGTACAGTACACTATTTTCGAAGGCACATAAGTATATTCCATACCTGCTGCAAAGGTTAGCCGATAACGATGTTGTGAAAGCAAACATAGTTCTGTGCGTACCTAGGCCAAGAGTAGGCCTATGCATTTGTATAGCACCGCGACCAGTTGAATGTGCTGTGAGATACGATTTACTGAATTTGTAGTTATCGGTAAGTCGAATTATTTGTTAATTTGTGTTGTTCTCTAACTAAGAATACTGCGTAGATTTGAAATGCGGGTTTTTCAGAGGGCTTGGCAGGTCAGCGGGCTTGGGTGTTCAAATGCAGGTCCAACCCGCAAAATGCGGGTCACTAGGGAGGTATGGGAAAGATAATTGCAGTGCCAGAGATCACCTGTGTGAAGTTTAGTGAGAATATTTTGTTATTTGGGGTTGCAAGAGATGACGTTCCGTGGAGGTCATGGCTAGTGAGTATGTTTATTTACATTATTGGCACAAGGGCTATGTTGTGAGAGGAATGAGCCTAGGCCATGTAACAAACACACAGCCCTGTTCAAGGGCTAGTCTATGCTAGGTCCCTTTTGTTTTACTTAGTGTTCGACCGATTGTGCTATAATCGGTAATACCCGATTACCGATTATTTAATTTCACAATCGGCCCGATGCCGATTACCGATCACCGATTATTAGAATGAGGGAAGTCACATGTTTGTCACTTTAGTACGTGCCCCTTGCTTCGTGCATATCGTATAACCATAACCAGTTCAGGATGTAAAATTTTGGGAATAGTTCTGTTCGTTTCACGAACGGGACATCATTTTTGTAGGCGAAATATTTTCACTTCAAAAGTGGAGATATCAACCCTTAATTCTGTACAATTGTTTGCTGTCGATGTCACATGCCCTTTGATAATTTAGTTCAAAGGCCAACATCATGCTCTGTCTAGTTTTCATCCCCCAATCATGTCGGAACATTGCTTTCCTTTACTTTACTGGGTTGTAGTTGCGTTAATGTACTGTAGCTACTCTCCCGATTTAACGAACCCCATGTAAAGCAATCATCATAATCTTAGCAGTTCTGGGCACCTGCATAACGTATCTTATGGTTCCTTTCCGATATAAATATCCCCGTATATTTTTAGCAGTTCTCGTCCAAAACTTACGTCTTGTTTAAAAAGAATCTGCAACTGAAATGTACGTAAGTCCGATCCCCGAAAAACCCACGTACGCAGAGATTTGTTATGCCGTCTCTAGGTGAATTTAGCACGGGGCTCGCCCGGCTTCGCTAGCCGGCATTACAAGCGCGATGGTTGTAACACAAACTCAATGGGAAAATTTGTCTCGAGAGCAAGTATTTTCACACACTAAATCACATAGGCGAAGGCGCGTGTTTTGATTGGCTGCCTAGAATCAACGCAATTGTACCAATCACGAAGCAGGGGCCAATTTGAATTTTGCAATGGATCTTTTGCATATGATGTCACCGAGCAAAATATGATGCTTTGTTTGGCGGTAAAAACGGACACGCACGTAAGTCTAGTGCAAGCGTGGGCCATGAAGTTTGCTGCAAGAGACCACGTGCATTACTGTTTTTGCTTGCAATGACGTCGTATGACAACATTGCTGAAGTCCTACCGTAAATAACATTACGGAAGGAATGCTGGGAATGACTTAATTTATGCAAGGTAATAACCACCGAACTTCACAAGATTCTAAGTGCTACGTGTACAAAACGTGCACAGATATGTATGCAAAGCTTGGGGATTTGAAAAAACGGCGAAACAATGCAGCTAGATAGTCTGCACTATGTGTTTTGTGCAGAACAGTTTGTACAGCAACTTACGCAGCGCTTTCCGGCGAGACAGCAAGAACACACCTTGACTGCACTTCTAAATCGAATTCCAAGTAATACTACCGGGTTATAGCGGAAAACATCAAACGATCGTTCCCATTGCAGGGGTAAAATGTATACGTTTGTGATAATCAATGCATCCCGTTTTGGCGGGAAGTTAAAGGATTGCGTATTTAGGGGAATTTTAACGAAATTAAGAGCAAGTTTCAAGTAAATTTAGCCCCTTTTTCCAGTTTGCAAATAATCGGTGGTTGTGATCGGTTGGATGGCAGAATTTTACCGATGCCGATTATTTACCGATAACGCAATAATCGGCCCGATGCCGATTACCTAACAGATGATCGGTCGAACACTAGTTTTACTCCTACCATTAAGCATAGTGCAGGGTTCTGTTCAAGGACTACTGTAGATGTGACTGACACTGCATTACTTTGTGTATCAGATTATGTGACTTGTGAGTAGGCCTGTAGTATTACTGTATGTAGGCTTAAATGGGTTAAATGTAGGCTTAAACGGGTTAACTGTACATCTATACCCTGATGACACACAGTTGTATCTTTCTTTTAAATTAGATGGTCCTAATGCTGAACATTCCACCGGCAAATGCATTGAGAATTGTGTGTCAGACATAAAATCCTGGATGACTACAAATAAGCTGAAGTTGAATGATGAGAAAACCGAACTTACTGTTGTCACCTCAAGGCAGAATCAAGCTAAAATACAAACCAAACAGATGCAAATCTGCATCATTCAACCTTCCGTTGCTGCTCGCAATCTCGGTATAATTTTTGACAGTATCTTGTCCATGGAACATCCTGTAAAGAAGCTCTGCCAATCTGCTTTCTTTCATATCAGGAATATTAATAGTACCTGCAGGTATTTAATTTTACCCTATGATTCAGCGGTCTTACTTGTTCATGCCCTTATAACATCCAGGCTTGACAATAGTAACTCCTTGTTGTACGGAATTCCTGACAAGTTGATTAAAAAGATTCAGTGTGTTCAGTTCAGAATGCAGTAGCCCGGATTTTAACACAAACTAAGAAAAACGATGATCATATTACACCCATCTCAAGATAGATCTTCACTGGCTTCCAGTCCAGCATCATATTGACTTTAAAATAATACTACTCACATGGAAAGCGCTCAATGGTAAAGCCCCGGATCATCTTGCAAAACTGCTCAAACCATACTCTCCGTGTCGCAATTTAAGGTCCACAGATTAATTAAAGTCTTCTATCCATCCCTAAAACATCCACAACTGCTGGAGAAAAGGCCTTTTTCTGTAGCTGCTCCTAAACTATGGAACTCTCTCTTCCACTGAACCAGGGCTGGAAAAAATGTTCATTTCCCAGGAAGGGAATGAAATTATTTCCCTGGAAGGGAGTTAAATTTCCCACAATTCCCTTCATGTTTTCAACTACAGAAATAGGAAATTTCCCTCCAATTGCCTTAATTTCCCTCCAGGTGGCAAAATTTCCCGGGAAGGAGCCTCCCAGCTTCCCAACTTTTTCCACCCATGCACTGAACATTCGCTGTTGTTCTTCTTTAAATACCTTCAAGAATAATCTTAAAACTTACTTGTTTACTATTGCTTATAATTAATCTTAACTTGTACATTTGTTATCATTTTCATGTTCATTGTGATGATCTTGTATATGCCATTAGCGCCTCGGATTATTTTCATAGATAGAAGGCGCTTTATAAATGCATTATTATTTCTCTTACAACCCTTCTTGGTTGGTTTTCTCATAAAACATATGTTTGTCCCTCTGACCTCGGGATCCTACCCGGACCCTGGGAGGTCGAGTACATGTCGTAGTATGTGGGCGCTGCCGAGAACCCCTTGCTTCATGAGTTTCCTCATACCATGGCCTCCCAGAATTCTTTGGAGGTGATCTTCTAGATTTATGCTTACCGCTCCGAGTGCCCCCACCACTACCGGTATTACTTCCGCTTTAACGTTCCATAGTCTTTGTATTTCCAGCTTCAGGTCTTGGTATTTTTCCACTTTCTCTGCTTCCTTATCCCTGACATTCTTTGTTCTTGTTGTTGTTGTTGTTGGGAGTGTTCTTGTTGTTGTTGTTATTATTATTATCATTATTATCCTTATTTTTCTCACAACCTTTCTTGGTTGGCTCTCTCATGTCTTTGTCCCTTTGACCTCTGGATCCTACCCGGACCCTGGGAGGTTGAGCACACGTCTTAGTTATGTGGGCGCTGCCGAGAACCCCTTGCTTAATGAGTTTCCTCATATCATGGCCTCCCGGAATTCTTTGGAGGTGATCCTCTAGATTTGTGCTGACCGCTCCGAGTGCCCCCACCACTACCCTTCCGGTACCACTTCCGCTTTAACGTTCCATAGTCTTTGTATTTCCAACTTCAGGTCTTGATATAAGTATTATATAAGGTATTATTATTATTACTATTATTATTAGGCTGATAGAACCTACTACTGCACTATAGCTGTCTACAGTCCCTAAACACAAGCGCTGATCTAGCCTATACTTATAGGCTAGGCCTACTCAGGCTATAGCCTTCTTTTGCAAATTGCAGTGGTTAACGTCCCAGTCCCACAGAAATACTGATCAGACACAGATTTGAAATTTTGGAGAGGAATAAATGTCAAACATAAATTTATGGGATTAAAATTTCCTCCCATAAAAACCTTTTCAAGTTCCAAACTTAACCAGCCTTAGGTCCAGGAGATACAGTAAGCAAATCCATGGTTTCGGCTTGAACCTAGCGACTTAGGCTAGTCTTCTCAAGGAAACCTAGCCTAGGCCACAGGTCGTCCTAGCGTTATATAGTATATATAGTATATATAAAAAGGAAAAGGTAAGACACACCGCCTAACACCAACACAGTGCTTCGCACAAAACTGTTCATGATTTCTCACCTCATACTACATTAACCCCTTCAGATCTCTCGAGAACCTTCCCATCATCTTCTTCTAAAGAAACACAACAAACTTTAAGTTGTCTTAAACAAAAAAACTCACATCAAATGCAAAAAATCTTCTCCTCCAATTCAATGCTAACGACGGATTAGATCACTCTTCTCCAATTCATGACGTCACATTACGTAATGGGAATTGCCCTGTACGAATTCGGTTCTCCCATTGGATAGTTCGAACTGCTTTCAAATCTGTCAACCACCAGACTGTAATTTTTTCTGCACGGGGAACCTGAACAAGAAATGGAAAACGTGCGGATCAGAAAACCCAGCATACCAAAACGTGTACCCTGCCGCAAGTACATGCAACACGTACAGGTATGTACTGTACCGTAGAATTCCCCTAGCTGTGCTATGAAAAAAAACTTGAATGCGGCTTACGAGCGAACTTCACGTACAGCATGCATACAACAGGCGTTCTCAGCATTTACATGCACTGGCTCAACGACGATGGGAGAACCGGCTTCATACAGGGCAATTCCCATTACGTAATGTGACGTCATGAATTGGAGAAGAGTGATCTAATCCGTCGTTAGCATTGAATGGGAGGAGAAGATTTTTTGCATTTGATGTGAGGTTTTTTGTTTAAGACAACTTAAAGTTTGTTGTGTTTCTTTAGAAGAAGATGATGGGAAGGTTCTCGAGAGATCTGAAGGGGTTAATGTAGTATGAGGTGAGAAATCATGAACAGTTTTGTGCGAAGCACTGTGTTGGTGTTAGGCGGTGTGTCTTACCTTTTCCTTTTTATATATACTATATAACGCTAGGACGACCTGTGGCCTAGGCTAGGCCTAGGCTAATAAGTAAGATCAGAAGGAATGGTCACCAAGCTCCTCCATGACCTAAGCCCTTAGGCTTAACTGGACGACCTTGCAAAATTGGGGATCTGCCTTTAGATTAACCCTACTGTATAAAATTAACCAAAACCTAGTTGACATACCTAAAGAACATTTCCTAAAGACAGTGACACTGCAAAGTCTGCAAAGCGAAGATCTGTACTCCCGGCGCGCCGGTGGTTAATTAATTCCTGTCATATGATAAACGTACAGTAGCTACAGTTTACACAAGTGCCCATGCGATCACAGCTGTTTTGGGGAGTCCGCCCTCTAGTTCCTATTATCCTGCTCTATGGCTGAGCCTAGCCCTTGAATAGGGCTGTGTGTTAAGTTACATGGCCTAAGCTCATTTCACTCCACAGGGCTGTGTGTTATGTGGAGTGAAATGAGCTTAGCCTAGGCCTAGGCCATGTAACGTAACACACAGCCCTGTTCAAGGGCTAGGCTAGCTGAGCCTAACCTTCGCGAACATAACTACTGTTACGTTTTTCACAATTATGAATCCATTTCGGGTACGTTCCACACAAAAAATAATTTTCTTGGAGGTTTTTCAATCACACACCTTATTATTGCATGGATACTAAGCATTTGTACTAATTTAGAATCCGTCCCCGGAAGTAGACATAATTTTACTCACTTCACAACTTCCAAAAGAGGGCGCTGAAACTATGCATGCGTACACCTGCATATGGATCACCCTAACCCTATACCTATGCGTACGTAGCCCTTATACTATGCGTACGTAACCCTAACCTTATTACTATGCGTACGTAACCCCTAACCCTACAGCTATGACGCAGTTCCGGGCACGGATTCTAAATTAGAGCCAGCATTTGTAATTGCTGTCACCTAGACCTAAAATACCTCAGTTTACGTCCCCTCGATGATTCTTCTTCTGATATCACACATCGTTGCAAGTGCAACTGTCTGACTGTTTTACTATCTATGAGGTGCCGTATCGGCCAATATTTTATAACATAAATATATTAATGTTATGTTATAAACTCAAAATATATTGATTATAGTTCCAATACATTTAGGTTATGGTATAGAAAGTCCAATATATTTAGGTTATGATATAGAAACTGATATAAATGTGTTATACTATGAATCCAATATATATAGATTATATTACTACTCTATATAAATAGATTATGAGTAAACTGTCTTAGTTTACGAGTAATCCATTATAGTTTATAAAATTGCAATATATATAGGTTATGACTGGAAATGCAGCTCGAACAAACGAATGGCGTTACGTCACGAAGATAGGCGTGATCACAAACGGATGGGCGTGACAGTATTTACGAAAGCGGGATCGGATCACGGTTGGCTTTTCGAAGCAGGCTGCATTCGACATATAAGTTTTACAAACGGTAACTTGCTACAACTGGGCTGACTAACGTTGGTATAATAAAATAACCGAAAATGAATTTAGATGAAGAAGAAATCGTGGAAAGACCAGCACGTACGTGGCCAGGAGAGTTTAGGTCGTAGCCATGGTCGTAGGCCTTCGTATGCAGGGCAAATTTTCTATCTAGCCAGTCTAAGTAGGCTTAGGCATACTAGATTCTTGCGACCACCATTCAGGGAAGAGGTACATATTTGCAAAATGAAAGCCAAGATGCCCTTGAGTAACCCAGACACTTCCAAAGTCACAAATATTTAAGTTTACATTACAACTTTCCTTGTAAGTATAAGTAAATTATTAACAGCGTGACGTCATCAGCGAACTGTTGGTGTAGAGGTTTGAAGTATGTTTGGGATTCCTAGGTATCCGAGATCGATATCCGCCTCGTAGGGTCCGGGTAGCTTTTTTTGTGAGCTGTAAATTTTCAGATCAACTTAAAATTCTCCCACCATATTTATATTTATTCAACTTGTCCTGTACTATATTTATGTATGTTCAAGATGTAAATTTCTTCCTAAAAAAAAAAAATGATGTAAATTTCTTCCTTTCGGGAAAAAAAATCTCCTACCATTGTACGAACATTTGAAATATCGAAGGCGGAAATGAAGTTTTTCTTCAAGAGAAATTCAAAAGAAAAAAGTAGAATAGATCTACACAAGATGTAAATGAGATAGGCCTAAAACCTTCCTTCAAGAGAAAAAATAATTTTTTTTGAAAAAAGTATAAAAACAGTGGCATAGCTACGGGTGGGGGCGGGGCTTGGGGCTCCACCCCCACTGAATCGCCCATCCCCCAAGAACCCCCCTCCCCCTCACACAATGGCGACCTGGCAAAAATTATATTATTGCTGGCCGATTATAATATTCAACCCGGGCTACCTAGCCGCTACCATGACATAGATACATGCACTTGGCGATGGATCCACTCTGGATGTCGGAAAAAAACTCAGGTAGACTGTAACAAGCTTCATATCTTTGGAATCTCTTGACTTTTTACTCGTCGGGTTTCTGAACGGATAATTTTCTAGCAGATTTGGAGTGGCTGAAATCGGATACCTTAGTGTAGATTATGTCCAGTCCTGCAAAAGCGTGCTACTAGCATGGCCCCTATATCATCTGGCCTGTTTCTACCTCCTGTAGGGATTTTTTTTCAATTCCTGGGAATGCACAAATTTGTTTCAAAATCATACTTGGTGTGGGGGGAGGGGGGGGGGGGGGGGTAGAATATTTAGGTCAAATCTGGTTGGAAGGAATTTGCACTTTGCACGTGCAGTGTTGCCAGTCATTGGACAATGGAACAACTAAGCCCATGTTGGGTCAATGCAGTCTCAAGGGTCATGGGCGTCCGCAGAAAAAAAGTCGGGGGGGGCAAAATTTCTAAGGAGGGGCAAAACCTCCATGTCACCATGAATTGACACAAAGCATGCGAAAATTTCAGCCCCCAATGCCTCCCAGATCGCCGGAAATGGCATTTCTAAAGCCTATTTTTCGCATAGAAACTTGGAAAATATGTTTTATTCGGGTTTTTGCTTTGATTTTTATACGTTTTTTCAAATTTTTGATTTTCCAGGGGGGCAAGTGCCCCCCTTGCCCCTACCTGCGGACGCCCATGTCAAGGGTCGCAACCTTACCACTACAGGACCTCACCTAGCTGTTGGGTGCAGTGGACATACCCAGTGGCGAACGAGACGGGGCGGGATAAGGCTCTCCCCAAATTTCCCCAAAATCTAAATTCGGGCAGGAATTTGGCAAAAAAATCAGACAGTCCTTTAATTCTGAAGAAAAAGTGGCATGGTTTTTCAGAAAATCCCTAAATGCCAGGCCCGTAGCCATGGGGTCGGAGCGTTCGAACGACCCACCCCAACTTGAGGGAGGTCCATTTTTCCAGCTCTGTGTTCTGGTGTTTGAAGGGTCAGCTATGAAATATTTTTTATCTTGACATATTGAGGACGAATTTCCGTTCACTTTTTGCAGGAAGATAAAACTTTTCAGATTACATGTATGATTTTTTCTCAAAAAGTGGTGTACTGTGTGGAATTCCTGGGGAAAAAGGACTTCTGTTGTGTTCAAAAGTCCTTTAAAATGATCCAGATTGCAGGAGATCTGCAGAATTCAAACTTTTCCGGGGAAGCATGCCCCGAATCCCTAACAACTGCATGCTTACGGCACGCGCCAGCCGCCTCCGTATTTGGAAAAAGGTCCACATCTTGGAAAAAAGACCCACCTCTCCACATGGGCTGGCTAAAATTTTCAAGGAAATTGGACAAGATTCCAAAATTTCGCTTCACCTTCGGGCAGCGCGAAAAGCTGTACAGTTATTCGTGAGTTTTACGCCACAGGTTATCACAACACAATATGCCCGAAAAGGTCGAATATCCAAATTCTTTCAAGCATTTGACCGAAAATAGAAAAGTATCATAAAAAGGGTAACATAGTTACCTGGTTACGAAAAATTAAACAGCTAAAAAATTGCGACACATTTGGGAAGCCTGTGGCTTAAAAGACCAGTCATCATAGGTTTTGGAAGCCCCGAAAACGGTCGATGAGTTGCCGGTGGGACGTGATAGGCAGAATTTGAGGCGCGCATAGCTTCTCAGTTTTTTTTTTTTTTTTTTTTTTTGCTTTCTTGTAACAAATATTTGAAAATCCCGAGCGACTTGTTTAGAAGTTGGTTTGAAGTATTTGGGAGAAATTAATTTGACTTTTAGTATGGCTCATTAAAAATTGGAGTGTTTATGGAAGAATCTACCAATCATATGAGCAAAATCAAGAAAATTATATGGACGACTGAAATTCGTTTGGCGTTACACATTTTCTTGTAGTCCTTCTTTACTAAGGCGCTCTGACAAACTGCAAATTTCGCCCGAAAACGGTTACCTCTTGTAAAAATAAAAGCGTATATTAGAAAAATATTTGCTTTATAACGAAAAATGCTAACTGGTTTCTACCATATATTTATGTCCAGGGTGGCGCCAGGATTTGCCCGACAGGGGGGGGGGCAAGCTCCCCGACAGTGGGGCCAGCATTTCAAGACCCCGACAAAGGTATTTGAGTGGGTCCCAGTGGGACGTGAATTGGCAAAATTTGAGACACGCCAAGCGCGCCGAAATTTCTGACTTTCTTTTTAACAAATACTTCAAAATCTGGAGTATACTTTGGAGAAAAAAATTAAAATTTTTGAAAGAAATTTGGCTTTTTTAAAGACCATTTAAACGTCGGGGTGTTTATCAAAGAATCTGTCCTTCATATGGGCAAAATCAAAAACGTTTTATACGCGACAGCTGAATTTCTGTTGCGTTCATGCATTTATTCGTTCTAGACCTACGTACTTAGGTCTCCAGACGAGACTAGAAGTTTGCCCGAAAAGTTTTTCCCTTTTTTGAAAGAAGATTTGAACATTTTGAGCTTATTATATTGCAGAAAATTTGTTTTTTGTAAGGTTATAATGATAAAATTAGGTTCTTTATTAAGTGATATGCCTTTCAAGAGCAAAATTAGGTAAAATCTCGGGGTGATTAACAGTGCAGGTGGCTTTGGTTATTTGTTGTACTGAGTATTCATCGAAACTGAAAAATTTTTCCACTTTTAACAATCTGAAGCTTATATTGGGGATATGTTGTAATTTTATGACAGATTTTTTTTAGTCCTCCCCGACGAAATCGACGACCTTCTCCGACGAGGGGGGGGGGTGCATGGCCCCCGGCCCCCTACCCTGCTGGCGCCACCCCTGTTTATATCTCAGGTGATCAAAGCTATTCACTGAAAACTTACGTAGCTAGTTTTAAGTTAGTGTATGTCGCCATCAGAGGGTATGGGCCGCTATAACAGTTAGGGGCCATTTAAGTTTGGTGGGACCGAACATTCTTTGCCTGAACAATTCAATGCTGTCCGAAAGACTAAAGTATGCCGAGCGCTATCGGCAGTTGGCGCGGAGTGTTCATAAAATTGTTATTTCTCAGACAGCCGGAAATTCCATTCCCAGGCTTGTATAGCAGAACCTAAACATTCTTTATTTTGCAGTGATGGAGTCGCGTCCAACTGAGTCGGATCCGAGTCCAGAAGTTCCAAGTCCAAGTCAAGTCCAGTACAGATGGTCTCGAGTCCAAGCTGTGTTCGAATCAGCCGGGATCCGAGTCCGACAGAGTCCGGCAGTGCGGAACTCACCCATCTAGCTGACTACCTGATACCTGCACGCATGCATGCAACACAAATGCAGTCTAAGAATAAATAGTCTTGAGTGCGAGAGCAGTGGCAGCGCTACAATATCAATTTTGGGGGAAGGGGGGCAGCAAACAAAGGGCAAAGGAAAATGTAGGGAATGAATATTTTCGCTTGCAGTGCGAAATTGAGCACAAAGCGAGAGCTTCTGGCTCCAGGTCGGGGATCCAGGGTCCCACCTCAAAGATCATGGTTTCCTAGAAGTAGTTGTTCTTACAAAGTCATGACTCTGTACATAATTGTATAGACCCAAATCTTAATTGTCCCTCTCCCATTAGGATCCTCGTCTCATCAGCTCCGTCCTCGTATCATACACTCTAAAATCAAAAGAGTGAACTTAGTCACTCTTTGATCGAGTGAAAAGTGTAAATTCCCTCCATTAGAGTGATAATTCACTCTAAGAGGAGTGAAGTTCCCTCCAAAAAGAGTAAGTTCACTCCAAAAAGAGTGCAATTCCCTTAAAACGAGCGAAGTTTCACTCTTGACGGAGTGCCCACAATGATCGCTCTTAATAAAAGAGCGATCATTGCAGGCACTCGTGGAAGAGTGAATTTTCCCTCTTCCTCTAGTGAATTTCACTCTTTTTGGAGGGAACTTCACTCCTCTTGGAGTGAATTATCACTCAAATGGAGTGAATTTACACTTTTCACTCGATCAAAGAGTGAATAAGTTCACTCTTTTGATTTTAGAGTGTAAGTCTCTCTGCCTCATTCATTAGTCTCTCATCTCATTAGTCCCCCATCCCTTTCATTACTCAGTCTCATTAAGTGGCGTACGCATGGGAGGCATTGGCCTAGGCCCCTCCCGGCGGATGCTATTTTTTTATCCTAAAAATACATAATTTTGTTAGTACTTAAATTTTACTTCAAATAGCATATGTGACACCAGAATGAATGAAGGGACACCCCTGACTGCCTGAGCACATGCTTGTACATACAAAACAAAAGATAAAAGGGTTTCTTTATTAATCCCTCATGCACCTCGTCGCGACACCAAGAACTTGGAAGATATAATGTTTAGCATTGTTTCTTTTTTTTCCCCGAAAGGAAGAAATTTATTTACATCTTGAACATACATAAATATAGAACAGGACAGGTTGAATAAATATAATGTTTAGCATTGTTACAAAGGATAAGAAAGACAAAAGGAAAAAGGAGAAAGCCCTAACACAAAAATGGGAAAAAAAGAAAAAGGAAAATCACTGGCACACTGTGGGACCCGAACTCGCGATACCGAAGCATACAGCCCGGAAATACTCCGCGCTAGCCACACCGCCAGCTTGTTTACGTAAAATACTTAGACACAATACAGTTTTCATACGCGGACAATCATTTGGGCCTAGGCCCTCTATAATCCATTGGGTAATGTTACAGGCCCGAATGTAAGTATGGAAAGATGTTTACTGTTCTCTATTGATTTGTCTTCCAGTTAGTAAAAGTAGCGAGTCCTCATTTTTCGGTGGTAAAGGCTGGCGACTTGTTCTCAATAGTAGTGTAGGAAGTACACAGATACCACATTTTCAGTCAATTACCGAGGCTACGGAGGCTACGGTATGGAATTAAAATCCAATGGGCGTTTTCTTGAAATATTGGGGTGATGTCCGAAGGTCCCCCTGGACCGCCGTGCAATTATTTAGTTATTAAACCGTATACGGCACATATTTTGAGGGTCGCCCAACTGTCTTGTACAAACTGTCCATATCTTTCTCGATTTTGTCTAGTTACTCTCTTGGCAGCCATGGACTCTGCTATATCAAAGCGTCTCCACAAGGGCACAGAAATCCTTAAGTTCGGTAATCTAGTTGTAGCAAGTTTCTTTTTTTTTTTTTGTTAAATTCACTGAATTCTTCGAGATGCTAGAACAAGAATATGATCCCGCCTTCGTACATACTGTCACGCCCATCCGTCTGTGATCACGCCCTTTCTTCGTGACGTAACGCCATTCGTTTGTTCGAGCTGCATTTCCAGTCATAACCTATATATATTGCAATTTTATAAACTATAATGGATTACTCGTAAACTAAGACAGTTTACTCATAACCTATTTATATAGAGTAGTAATATAATCTATATATATTGGATTCATAACATAACACATTTATACCAATTTCTATATCCCCAGGGTTAAATTCCATTCGAAACCATTTGGAAAAGTTGAATGGTTCCGAATGGTTCTGAATGGACCCGAATGGACCTGAATGGTCTCCAATGGATTTCAAATGGTATATGAATGGAAATGTACATCTGAATGGTTTTCTGATCGCATACCTGAATGGAATGCAAATGGTTCACGAATGGTTTTGGTGTTCGCAAATGGTTCAAACTGGAAACCATTCGGTGAATGGTATATATTATGTACATCAATGGAACATGTCCAGTTCAACATGCATGTACATGGTGCAAATGGTCAAGTTGTCTGTTGGTGTAAGCCAACCTGTTGCAAATTCATTTGAAAGGATATGTAAAGCTCAATAAAACAAATAAGTTATAACCAACTGGATTTGATACATCTCTCACAATTTTATCATTTCCCCAGGCACATTTTACTTATAGGAATTTTGGAGGGGCGGGGCACACTTATCAAATTTTGTGGGGCTTGTGAATTGGGTGTTACAGTAAAGCCGTCCATAGCAACTCGAGTAGGCAACAACCGCACCCCTGGATTTCCCTGAAAATTTTAGCTCCAGTTTTCCCTAACAGTATACACCCCCCCCCCCCCACCTTGGAAAGGATACACAGAGGTACTGTAATGCACAGCACGGATATCAGCTGGAATAGGAAATTCGTCTTGCCATTCCAATACCCGACCCACGCCCGAGACCGCTTGACTCCCTTCCCCACTCCACTTTCTGGCACTTTCTTAGCCCGTACTTGATATCCTCGTATACCCCAACAACACTTTGAAATTTTGTAGTTGTAGCTTTGCAGCCTGGTATCATCTACAGTCCAGAGGCACAACCTCCTCAATTATTGTACTCATTTCTTCTCTCCATTTTTTCCATACACAATTCCAATCCCCCTCCCCATCCCATCATGCTGATGCATATCTTTGTTGTCTTTCAAGTTGCTCATCCTTATGATAACCGTGACACTGAACAGGATCAAAGCACAATGCAATGCTTGTTCGAATGGAGCTATTACGTAATAGCTTGGCATGCACACAAAGCATGATACAGCACTGTACCATACAAAGCTTACAGATGCTCTACACCCATGTGTATATCACATGTACAGTACAATGTAACAAAATAGGCGCGGGCATGCACAGCTAGTACAAGAGCTATTGTACTTACACTACAGAGAGTGCTATGCAGTGGCGTGCAGGAGTCGTGAATTCAAGAAACGTGAAGTGAAAGGGCAAGACTGCTTTCCTTAGAGGACTTTCAGGAAATGCTGAAGCACAGTAAGTAAAGGAACATGTTAAAATTAAGAGCCAAAGGCTGCATCAATTAATGGGTGCTGCTGTGTTAACAGTCAGGCCTAATGTTTATAGTAGCGGTTCCACAAGACAATTCGTAGCACTTAGTACTGTAGTACTAGTAGTATACAAAGACTAACGTTAATTTATGAAGCAGACCGTTTAACTGGGTGGGTGGGGGGTGGACATTTTATAGCCTAAAAGGAGAAGAGGGATGGACATATTATATGCTAATAATACATGCAAAACCCTCTACAAAGACAACCAAGCCTAATTTTATTGGATCCAAGTTCATTAACCAAATTTAGGGTTTTGAAAAGTCATAGGCCTATTACTGGCCTCGGCCTAGTCATACTCAAAATAGTTGACCCCAGATCATGGTAAAATTTAAAGTTGGAGTAAAATGTTTTTTTCTTTTCTTTTTTGGGGGGGGGGTGGGGGTTGGTTATGAAGACTGTTGCTTTCCTTTTGGGTGCTGACTCAAAAATAACAGGGTGGAAAAGGAATTGCTTTTTGCATGTTTCCATCCTTATCTGTAAGTAAACTTCTGTAGCATCAGGCCTAAATAATAAACAGGTACACAATTTGTTGCAGGCCTAGGCCTATATTTATTTATGTGCGTATGATAAATAATTAGTTTTTGAATTCAACTAAGTCTCCATATATGGCCTCTAGCAAAATTTGACTGCAGGCCTAGGCCTATACCACAGTCCCAAACAAACAGAGACACCGTCTTTAAAAAAACAAAAGCAGTCACCCCAACTTGAAGTAGACTGTCTTGTTCCATGATTGGCTGTTTAGAGTTATGTGACAACATTGCTTCTCTTCAAATATGAAATTTACTGCTTGGTTTACCCAGAATATGCAATATTGAAGTCTAAAAATATGATGAAAGATACTTTGAAGATAAGAACAAAATTGTGATGCTTAGCTGTTGCTTTTAAAAAAATTGGGGGGGGGGGCTGTTCTTGACCTTAAAAGCTTAAGTTTTCTTTTATCAAGAACATTTTACCCTTTAAAACCAATTTTGTTGTACAACTTTTTATATACTTTAAAAATTTTATTTTTCATTTCCCAAACAGAATGATATCATAGTGAAACTTGTCTCCTGCTTGTCCTGCACAGCTGATGGAGTTATTTTTCAGTGTCTTAAATACTTTTCATTGATGTCTGGACTGCTGTGTACCATGTAGCAGAGTCAAGCAAAATCATTTTAGTGAGTGAGGAAATTGTACTGCATACATCGAGCCATGGACTGAACAAGTTTTCCTGCTATTGAACTGTGACACCAATGTACTGGTAACCTTTTATGGCCTGCTTCCTTTTGAATAGCGATTTTCTTGTTTGAAACTACAAACCCTGTTTTCGTTATCACATAATATGAGCAGTCCTGATTGTTGAATGATAACATATCCATGACATGCAGGCTGTACCTTTTGATGTTCTTGCTGTGGAGTGAGAATGAGTCCTGAGGTTGGAGAACTACAGAAAAGTGTTGAAGTAGATACTGTAAAGCAGTTACAGGACAACCTACAGTATGAGAGGCATCTTTGAATTGACCACAACACTCAAAAAGATATTTGCTACAGATGGCTACGGACCAGTACCAATTTACAAAGGAAATGCTGGTGTCCTAGTTTTTTTGTGTGCCTCATTTATTGTAATCTGATAAATTGAACGGTATTGTTTAAACTGTCAGGATGATGTAATTAAGAAGTGTTGAATCCTTGGTGTGGAATAAGTGGGAGGATCGGACGAAGAATACAGCCATTGGATTTGGAAACAAAATAAATTTTCCCCTATGTGGACCTTTCATGTGCCCTGTGTGCAACCTCTAAAGGCATTTGATTGTGTTAAAACATCTTACTTTTTCAACTTGGATAACCATGAGAATAGTTTTTTATGGACCAAACAATTACCAAAGTTTGTTTTATTTGGGAAATGTGAGAAGACTGAAGCCTACTCTATGATTTTTCATGAAATGCATTTTACCATGGAAATCCCTATTATTTTAACTGCAAATGTGAAATAACTGGTGCTTAAAGTTACAGTATAAATTACTTGGTGGACCATTTTAATATTTTGACCGAACTTTGATTTTAATTTGAAAGTCAGAAGTTTTTTTTTATTTTACTATGGACAAAACATTCTGGTCGATAATTTTTCTACTTTTTCTTCCTTGGAAAGAAACCCTCCAGTGTGATTTTTTCATTCCTTCAGTTTATTGAAAGACGTGCCCTACATTTGAATTACAACGAGCTATATTTTTTGTCTATATTGTGTTTGCACATGAGTGCGTATTACATGATTTTGGACACCATGAACTGTTTTTACATGCATTTAAGTTTGTAACAAACTTGCCAAGTATCAATTGACTTTTGAATTTGAGTGAAGTTGTACTCATATGGACTATTTATGTTGTTCTTCATTTACCTTGTAAGAATCAGATCTCACCCATTACATGTAATATTCTTCAACTGGGTTGCCAGCTCTGCATGATGTGCAATCCATTATTACTCTTCTGTAAGCTTAACAGAATGCCATCAGGGGATAATAAATGTACACTCTGTTGCTACTATATTTAAATTCTTACATTGTTTTAATTAATTTTGGTTTTGCAGCAACTGTACAGTATTTTCCATCTCAAACTTGCACATAGAAACCATTGCAGACCATTTGTGAGTGGCTTCCTGTTTAAATTATTTGAAACTGTTGAGATGCATAACATGATCAACCATTCACAAACCATTTGTGAATGGTTCTAGTCATAACATTCAAAAACCATTTGCATGCCAGACCATTTGAAGACCATTTGTAAATGGTACCATTCAACACCATTTGGGACCAGTTGTTCCATTTAAAGACCATTTGCATACCAGACCATTTGAAGACCATTCGCAAATGGTATCATTCAACACCATTTGGGACCAGTTAAAAACCATTTGCACACCAGACCATTTGAAGACCATTCGCAAATGGTACCATTCAACACCATTTGGGACCAGTTAAAAACCATTTGCGCACCAGACCATTCGCAGACCATTTGCAAATGGAACCATTCGGGACCATTCAGGACCATTCAGAACTGTCCAAAAATACAGTGTGAAAAATACCATTCGGAACCATTCAGACCATTCGCGAATGGTTTCAAATGGAATTTAACCCTGGGTCATAACCTAAATATATTGAACTTTCTATATCATAACCTAAATATATTGGAACTATAATCAATATATTTTGAGTTTATAACATAACATAAATATATTTACGTTATAAAATATTGGCCGATACGGCACTTCATAACTATCGTATATGCAGTGTGATTAACATGTAGAGCAGGATCTATGGTGATTATCTACAGCCTAGGTCAAAGGTCACCACACTTCGTTTGGCTTGCATCCAAAAATTAACACTTGTCAGTGTTGTTATCAGAGCCATATCAGAGCCATCTAAATATATGGCTCTGCTTGTTATTATTGTAATGCGCCGCACTACAATATTGGCATTTACTGGCCGACTGACAATTTCTTTTGTGAAGCCTGTTATTGCCCACAACTCATTTCCCTGCGCGTACCGTAACTTAGTTCGTACAAATATCCATGCTCTACCCTTTAACAATAGCAGTAAGTGCAATCTGTGGCCGTCTTAAAACAAAAATCTATGGCACGCCAAAAGGCTCACCAAATATGATGATGTTCTAAAAATACACGTTCATGTACTAAAATTACACGTTCATGTACCAAAAATATACGATGATGTACCAACTTCATATGATCATGATGTAAATTTACACCATCATGTACTAAAACCATAAGTTCATCATGTTGAATGTTACGTTGTACATGTAAAATCACACGTTGTACATGTAAAAACGTAAGATCATCATGTTATATTTGCCTCTTCCGCACGCCATACAGAGTGAGCCTTTCGGCGTACCAGAAGTCCGCCAAAAGGCTCACCGAATTTATATGTAGTAAAAGTACAGGTTCATGTACTAACTGCTTACGATCATGTACTGATTTCATACGTTCATGTACTGTTTGCTTACGTTCATGTACTGATTTCATACGATCATGTACTGATTTCTTACGATCATGTACTGACATTTAGTACATGATCGTATGAAATCAGTATGTGTACGTATGAAATCAGTACATGAACGTATGAAATCAGTACATGATCGTAAGCAGTTAGTACATGAACGTGTACTTTTACTACATCAAATTCGGTGAGCCTTTTGGCGGACTTCTGGTACGCCGAAAGGCTCACTCTGTATGGCGTGCGGAAGATACAAATATAACATGATGATCTTACGTTTTTACATGTACAACGTGTGTTTTAAGATGTACAACGTGTGATTTTACATGTACAACGTAACATTTAACATGATGAACTTATGGTTTTAGTACATGATGGTGTAAATTTACATCATGATCATATGAAGTTGGTACATCATCGTATATTTTTGGTACATGAACGTGTATTTTTAGAACATCATCATATTTGGTGAGCCTTTTGGCGTGCCATATTATTGTACAGTATCTTCATCTAGCTACTACGGAGCAGGGTATTGCCAATTCCCTGTACGGAACGAATTGGCTTTACTGCATTGGATTAAGCGACTTGTGCTGTAGTTCTTTTATCATGCTTTATTTCAGTGGTAAAAGCAGAAGCTATTTTGACAGCAGTCTGACCGAAACGTTTTGACAGCATGTATGTAGCATGCATTGCGAATTAACGAAACACGGATGTTAAAACACACAGCGTCAACAACAGTTATTCGGCCTTCCACGAGACAGTTGTCATATGCATGCAGCGGTGCAGTCAGAGAGCTTGAGAGGGCGTCATTATTTAACATAAAGAACGGTGAAAGAGGAGTCGAGAACCGATAAAACCATTTCAGGCAGGAGTAAACAACACAACAGAGCATAACGTATGGCTAAGTAGGCTACTCAGCACGAGTCCTTGAACGGGACTATATGCTTCGTCCGCTTCATTTTACTCCACACTAGACTGTATACGGAGTAAGTCCTACCGTTAAGCGCAGTACACGGTCTTGTTCAAGGACTACTCAGCACTTGCTTGCTTCATTGTTGGCAAATATGCTTCAAAATAAAGCTAGTGACTGACTATTAGCATAGAAGGTCCGGATTTACTCCATCATTGGTTACTCTTCTATGATTTCTTTATGCGTCCAGCCAAGGAGCTGGGAGACAAGTGGTCCATCTTTGTACTTTCAAGAAATAGGTTTGAGAGGAGTGCCCAAAAAGAAACAACAGCTCCTCTTCCCGCCATGAACAAATCCTAAAGTTCAAATAAAAACTGGGCTACTGTACTAACTGAAAAGACATCTCTAACACGCACTACAATTCTGCGTATTTGCAAGCAAATGCAGTTCTAGTTTGTTAAGGGTTGTGAGTTGTTAGTTGCGATGCCTGCCTTGCAGTCAGCACCCAACTAATGCAGTTACTCTCGCGATGTCAATTTCTGACTTTTCCGGCACTTTATTTCTATCTTCTTGTAGATGCTTTGTGGTATCGAAATACGGTTTAGTGCAATTTGTAGGGATGGTACTTCTCTTTCGTGTTTTTAAGTTTTGGTGGAAATATGACTTTCGTGAGAATGTAAAATTGGGTTTTTTTCATGTAAAATTTGGAAACGTGTTCTATTTTTAGTAACAATCTTGCGGAAAAACGTCCGTATGTACTCTGGGGAAAAGGTTGTTTGTTAATTTAACACAGCGCCATCATTTTGGTTGTTTTTTTTTTTGTTGTTGTTTTTTTTTTTTTTCAATTCATTACAGATTGGTGTTTAGTGAATTTTGAGTAGTTATATGAGGATTCTTTGTAGGGATTTATTCTTTTCAAGTGGCATGGTCGGGGTTGCGGTGAAGTAAAAAGGTTTGATAGTTTAGAGGAGTTTTGTTCACTGTTTTTGTGGCTTTAAAGGGCTGTGTGAATTTCTCACACTAACGACAATATTCACAAAGTAAGTTTCTGTTGGAGGGAAACATTGTTATTGGTAGGTAAATATTATTTGTATGAGTTGGCGAGTATTAATATTTGTGTTATATCAAGGTGTCTGGTTATGGTAAATTTGTTATTTTAAAGTTAAAAATTATGTGGAGAATATTACAATGCCTACGAAGGGCCGTTCAAAGATTTTTTATTTAGAAAGGAAAGGTTGGCAACAAAGAAAAAGAAAGTATGGGGGTGAATTTCAAGATAAAAGTTATGAAGAGGAGAAAAATGATGATATCAGAGTTGGGAACAAACCAAAAAGAAAGGTTCTAGTGAATGTGAAAAAAGTCAGAGGTGTGATGATGGGGAAAGTAGGGAACATGACGATCGTGAGGTATTATTTATACGTTCCGAAAGATCTACATGTACATTTTTTTTTTTCGTTGTTGATAGCTGTTGGAGAGCAAAAATGTTTAAGAAGCTTGTGATGATAGATTCAAACATGGTTTTGTGAAAACTGGGGGTTTGATTTGCCGTCTATTGAAATAGGAAAATGTGTTTCAGTTGAGAGTAGGCCGATTCGTGTGAGAAAAGTACGTACGTGGGGATGGTAATTGTTTTTTCGGTGTTTGGCATTACTGGTTACAGGAGTAGAAGATAATCATTTTTATTTAAGACAAGTCATTGTTAGTTCATTGTGTAGTTAATCGGGAAAACGTGCCATTTATTTAGTCAATACAGGTGGAGTACATTATGACGTCGTGTTGGAAATAGAAGATAATGAGTCTGTACATGAGAGCAGTGTTATAGAGAATTGGTTGAAGAGGGGTTGTGTTAATGAACATTGTGAAGAATTTTTCGGTGTTAAATGTAACATATTGAAAAGAGGAGACATTTTATTTGAAGAGGAGCGTAATCAAATGTCAATGCAAAGTTATGTGAAGAAAGCAGATGTTTGTTTAAATGAGGGGAGTAATCATATATTAGTGAAAGGGTCTAAGGGAGTGACTGAAGATAGGTATAAATGTTGGGAAAATAAAGGTTTTGTGATAAAACGTAGTGTGGGTATTGCAAGTGATAGTACTAAAATGATGCTTAGAGAACAAATACGTAAGCGTCAATTTAGAAAAGAAGAGGAGAGTCCAATTAGAGAATTGCAACATCGCTTTTGGAATAAAATTATGGAGGGGCCTACATGTGTTTGCTTATATTGTGAGCAGTTATGGTATAAAGAATGTGCACTGTGGGTGAATCTAGTTAGATTTAGTGGAAATACTAATCTTTGTAAGCAGGAAGAAGGTATAGATAAAGGATGGGTCTGTAAAACCTGTTTAAAATATATAAAAGAAGGCAGAGTTCTGTTATTAAGTCGAGATAATAATATGAAAACGTATGAGATACCAGAAGAATTGAAATTACATCGTCTTGAAGAAAGGTTGGTCGCTTTGCGAACACCTTTTATGCAGTTGCGTGAACCTCCTCGAGGAAGCTCACGTAGTATTAAGGGAAATGTTGTTAATGTCCCGTCTGATGTGGTGGCAACAATTAAAACTTTAACTATAAGACTTGAAGAGAGCCAAGTAATTTCTGTCAAATTTAAGAGGAAATTAAGTTATAAAACGGCTGTTTTTTTTTTCTGAAAATGTTAGGCCTAGAAGTGTTGTTCTTGCTGCTCGCTGGCTGATAGAAAATGAGGATATCAAGATACACAACAATGACTTAGGAAAGGAAGACACGTTTTTGAAAAGGATGAACAACTTCTGGTAAGTGGGTCTGCTGCCCCTCTTTTACTAACACCACCTACACCTACATCGTGCCTACACGATGTTGAGTTCGCGCTAGGAGGGCCTGTATAATAGAGTAGTCAGGTTCCTGTTTTTTGACTCATTCAAAATGCCGCTTTGCATCGCGGAAGGATATATTGCAAAAAATGCCTGAAATACCTTCAATTGTCTTTGAATGATTACTTCAACTGCTTTCCTACCACATAAAGATCACAAATTGAACACATCTCTTCACTAACATGGTCTAATCTCCCTCCCCCCCCCCCAAAAAAAAAGTTTTTCTAGGGTGTTAAATTCGTAGGGTAACCTCCTTCGGCGGGATTCCCCTTGAATTGGTGGTGTGCTACCTTTTGTCTTCACTGCAAAGTCATACATATCACTCATCCGTGTCCGTGAAAAACCATGGGGGTCGTCCCATGGTTGCATTGACAGAAGAACTATATTCAAAAAAGGTCACAGCAGGGAGCTGCCTTTAGTAGCAGCTCCCTGGTATTAGTTCCGTTCATATACGTCACTAGTATCCCTTCCCCAATTATTTCTAAGTTCAGCATTTAATCAAACTTGAACGATATTGTCTTACACAAATCAGAGTGTCGAACCATCCAGTAATCAATCATAAAGATACATTGCATCATTTTTACGTCCTATAATGAAACGTGAATACCAAAAAGTCGATGTTTATAATTTATAGCTATTAGCTGCGATTCGTCTGTCATCACATTATTAACCAGACACGTTTCTTATTACATTCTATAGCAAGGACTTTTTGTCGCTTCTTTGACGATGTCCTTTTACTACGGACGAAAATATTGTCATTGTAGTAAGTTTATGTATGGCCATGACTCGCAATTGATGAAACGATTACCTAATGAAAGCAATAAGTAACACAATTCTATGAATACGAATAAACTGTCGAGTAAAAGATTCTGTAGAAGACGAATTTCATCATTCCAACAACCCGTCTGCAATACAATTGTAGTTTGGGGTGAAAAGTTTGGCCCTTTAATACGGGAAGTTGCAACTTTCTGCTTACTATAAGTTGACCCTTATCAGCTTATGTTATGTGACGTAGACACTAAATTTAGACCGTGCACAGAGGGTCAAATTGTTGGTTTACTGACGGAGATTTGAACGTTTCAAGACATTCTGTAACTGTAAATTTTTCGCTAAGTGGCTCGTTCATTTCATCTCTTTGCCCTTTTCGGAAATGGAAAGGTAGCAAGACATTTATGAGCTAATTATTCTCTAGTTTGTTATAATTATATCAGGGAGTTGTGGTGTTATCAGGAAAACGTTTAACTTATTCATCATAAAGTCCATTTTTCTCATTTGTTCAACTATTGCAACTATTGCCAAATACAGGCAATGGTTATGAGAATCGGGTAATCTGATTTTCGATAATTTAATCATGTAGGGTGAGAATGTCTTCCCGTAAGTCTGCTTGAAAATTCATTTCAACACACCGTGTAACGTGACAATTCTGTCAATAAGTGTTACTAATAGAGGAAAAATCATCTACTTCATTTCATCCAATGGTAGTGGTACATTTTATCTGATTCTTCTGATCAAAATAACGACTGCTATAAGATCCCCATAGGCCTTAATTTTTTCAAAAGTAAAACCATATATAGTAGGAAGTTGGGGCACACAGTTTTTCAATATGTATTGAATTTAGCCAAGAGTCGCAATAGAGTAAAATTCACTAGATGTTTTCAGTTCCGGTTTGTAGTTTCCCCGAAATGATGCGGGATTCATCGATTGGCAGTGATACATTTTATCTGGTAATTTTCTGATCAAATAGCGACTGCTTAGATACCCCTATAAGTCTGGGAAATGTCATTTTCGACTGTCTCAGGGGTCCGATTTTTCAAAATTTTCTGTTCGCTTCGCGCCAACCAGCGGTGAAGTTCCGCGTAGATAGTATTCCTAGCAGCATTTTAGTTTCAAGTGAACAATTTTTGTGCAAACAGACCCTCGAATTAGTGACTTCTAAGACCCCCTATAAGCAAAGGTTTTGACTATCTGAAGTGGTCAGGTTTTTCAAAATTTCCTGCACGCTTCGTCCCAACTTATGGTGGTGCCGCACTTACACCGCTTCATAGCAGAATTTAAGTTTCAAGTGATCATTTTTTTACAAAAGGAAACTAAAAATAGCGAATGCTTAGATCCCCATATAAGCCCGGGAAATGCAATTTTCAACTGTCTGAGCGGTCGGAAATTTGAAAATGTTTTGTACGCTTCGCGCCAACTAATGGTGGCGCTCCGCTTAGTCTTTCTGGCTGAATTTTAGTTTGGAACGAACGTTCGTTTATCTGCAATTGAAACTTAAAAAGCGACTGCTTGGATCCCCTTTTCAAGCCTGGGAAATGTCATTTTTGACTGTCTGAGGGGTACGAATTTTCAAATTTTCTGGACGCTCCGCGCCTACCAGTGGTGGGACTCCGCTTTGACTGTCATACAGGCAGAATTACATTTCTCGGGCAAAAATCTTGTGCCCCAAAAGTGAAATGCTCCCCTACGCCCCTGAAAATACTTCACTCAGGCGTGCACTGGAACAGCTGCTTGCAACATTCAGCAGGATTCCGGATTTGCGATCCTAGGATACATAGTTCAGTGGAGTAATGAACTGAGCTAATCAGTATCTCAAAAGGGTGTTTTAATCTTAGAAAAATAAAAAATTTTCTCACCAGAATTAGAGACAAATAAACCTGGCAAATGCCATTTCTAGCCATCTGGGAGGTTTTAAAATCCAAAATTTTCTTTGTACCCTCCGCGCCAACTGATGGTGGCGCTACGCTTAGATAGTAAATTCCAGCCACCCCCTACAAAAGTATCCAGCCCTCCATGGACCCCTACCAGGGCTTTGTTCCCTGAACCCCACCAGGGGCCCTTAAAGTGGCCCCTGGACCCCAGGCTGATTGGGCCAACAGTCTAAACCGTGTACAAACATGGGCCGATTTTCCTAAATTTTTAGCCAAATCGTTCGTTCATTTCATCTCTTTGCCTCGAATTGACTATTGATGTAATTAACTATGCACCGACCTACACATTGGTCTAACCATTGACCTCCAACTTTTTTCAAAAGTTACTAATTTATGGTCAGATCTAACCATTAATTGGTCACTTTTTGACCATACCATTGAGTCGGTGCATAGTTGACCATAGTGTTTTTAGAGTGTTGCACTCTGTGGTATTGAGTTGGATTCAACCTCTCTGAAAGAAGGATGATTATTCTAAACAGAGCGTCACCATAGGTTGGCGCGAATTGTACAGAAAATGAAGTAGCCCATGAAGGGAAACCTCCTTGAATATCCTGTTTAAAAAGGCAAATATACTTCTTTGTTACAGTAGTAGAGTCCATGCCCAAAGTCCAAAAGCTATTAGTAGCTAACAGTCGTCAAATCACCTTAAAAGTATAAGACGACTTGGTTTGTCGGCACCGCAACTCGTCTAGACGTTCGTCTTGTTATTAGATACTGAATTAAAGGTGAACATTAACTGAATTATCCTCTTTTTGGTTTCCCGAAAGGGAAAACCTATGGACTCATGCAGACAACACTTTTGCAAAACTTGTGTAGGATCGTGCATTTTAGTGTTGGCGTATACTATGGTTCATCGACTTTCTTAAAGGCAGTCATTCGTCACCCTAAACTACAGTTTCAGTATACATATATCAAAACTCTCAATTGGTACAGCTCTTTGATTGGCATCACATTCAAACAATGCATCATAGCTAAATTACACAGCATGGGCACTGAGAGTGTCTTGATTACACATTATGGACTTGTATGCCCACTGGGACAAGCCATGAAGCAATAAACTAGGATTGTGTCTGGATAAAGATGAGTTTTAGATAAATGTGGGCGGGGCTAGAACTAAGTAGGTTGGGAGAATTGGAACTGTTTGGGATGATGAAAATATGCCTTTAACATTGGTGAACTAGTACTACCCGACTAGGGGAAAGCCGTGTAATTTGGACCCCCTAATTACAAAGCCCCACAAAATCAGAGATAAGCACAACCAACTGCTCTAAGGGGCACTATTGGGAGATTAATGGAATATTCTTTTTGTAGGAGAGTAGAAAGTCTCCTTACATTTTCCCAGGGAAAGTTATCGCTAAAAATAGAAAATTTTGAAAGTGGTCCAATTTACACCACCCATGTGTAATTTGAACCAACTAGGTGTGTAAAATGAACCACCTGCCGTGTAAAATGACCGGGCAAAATATTGCTGCAAAATTTCTCAAATCATCATGTGAATTGATAACAGAAACACTTCTCACACCCTTCCTGTCTTTTAGTGTTATATTTTAGGCCTAATTGTACCCTTAAAATGACTTGCCCTTTGCTTGCCTTCCCCATCCCAAAGTCAGGCGCCGCAACGAACCAAGTAGGCACAGACCAAGTTTAGTAATTGGCTCATGGCATAGGAATTACGCATATGCCCAAGCTTATTACTAATACAAACTGCGAAGAGGAATGGAAGGGTGAGCATATTCTTCTATGTAGGGTACTCCTGCTGTCTATTCATTTCCATGTGTGTAATTAATTAAAGCACTGCACCCGGGCCCACGTGTTTGTAATTTGGACCGGTCCATTTTACACATCATATCGTTTAATGTGGACGAGCTGTCCATATTACACACTATGGGTGGTTCAAATTACACGATGTTACTAATTTTACCCAAACTCCTCTAGACTAGCCAAGTGTAGTTCTTACCGAAATATAACAGCCCAGCACTCAATAGGAATTATTATATTTTGTCATAATCATTATGCCTTGGGGGTGAACAAATCATTTCCCAGTAAAAACCCAACAAAGGGTCAACTCGAAAATAAGATCAGTTCACCAGTTTTTAATAAAAACCATACAGAATTGTGGAAATCACCTTAATCTCCACGATTGCGAAGTCAAACGTGAGTGTTCTGAGTTAGGTATCAATGAAACATAAAAGTAAGATACCCTCTCCCTCTGTGTTGGAATAATGCCGGTGGTTCAATTTACACACCGGTCCAAATAACACGGCTTTCCCCTACATATTGTTCACTATCGCTAGAGCCTAGCCGACGACATGTTTCATTGAACTTGAAAGCTGGTTTTGATGACTCAGCCAGACGAGACCATTTTTAACTTGGGCAATTGTGTGCTCTGTTTCTACAAAAATAGTATTGTTTGGAATTGAAGAAAAATAACGAACACTTTTTATTCTGTTTAAATTATTATATACATTAAATGCTAACTAGATTTTTACTTCATAGTTTTAACTTTGAGGAGAAGCAAGGTTTGACGAGAGAAATACTTTTACCTCCTTTGAAATGTTTCTAACTTTGATTAGGCATTGAGTTACGTCATAGGTATCTATATCGAGTTTCAAATAAGATTTAGAACGTATGGAAGCCGAGAAAAAGCTTACAGTAGAGAGGAATATGCATTAGCCCTTTGGGGAAGACATTCCTTTTGCAGTTATTTACAGGCCTTCTGGTGGCTTTTCACCTGGGTTTTGTAAAATAAAAAAAAAGTAAAAAAAAAAAAAAAAATATTCCACACTGTGTCCATCTAACCCTGCCGCAATTCATTTTCTTAACTCAAGACATATTTGGCTGCTTTAAAATTTGTCGATGACATTGTCTGTAATTTGGACAGGAGAGCCTGCATCGTAGCTCTGTCTGTTGACTTATCCAAGGTATTTGGTACTTTTAATCATAGTATTTTACTCCAAAAATTATACAGGTATGGAATACGGGGTGTGGCACTAAATTGGTTTAAAAGTTACCTCACAAATAGACAACAATTATGTCCGACAAAACAAAGTTGTTGGCTTTTTTTATAATAGTAGAGGTGATAGTCCCCACTACACCTTAAACTTTAAAGGTACCGTTAAAAAAAAATAGTAATTTTACTAAATTTTTAGGGATTACAATTGACAGCAAACTTTCTTGGAAGAATCACATAGATAATGTCGCCAAGTCCGTTTCTAGAATGGTTGGTGTTATGAACAGGTTAAAATATTATCTTCCTAGTAAACTCCTATTTACCATTTATCATTCTCTTATTGTCCCCCGTTTTTTCACCCAAATAGCACCCATCACAATTATCCTACTAGGGGAAGAGATAATCTCATACAACCCTTCACACGGTCAATATTTGTTCATTCCCACGTACGAAGTTATGGGGTACACCTCTGGAATTCCCTTGATAGTAAATTACGAAGCTCTCCTAATAAAAACTTATTTAAGAAGTACTTTTAGAAATTTCTTCTTTCTCTTTGTGTTTCTTAACAAAATTTTTTTCTTATGGTTAATGAGCCTGAAATTCGTGTGAAAATTTACTGCACTTTTCTGTATAGCTTATAGCTGCATTATGTTTTGTTTTTATTTTTATAATTGAAAACCTCTGGTTAGGACCAGACTAGAAAAGCTTATAGCTTCATCTGGTTCCATTTTTTTCTTTTGTTTTTTACGTACTGTAATGTAGTGCATTGTCTGTTATTATATTTCTGTACTAACATTTCTATGTAGTGCAATTGAAAAAATAAACGATACGAAACGATACGAAACGATATCTCATTTTAAAGATTGGTAACTTTTGTTCAAAAATACCTCTGCTCTTCAACGAAGCCACAAAAAGCCATGAAATGTGGGCACGTTGTCTCTGATTCCTTTTGTTTTTCTTTATAAGTTAAAGTCATTTTTGTCCTTGATATTTTATACTGTTGGAATGTTTAAATAGCCTTTCCTGTAGATGAAGCACACCCTTCACCATACGTGAAGTTCAACCACCACTGCTGTTCAATATTGCGTGCAACGGCATCCAAATTACAAATAAATTGAATGTACTGCCAAATTAATGTGCCGCGATGACATCGCAGGTTTTTCATGATGGAAAAAATCAAAAGAAAAAATGCATTACTTTATAAATTTGTACCTTCCAAACGCTATATGCTATTGAGATGCAGTTTTCGCCTCCTGCAAAAGAAAATTTTTTTTCATATCTTGAAGTTAATGAATTTTGTCTCCGGAATATGCCATTGATAATCCTTTCGGGAAACGTTTCATAATTCAGTTTTGATTTAACAATTTGAAGAGTGAGAAAGGTACATGGGTACAGTCATTTGGTGTGTAAATGTCCATGTTACCTCTCAGTGTCTCTCTGTTAAGATTTGATTGATTAGTGGTAAAAATCAGGAATAAACACTTACAAGGAGTAACAAATATAAAGTTAGGTCTACATACCAGCTAAGAAATGGCAATTTGATTAGCTTTGTTGATTACCATGGTCTGTAAAAATTTTATATGTGGCGTTTAATTTATTTTATTCATTAAGAAGAATTGAATTTAACAATTTATGCCTATGTATTTTGTGATTTTCTTTAATGAAGGAGAAGCGGTATCGACTATACGATACGAAGAGGATGAAAAGAGCCTATCACCTGGTTAAGAAAAAAGAAGTTGTCCTTACGAAAAGCAGCTGCTATATGTGGTGTTCCTGAAACTTCTTTGAGACGATATATTTCAAAAGGAGAAGACAAAATCGACTCTCCCATGGGAAGGAGCTCCACCATCCCTATACAACATGAAAAAAAAAACTTAAAGACCACATAATATATTTAGCCAAGCTGGCGTTTCCTTTGTCCAGAATGGATGTAAGAAAAATAGCTACAAACACAGCAATCTTTCTGGGATTAAAAGAAAAAGAAAGCAAGCTGTTTTCCAAACACTGGTTGGAAAGGTTTTTGAAACGATGGCCCCAACTCAAAGTTGTAAAACCACTGAAGTTGAGTCTTAGGAGGGCTAAGGCCACGAGCAGAGAAACAGCTACTATGTATTTCAATGAGCTAAATGACATATTGGATAAGTACAGTGATCTTAAGGACAAGCCACACCTTATTTTCAGTGTGGATGAAAGTGAGTTTCAGGTGGAACATACCCAACACAAAGTTGTAGCACCGACGGGTATGAAGGTTAATTCACTTGTAATTGACCGTGGTGCAATGACTACTGTATTAGCTGCTGCCTGCTGGAAGTGCTGCAGGTCAAGCCATTCCTCCCTATAAAGGCAAACGGATGAATGATCTTTTGAAAAACGGCAGTGCCCCAGGAAGTGGCTTTGCTATGTCAGCAACAGGTTGGAGCAATGGTGACATTTTCATGAACTACGTTGAAAATCACTTTCAAAAGCATCTGCCAAATCGTAGTTACAGGAGAACATGTACTCCTTTCAGTGGCGGATTTAGGCGGGGGCGCACCCGACGCCCCCCCCCCTAAAATTTTCCAAAGCTTATTTTTTACTTTCACTAAATAGATCATTTAGCCTTCTTGTTTCTACATAATGTTGCATTATCTTATAATTTTCAAACCATGTAATTATAATTGTTACAAAGTTAGCAATTTAGAGCACACAGTTTCAAGCTTTCCGATAAAATGTCAACAGAGTGATATCGAAGGTCTCAACCCTATTTCGGACCACGCTTTATGTAGAACATTAAACTTGTTCTTAAAATCCATCTGCTATTTGGGTTTATCAGATGTGGAGTTTTTTTTAATCAACGGGAATTCTCGTTAATGTTATCATACACTCGTCATGGAAAAACAAAAGAACGGAAGAAGAATTTTGTTTTAATGAGAGAGTCGACTGAGAGCTTAATTAGAATGATTTCTGCCATAAATGTAATTTTACTGGTATTTTTCCTTTTACATTGAAAAGCAAAATCTTTACTAGTGCAAGTTTCAGACTGAAGAAATAGTTATAGATATGTCATGATGAATTGGTCAGGGTAAAAATATACACTTGATTTCCTTCCTTTCTAAATTTCACAATTTGATGATTAGCAGGCTGTATAATACCCATGCACAGAAATTAAATCCAGACCAAGAAACCCAAGCTACAGCATGCATACAGAGGAGGTTTCAATTACAATCCTGCCAAAGTACCGTGTAATTTTTTTCAACCTTAGCGGAATAAAAGCTCGGTGAAATAATAACAATAGACCTCCAGCAGTGGGTTTGGAAACTTGATATACCTCACTTGAACTATAGCAAAGTGAGGTTAGAAAATCAACTTTTTACCATGATCAGAACTGCATGGCCCATTGTGGTGAGGGATAGACTGCTACTGTACCACTGCTCTAATAACAAACAAAGTTTGAACACTCCATAAAAATAATCTATCAGTTATATTTATTCATTATAACAATTGTTTTTTTTCAGGAGCTTTCATCCCACTGAGCACTGAGAAATCAGAGAACACTGTTGCTGCATTTTGTGATCTTGCTGCAGGTTGCATTATCTGGACTGCCTCCATTCCATCTGACAAGGTCACTGTTGTAAGGATACCAGTTTTGAGAAACTGCTCATGTTTGCTGAACTCTATTTGTTAACTTGAAGTTGGAACTTGAAAGAAGTTCTTTACCATCTCGAGGAGTAAGATTAATTCTTCCAGTCAAAGTGACACCCAATCCTACTTCCAGTTCTTTCTCTCAAAATACTGAAATCCCCGAGATGAGTCGCTTTTTGACAAACACCGGACCAGTTTGGACAAATCTGCAGACGACACTGCTTTGCTGGGTTTGATTGAAAACGATGATGATACTGCTTATTTAGATCAGATTAATCATTTTACTAACTATTGTGAACAAAACTTTTTAGAACTTAAAGGGCCAATCCTCTCACCCTAAACTACACTTCTTGTATGGGGTAACAGAAACTCTCAATTAGCTCAGCTCTTTGATTGACTGCTAATTCCAACAATGCAAAAGTATACCAAATTCTACGTATATTACACAGCATGAACTGAAATGAGAGTGTTTCGATTATACTCACTGAGCTTTTCTTTACTCACCCCTTAAGCAATAAACTGAGATTGTGTCTGGATGAGGATGAATTTCATACAATTGTGGGAGAGGCATAAGTAAAAAGGTTAGGAGAATTGGTAATGTTTGGGTTGAGAGAACTGGGCCTTTAATGTTTGCAAGACAAAAGAAATGGTAATTGATTTTCGTAAGTCCATTATGATCCAAATGATGTTATTATTAAGGGGGGTGTTGTGGAAGGGGTAGACAATTATAAATATCTCGGGGTTATTTCAGATAGTCGCCTTTCCTGACATAATCATATTGACACGTTGAAAAAAATTTAATTCAAGGTTGTAAACCCCTCATCATTTATATCACAATGTATTAACCTTCGCAATTTGAATTTTAAATGTTCTTAAAGCTTGCCTCTGGGGCCTTTTTGACCCTTTGTTTGTGGGTTTTCTACCTGTTTCTTCTTTTGCAATTTGTACCTGTGCAATGTTGTCTGCTTCATATGTTTATTCCGTTTTTATGTTTTTGGTTTTTATGCGAGCACTCAGTTACCCCTGTGGGGTTCTATAAAGTTGACCGTAACTTGTATTATCTAAAGACTGTCTGAAGATAAAACCATAAGAGACTTGGTAAAGTTAAGCAAAACCTTTCAGATCCACAACTTGTGTAAAACAAAACTATGGCAAGTCAGTCTAGCTATGAGGTGGACGTGTTACCTGTGCACTTGTTAGGCCGACGCTTTATCAAGGCTTACAGTCACACCAGACAGTTGCAGCAGAGAGGATTTATGAATAGATCACGAGGACCGATGTTCAGCCTCCAAGTGCATGAGGCTCCAACACACATTAATGGCCACTGTCTGTTTGTGAGATGGGGTGATTTCGTCATTCGAAGAAAATACAAATTGCTGCCTTCTCTTGCCATAAAAAATCAAATCATATGAAACTAGCTGGTAGCAAAATACTCTGACTTCAGAAAATCTCTTTATTTTTTGGAAAAATTTTATATCTCATTTGGAGGGAACACGGTTTCCAGAGAAGGCACATGTCCCTTGCCCCCCCCCCCCCACCTTGGCGACGCCACTGTGTGTAACTGTATTTCATGTGCAAGTAGAGATGCACCGATGATTATTTGTAGGCTCCCAATGTAGGTATACTGTCCCACTATGTATACATACTGTAGTGTTATGTGTAAGTTGTTACTGAACATTAATGTGTGTACTCTGTGTGATGCCTATACCTTTACTCCAAATCCAGATATGGATTGATATCTGGATATATCTGGTTAAATACAGCCTTTATATGGCCATATCAAGCCAGATATAACTTGATTCAATCCCTGTCCAGATATGCAAATAAAGTTTGATATGGCCATATCAAGCCAGATATAAATTGATGAAATACCTTCCCAGATATACAAATAAAGTTTTATATGGCCATATCAAGCCAGATATAAGTTGATGAAATTCCTTCCCATATATGCAAATAAAGTTTGATATGGCCATATCAAGCCAGATATAATTTGATGAAATACCTTCCCAGATACACAAATAAAGTTTTATATGGCCATATCAAGCAAGATATAAATTGATGAAATGCCTTCCAGATATGCAAATAAAGTTTTATATGGCCATATCAAGCCAGATATAAATTGATGAAATACCTTCCCAGATATACAAATAAAGTTTTATAAGGCCATATCAAGCCAGATATAAATTTATAAAATGCCTTTCCAGATATGCAAATAAAGTTTGATATGGCCAAATCAAGCCAGATATAACTTGATAAAATGCCTTTCCAGATATGCAAATGAAGTTTTATATGGCCATATCAAGCCAGATATAAATTGATGAAATGCCTACCCAGATATGCAATTAAAGTTTGATATGGCCATATCAAGCCAGATATAACTGATTAAAATACCATGACAGAATTACATATAAACTTTAACATAGCCATATTAATACTTTACTGTTTAATTTGTGTACCTGTCCTTTACAGAGACCTTCTCTGGAAGCTGAACAAGTATCAGCAAACCAAAATCAGAACATTTAAACCATATTCAGCCATATTATAGTAACATATGCAAATGACTTCCCAATGTGGCGTGGTCAGGAATTTAGGGCCCTGATTTTTTTTTATTGTGATTAAGGAAGTAACAGTGAAAAATCATGAAACCTTCAACAAAATTTATGTTCGGATATTGCCCCATACGATAATTTAAACCAACAATGCAGTGTAAACATTTAAAAGAAGCAGTTTTTTCTTCACTATTAAGTAATTTAACAAATTCAAATACTTAAGTCAATGTTATACAATGGGCATTTAACTTTGTTATAGATGTTCAGATAGCCCTTAACATTATGCTGGCTCAGAAGGCTTCTGATACGCTTTACAGTGTTGTCCTTAAGTGGACGTATAGCTTCTTCGGGAAGCAGTATCAAGTTTGGTTTCGCCGAACGGCCCTTTGCCAGAGGGTCGGGAGGACTTTGGAAAAAAAGCTTTACACAAATGTAGTGCATTAATAAATTTTGGTCCAGTCATATATGGTCCAGATATGGGACATATATGCACCATACTTGTCTCCTTAATATGGGATCAATACAGTAAATCTTTATATAAACCAGATATGGTACTGCTTTATATGGGCTCAGTATGGAATAGCTTTATATAAACCATATATGGTATTGAAGTATATGGTTCATATCTGTTTAAAGACCTGATCCAGATAAAATTTTATCTAGCCCATATTTGGATTAGATCTGGTTCTGGCACAGATCAAGGTTATATCTGCCCAATTTTTTATCTGGCCCAGATATAAATCCCATATCTGCAGCAGATATGGGCCAGATATGAAATCAATATCTGGCCCACATATGGAATTTCATATCTGGCCCATATCTGGATTTGGAGTAAGGGTAGATCGTTTGAATCACTATGTGATGGCAAGTTTAGACTGGTGAATGACATTAATATTATGACCAAAGTGGGTCAGTGGTTACACCATTGTTTACTGTAATGTTAAAGAAAAAATTGCAAATTTTGAAGTAGTTGGGAAAATTTGGATTAGCCAGTGTAGTAGACTATCCTATTTCATGAATGGCTCTAATTGAGAATCATGTGACAATAACTTCCTCACAAAATTGCGAAATTTCAAGGAGTAACTCCTTGTTGTACCTAGGATATCCAATATTTAAGTCATGAAATTTAAAGAAAGGTACTAGGAAGAGAAATAAGAGAAAATTTGCTGTTATTTCAAAATAAGTTTGGGGAGAATGCGCTTGCCTTTTACGTTAAAGGCTCTGTGCACTGCTCATGAACAAAGCAGGGGTATATTTCATGGTGTATAGCTATAAGGGAGAGTGGGACAGTGTAAAACATAACATAACATAACACGTTAAAGGGCAAAGGAGGGCTGTAAAGGCCCCATAAGATGCCTTGTAATCCAAAAAAAAAAAAACCTCAGAAAACAAAAGCAAACCACCAACACCTAACGAGCCCAGAAAGATTAGATTCTACCACAGTCATGGAAAAAAACTTGTCAGTATTTACCTTAAAACGGTGCACTGATGTGGAGTTAACAACCCACTCAGGCAGGCTATTCCACTCACTTACAACCCTATGAGAGAAACTGAACTTCCTAATGTCAAGTCTAGCAAAAGACTTTGCTAGCTTTTTACAATGGCCTTTAACCCGAGGATTACTTTGGACTTTAAATAACTGCAAGCTAACAAAGGGTTCCCTTCAGATAGAAATTTGTATACCTGGAGCATGTCTCCCCTAATCCTTCTCAGCTCCAAAGTGGTAAGCTCAAGCAGCTTAAGTCATTGGGGATAAGGTAGATTTTTAACCTCGGGTATGAGTCGGGTAGCTCTCTTCTGAACTTGCTCTAAAAGCAATTTGTCCTTTTCAAAGAAGGGACTCCAGGCCTGTGAAGCATAGTCGAGATGGGGTCAGGGGTAATTCAATGTTCAATTGATCAACTCTGCCCCGGTAATCCACTGTGCCCCACTCACCCCTGAGTCTTATGTTGAAGTGAAATGAAACATCTGGAGTATCCGCTTCATTCCGGGAGTAGTATCAAATTAAGTGAATAGGGAGTGTGATCCAGTGTGCACTGTGTAACTTTTCGTAGGGCACAGTGGATATCACTCTTTTTAATTAAATAATAACTACAAAACCAAAGAATACTTTTTATACAAAGACAAGTTTTGCTAATCTTTGGTACACACTACATCTATCAAATGTAAAGTAAGAATGATATGTACATGTCCATTAAAGGGGTATGCTTTGATTCGAAAAAATCTGATCAACTGTGCCCCACTCTCCCTTGCAAATTATTTTTACTCTTTATATGTTTTTGATTCCTTGCCGAAGGCAGGCAAGGAATCTATGCGATGGTGATGTCGTGTGTATGTGTGTGTGTGTGTGTATGTGTATGTGTATGTGACGCTTTGGCTTGTAAACACAATATCTCAAGAAGGGTGAGTGTGACTAACCTCACATTTGGTGTGTAGGTTGGTCATATTAAGTAGATGATCCCTATTGTTTTTGGTGGAATTCAAGGGTCATTTGGGGTCACGAGAGGTCAAAAGTTCAAAACTTTGTAAACACGATATCTCAAGAACGGTACACGTGACTATGCTCATATTTGGTGTGTGGATTGTTCATATTGAGTAGATAATCCCTATCGATTTTTGTGGAGGTCAAAGTTCATTTGGGGTCACGAAAGGTCAATTGGTATATTCCTTAGAAATTGCTTGTAAACACGGTATCTCAAGAAGGGTAAGTGTGACTAATCTCATATTTAGTGTGTGCATTGGCCATATTGAGTAGATGACCCCTGTTGTTTTTGGTGGAGATCAAAGGTCATTTGGGGTCACGAGAGGTCAAAAAGTCAAAACTTCGTAGACACTATAACTCCAGAACGGTACATGTGACTGTGCTCATATTTAGTGTGTGGGTTGGTCATATTAAGCAGGTGATCCCTATCAATTTTCGTGGAGGTCAAAGGTCATTTGGGGTCACGAGAGGTAAATAGGTAAATTCCTTAGAAATTGCTTGTAAACATGGTATCTCAAGAAGGGTAAGTGTGACTAATCTCATGTTTGGTGTGTGCATTTTTGAGTGCTGTAAATTTTCAGATCAATTTAAAAGAGAAACTGTTTTCTACCTATGTATGTATTTATATGTTCCGGATGAATAAAGTTCTTTCTTCAACAAAAAAAAAAGAGAAACTCTTTTTACTAAATAAAGTATATTTAAAATATTACATACATTCGTGCCTGAACTGAAATAAACTTGAAGTTTACTCCAGAAAAAAAAAACTGATTTAACTTTTATCTTTTGCTTTGCTTTGACCAAACTATGAAGTGACGTTAATAAATAATTGATTTCATAGACTGCCAGAAAGTGTGGAGAATTTTCATTGTATTTAGAATTTTTCATGAGAATTTTTCCGTGACTATGATTCTTTATACTTTGCCCTGTAACTTCTGTGTAATAAAAAGTATGCCAGATTGTTTAAGGCATAAATGGCTGCCACAATGCTCATACCTCTGCGCGAAATTCACATCTTGAGTAAAATGTGGAAGGCAGTCTTACCCCTGACATGTTGACCTATAAGATTTAAAGGGAGGGGTTGTCACAATCCCTTTGAATTTTTTAAACTATTGACAGGGGTGGCGCCAGCATTCGACAAGGGGCCAGCATTTCGAAGCCTCGACACAACGGTCGATGAGTTGCAGGTGGGACTTGACAGGCAGAATTTGAGGCGCACATAGTGTCTCAATTTTTGGCTTTCTTTATAACAAGTATTTAAAATTCCGAGCTTGTTTTGAAGTTGGACTGAAATTTTTGGGAGAAATTTGGCTTTTAGTGAGGCCCACTAAAATCGGGGTGTTTATGGAAGAGTCTGCCTGTCCTATGAGCGAACCCAAGAAAGTTAAATGGACGACTCGAATTCGTGTGGGGCTACGCATGCTGTAAAAACTGAAAAAGTCGCATTTTGAAATTGGCACTTTTAAATTGTCACAGAAAAATGCTACTTATTTTTACCATATATTTATGTCTCAGGTGATCAAATGTATGTACACTTATGTCGCTAGTTTTAACTCTGCAGTGTATGTCGCCATCAGAGAGTATAGGCCGACATAAGAGTACGGGAGCATTTAAGTGTGGGGGACAAAAGATTCTGTGCCTGAAAATCCAATCCTGTCCGAAAGACTATATAAGCCGAGCGCGATCGGCAGTTGGAGAGGAGCATTCCGAAAATTTTAAAAATTGCGAAACCTCAGAGAACCCGAAATGCCATTTCCAGGCTTGTAAACAGAACCTAAACATTCTTTATTTTGCAGGGCTGGAGTCGCTTCCAACTGTCCCGAGTCCTGAGTCGAATCCGAGTCCAGGTCCGAGTCCAAGTCAAGCCCGATCCAGAAGGCTTTAAGTCCAAGCTGTGTTCGAATCAGCCAGAATCCGAGTCCGACAGAGTCTGGCAGCAAATTCTCAACAGTGAACGGCAGCCATGGGGGAGTACGGAGTTCACTCATTTAGCTGACTAACTGATAAATTTTTGGGGGAAGGGGAGGGAAAGGGCGCAGCCAACAAAGGGCAAGGGGAAATGTTGGGGACAAACACTGCTACTTCCATTGCGAAACTAGGCCCAAAGCGCTAACTTCGGGGTCCAGGTCGTGGCTCCAGGGTCCCACCAAAATGATCATACTTCCCTGGAATCTGTTCTTACAAAGTCATGACCTTGTAAATAACTATGAATGAGCTCATTAAGGATGAATACCAGATGTGATTGCATAGGGTGGGGCAACTTGGAGAAAATTTTAGTTGAAAATCTGAGGGAGGAAATGTCCCCTCATGGTGCCGCCACGGGAGGGGAGGCAGGAATGTTTATAGACCCAGATCTTACTAGTCCTTGTCTCATCGTTCCCTCGTATCATACGCCCCTGCCTAATTCATTAGTCTCTCATCTCATTATTCCCCCCCCCCTTGCCATTACTCGGTCTCATTCAGTGGCGTGCGCAGGGGAGGCATTGGCCCATTCCCCCTCATGTATGCCATTTTTGTATCCTAAAAATACGTTATTTTGTAACGCAAATTTTACTTCAAATGGTATTAAATAAATATTTTAAAGAATATTTTCAGGGACATTTGGTGTAGACCCCCGATGCTTGCCACGGAATGAAAGAATTTTGGACTCTGTCCCACGGTCTAGTAGCATAAAGTGGCGGTCAAGTAAAGCGACCGGTGTAGTAAAGTAAACTCGCCCGCCAAGTAAAGCAACCGCCCGGGTAACTAACCCCGTAATAATGCCGTAGTGATACATCCAACCGGTATATCACCCCGGCAATTTTTGGTCTACACGGCAGACATAAAATTTTGAAGGAAGATGTGCCATGCATTCTATAGGAAAAAGGCCGGAAAAAAAAGTGAAAGAAAAGTGAAAGAAGTAAAGCGAAGAGAATGTACGTATAGGAGAGGGTGAAATTGAGGTCGCTATGACAATATGACAGTCGAGGTTTATACAGTCAGACTGTTGAATATTTGAATTTAAATCGTCGTCGGCTTGGTCAATTTGACCTCACACCAAATTTGGCGCAGTTCGATGACATTCGATTGGGCTAAAACAGAAACCATGGACCATGTACCCTTGGGGTTTAAAGCCCTCCTGGGGGTCATCTTTCAGACCCCCCTTCCCCCCCCCCCAAAAAAAAAGACTGACTACATGTGTATTCCACCATGCTGACTCTCAAATGACATTTTTAGTTTTATACCTCACTTCTCTGGGGCAGGGGAGGAGGCAAGAGGATTCCAGGTGTCTCCGATCGAGATGAAAGTTATAAGACTGGTTTAACTGTACCCCATAATTTCAAAAATGGTAGTTATAGCACCTTCACACGCACGATAGAGTCAACAGTTACTTATGTTGAGGCCCCTTTTTCCACTTGCCTCCCTAGAAGGGTCACTGTGATCCAGGGGAGGAAGCCATAGCAAACGTGCATTGTGTGTGCGATAGAAGGCACACTATGGTGTACGGATACCCCAAGTGTGTGCCTGGGTATGGCCCCCCTCCAACAAGTTACAGTAAGGGCTCAAAGTTTGAACATCGGTGTTTTCCATTATACCGTTACACTTATTTTTAGGTCCATTGCCTACTTCCACTTGCCTACGTAGAAGGGCCCCCGTGGCACAGCAGAGGAGCTATGACAAAAGTTCGTCATGTTTCTGTTAGAGGACACATGCGTGATTACCCCATATGTGTTGGAGATCTTGCCTACCTCCCACAAGTTACAGTAAGGGCCCAAAAGTTGAAAAATTATCCCGCGGCCATATAGCATAACATGGTAACACTAGATTTGTTTATCTATGATTCGTTGACCACGTTTTTCGAGCGAAAAGCAAAAAGCAATGATTTGTTTGACTACTGATTTGTTTGTCTAAGCATTCGTTTGACTACAGTTTAGTATGCAAGCAAACTCTATGCTCCAAAATTTGGTATGAGCGCACAAAATCAAATAACATTTGTTTGTACGATAGGCGTTCTATACTCAAGGCTGTGTCCTGTGTGATCAAAGAATTTTAAACGTAGATACCAAACTCCTATAGACGAATCGGAACAGATTGTGATGGTCTGATTTTAGTCGGCCATTACTGGGGTCCATCACCTTTTATCTTTAAATTTCCTTCCTTACCTGTTCAATGGATGGTTGTACACTGAAGTGTATCTTGATTTTCTCAACTTCACTGAATATGAGGATTTGAAATTCACGTAGACAATAAATGAAGATGATTAAAGGTTAATGGACCCCACTAATGGCTGCCTACAGTCACTAAAAACAAGCGCTAATCGGATTCGTCTATAGACGAGTCCGATTAGCGCTTGTTTTTAGTGACTGTAGGCCGCCATTAGTGGGGTCCATCAGCCTAAAATCGTCTTTATTTATTGTTTACATGAATTTCAAACCCTCATATTTAGTGAAATTGGAGAATTTAAGATACAAATTAGTGTACAACCATCCATGATAGAGGTAAGCAACGAAATCGAAATATTTAAAGGTGACGGACCACAGTTATGGCCGACTGAAATCAGACCATCACTTGCTGTCAGGATTCGTGTATATCTACACTAGGGAGCTTTAGATTTCACGACGCGGACCTCATCTACAACGAAATGACGTCATTTGTACCTATGCCATTCCAAACGCAACGCGCTCCACTGCAGTTGCTAAACGAAAAGGGAAATGTAGGTTGTGACGTCACTACGTTGTAGTTGACGTCCGCGTCGTGAAATCTAAAGCTCACTACTGTTAGACACGCTGACTCCTCACGGAGGCTCAACAATCGGATGGGCGGAAGTGTTCATTTGACATGGGCACAATTCTATTCGATTACCTGTGTGCCCAATTACGCATGCGTAACAGAAAATTCAATTGTGACGAGATGTCAGCGTGCGTGCATTTTCAAAGCGAGTTCTGTACGCACACAGTGCATTTCTCCGTGTGACGTCCGGAATAATTGGCCCGTACTTCCGCGTGCTTGGAAAAGGAACGCAATAGTTGATTTTGTGTTGAAAGCGCGTAAGAATGTAAACGCGTGCGTAGATGTGCGCTTGTGAAGATACCATAGAAACTGACCTATCAGTAAGCCAATGAACTTCAAACCAGTCGTTGTGCGTTAATGTTCAAATTTTCCTAAGTAGAAAGCCTCGAAGAAGCCTCAAACTGTTTCATGTGAGTGAAATTCATTGAAGAACAGTGTTTGCCAGAATTGCAATGTTTTAAGATCAAACGTATTTATGCTACCGTAAGATATCAATTAGGCCTAACTTGTAGCTTTCAAAACGACTGATCAGTGATCATCACTTCCGCCCCTCCGCTTCGGCCTCCGTGAGGAGTCACCGCGCCAGTTTGTTATCTATACTTGTAATATCTTTGTGTATGATATACAATGCCAAAGGGTTGGATACAAAGGTAGTATACATAGATTTACTTTTTTCGAAACTATGACATTTTCAGCGTCGGTAACATAAACACGAACGGTAGCAGCATGTGGACTTTTGTTCATTTCACCTTCAGTAGGGCGCGCACACGTACTATGTCGTAAAACTACCATAGATATCAAGTTGAAACAGAATGAGTTTGCCCGGATAAGTTACTCAATGCATGGCCGCAGGGCGGCGATGTTTTGCATGGCCACAGTGCAACCTCGCCGCCCTGCGGCCTATCCGTTCCCCTCGCTTTACTTGGCCGGCGAGGTTACTCTGCTGCACCGGTCAGTGCGACTCGGTTTTTAACAGCAAAACTCTGTGCGTTTCTCTCGTTCGGAGAGCCCTAATTCCCATTTAGTCACCTCAGCTCGCCGAGATTCCAAGGACAAAATCCTGCTTCATTATTTTAATTCCTTAAGATGGTTTTCCTATTTAAAATTTTGCTTGAAATTACCGTATGATGAACCCCAATAAATGTACGCACAGATTCAGTTTTTAGCCTAGTTCAAGAGGTAGTTCATCGGAGAAGTATTTTAATCATGAGCTGGTAGAAGAAAAATTGTCATACATAAATACATGCACATATGTGACTGGTAATTGATCAAACAATTGGTAAAGGTTTCAATTTGTTGAAAATGACTTACGACTTGTAATCACTGAAAGCTTAGATATCAATTTCGTAAGTGTCCGGTTTCTTAAAGTTCATGAAAATATAAAATCTGTGTAATATTATAGCTATTTTCCAACATGGTTAAAATAATTTAATTTACTATAAACCTTATTTCGAAGAAAAGCTGTAAATCGTAAATGAAAATCTTGCAGCTGTGTTATCAGCTAAACTTACCCAAAACAAATCCGATATAATTACCAGGACGATTACCGGCAAATGCGTTTCTTTCCACCGTGACTGGGATGTTGTTGTAGGCTCGTAAGGTGAGATATATTCCTTAATTCCTAACCTAAAAATCTGGCCATAGGTACCATTCCGAAGCTTCCTACAGTCTCATATAAGTAATATCCTTATAGATTGTCAAGTCTGGCATTAAAAAGGTTAACATGGTAATGTTTCAGCACTAGGTTTAGCCACGTGGATTTCATGTCCTACGTTGCCGAGCATAAGCCAGTGCTTCCATGCAGACCTAACACTTGGGATACCGTGGGGAGAACTTCGTCAGAAAGGAAATCTCAGCACAATTCAATTTAGATTTCTGAATTGGGTGGAGTAAATTTTGCAAATGACTCTTGTTTGTGTTAACAGAGGATAAATCTGCACTCTCGCCATGACTGCCAGTTTGAATGTGATCCAGTTACCGGGTTTCGTCATGGTTACCAGACTGACCTTACGTGACCTTATGTTCAGTCCCAAAAAGCTGTTTATAATATCTAAGTTGAGCTATACCTGCCTCATCACAGAAAACGTTGATGTCGGAAACATGATACATTGATGCAGTGTTCTTGATTTGCTTCATTCAAAATAATCCCTTGGAAATCTAAAGAATTTAAATTGGGGTAGTCTCACTTCATAAATCTGTTTCTTCCACGGACTTATATATGCATGGACAGAGCATGTAACGCGTACGTCTTATCCGTACATTGTCGCCACCGATTGGGTCAAAACAAGGCGCACCACGATGGCCGCCGTGAAACTATGTAAGATTTAACGACAACTCTGTAATATTTAAACAAAATTCAAACTTGAATGCATGGGGAACACTAATATATTCCTGCAATACGTTTAGTGATTTTGACCTTACCGTGCATTATTTCGAAAATATTTCAACTTTCTTGCAAAATTTGTTGATTTCCATGAGCCAGTCTAAACCATAGAGCAGGATAGTAGTTTCCCATATTCTGCTCTATGGTCTAAACTTCAACACAAAACCATAGCAGACAGCCATCTTGCTACGCCTTTTCTCACACGTACGTACGATAGCGACAATGAATGTACTGTGCAGTATGCTCTGTCCATGTATAGGAAGTCCGTGGTTTCTTCTTAATTTCGAGAATTACAGCAAGGTGCCAGTGACAATAATAACAACTTATCATGCATGGCACAAATGTATAAGAAGAATAGATTGTGGGGAGAAGCACTCTAGAATAAACAGAGGGCTGATCTGGGAGAGTGTTCCACAGAAAATATACTATTAGCAAACAAACACATCAATAACAACCCTCAAGACGAACACATCGACCTATCCTTCCATCAACTCGACCCCAACCACCCCATTTCCCAGCGACCTACCCCTCCCTAAGTCCATTCTTTTGAGGAGTTTTGAGGAAAGAAATGATAATCGAAAGGGGAATAATGCATCTTTGGTTTCATAATCAGTTAATTTTAGCAAGGTTAAGAGACTTGAATAGTAGACGAGTACGTTCGTGTGGGGAAGAATTTGTGATACGTCTTATCACAGCGCTTTTTTGATGAAAAAACTAGTTTTAGCCGGTGACGTGTTGCTTGTGACGGGCCTAGCAAGACTACCATAGGAATGAAGAGTAGTAGGCTCAGGCTTAGATAAATAGTATGAAGCACGAATTTGGGTAGCATCCGCCGATTTCAACACCTGACCTTTGGCAATTTGCGAAAACAAAATTTGAAATATGATTACGTTAGTTTAGCTTGAATCAACGTAGATACCACCAAATTAATAGGCCTACCATTAGCCTGTGTGATCATTTTTCGCTAAAAAAAAATACTCTTCAAGTTTTCAAAGATATTGCCTCAAAGCCAGGGGCTATCATTGCTTCTGGCAGCAAGCAGGGGTGGCGCCAGGATTTGTCAGACAGGGGGGCCAAGCTCCCCCACAGGGGGGGGGGGCAGAATTTCAAAATTTTGGGCTTTCTGTTTAAACAAGTACTTAAAAATCTGGAGTTTTTTTTTAAGAAATTTGGCTTTTGTTAGTACCATGAAAAATTTTGGGTATCTATTGAAGAATATGTCCTTCATATGGCAAAAATAAAAAACGTTATATAGGCGACAGCTGAAATTCTTTTGAGGTTACTCGTTAAATCGAGACGAGACTACAAGTTTGCCTGGAAAGTTTTTTCCCTTTTTGAACGAAGATTTGAAAATTAAGTGCTTATTAAATTGGAGAAATTTTGGAATTTAATGAAAGAAAACTTGTTTTTTTTTCTAAGGTTATTATGAATATTTGGCTTTTTTAAGTTATATGCCTTTCAAGAGCAAAATTAGGTAGTATGCCGGGTGATTAACAGAGTTGGCTTTGGTTATTTATTGTATGGAATATCCATCCGTCGGAATTAGCAAATTTTGCCACTTTTAACAATATGAAGCTTCTATTGGAGAAAAATGTAAACCTTATGATAGTTTGGGCGTTTTATGGAAGAATCTTACCTTCTCATGAGAAAAAATCAAGTAGGGGGCGATCTGTAGTTTTGTTGGGGTTACTGAATATCATGCAGATTCAGGCCCTCAGACCATATTTGGAACATTCTCCCGAGGAAAAAGTTTGGCTTCGCATATATTCGAAGTTTCATATTTTATTTTATTGTCATAGGCGTACGGGAGCGTTTCAGTTTGGGAGGGAGCACAATTGATTTTGTCCGAAAAGTGTAATCCTCCCCGAAAGACCATCTAAGTCGAGCGCACAGAAATTTTTGAAAAAATTGAGAACCCCAGACAGCAGGAAATGGCATTTTCCGTGTGCGAAACTAGAATTTGAGATGTCAGCTTTCGAGCTTTCGAGCTCTCTTTCGCAATAAAATTTTCACTTCATAATACTGACCCAAATCGAAGAATAATTTACAAGCGTGCTTTGTTCTGTTAAGTAATCTGTTCGACCAAAATACTATCTATGCGGAGTGCCACCATCAGTTGGCGCGGAGCGTACAGAAAATTGTTAAAAAATCTAACCTCTCAGATAGCCGGAATGGCATTTCCCAGACCTGTAACTAGAAATGAAGCAGTCATTATTCTGAGCTTTCCTTTAAAATGAAAGTTTCACTTCAATAGAAAAAACCCCAAATTGCTAAATGATCAGAAAAGTATCAGATAAAAGGTACTGCTACAAGTAAATGTAATGGTCTTGTCTCTTTTCGGGGGGGGGGGCGGACTATGCGGAATACGGAATAACTATAATTGCACGGTTCACTAAATAAATGAAATTTTTTACGTGACTGCTCGAATTTCAGACTATAAATGGTTTTAAGTTCCAACGTATTTGAAAATATGTCACGTTACAAGGTACCTTCAAATAAATTTTTCAGTCAGACTTATGGGGAGACATTCTCACACTACTGTTTTTCAGTAAGAGTAACTGAAAACGGGCTGGTCGATTTTCATTACCGTTGCTAGAATTCGGCTGTTGGGGCAGGCCAGATGGCAGCAGGGAGGTGTTATTAGATCGAGTCTTTAATTTATGCTAATCCAATTAGATTGATTTCAAAGTGGACATTAAATCCTTTATTTCTGGATTATTGAACTAAAGGGCGTGGAATTCCTTTGTTTAATACCTAGGCAACCTCATTCATACCTACGGTGACTCCGACAAAAGGGATTATTTGGAACAATGCTTTTATGTGTAAGTAGTTGCCGACAAAGAAGTGCAAGACACTGTCTCGGCAATTCAAACGACTGGCTATTGCTAATGATCACAATGATCCTGGCTATAGACCAATTCTGATGAATTATGCAAATGAGAAAAAGAGGAATAAGACTAAACATTGCTATCGGATTTTCATCAATACTCGCATTCTCTCGCATGGTCGGAACGGCACACCCAAATAGAGTAAAATACAGAGAACAAGACAAGTATGTTGTAATCCGCGTCGAAACGCGTCGAAATCGTCAAATTAATTTTCATCCTTTAGCGACTGGCAATATTAAGACAAGGGATAAATTTCCCGATCTGCTGTTCGACACCTAGCAGACGACGTAACAGGCCTGAACACCTGCTAATACCTCAGTGTTAAGCCTATTGAATCGTAAAGAACAATACACAAAAGAGATTAGTGTCGGCAACTACTACGTCTCAAAGAAAAATGTTCTCGATGGATCTCCATCTAATCACACCTCCCTGATGGCAGACCATCGGGCGCTGCATGCACATGATCAACATCTCGTCTGTTTTTGTCAAGAAAATTCGGAATTATGAGTTTCCTTGAAGAACATGGTCTTCTAGTGAGCAAAATGAAGAAGAACTTCCGGGTGACTGAAGTTTATCAGACCCGCATCTTTTATCAGTTTACCGTGGGCATGAAGATGAAGGCTTTTGACTACGTAATGTACCGATGAACAAATACTGCACCATTTTGCACATTGTTTCTTCGGTAGTATGTATGTCTCTTGTAAAATCTCTACAAAAACTAAAAATATTTTTATATTTTTTCATGCTCCCCAAAAAGGGAAAATCCTAAAACTTAGGCCTATAATCAGTTCAAAGTTTTGCCAAACATAGCACTATTTTGCATCTAGGAAATTTAACGCAAAGAAAGTTTCTCAGAGGGGGACACAACTACTTTTGGTTTTTTTTTGTAAAAGGGTAAGGTACTGCCTTAGGTAAGCTGAAATCCATTCAAATATTGCCGCATTTGCGGCTGGGTACATCCAGTTTAAAACACGTGGGAAGTGCCGTTTCCGGCCATCTGAAGGGTTTTTAAAGCCCAAAATTTTCTTGTACGCTCCGCGCCAACCGATGGCGGCGCTTCGCTTAGATTCAAATATTGCCGCATTTGTGATCTATGTCCTTCTGAAGTTTACAGTTTTTCCCAAGGGAAAAGGGAGATACCGGTTCCCTTTAGTCTCATCCCCCAGGCCACAGATCAGAAGTGCCCAGTTTTGGGGTCCCTAAAAAGTGTATGTATTACCATTTTTCATAGATTGATTTTTTATTCTCATTATTTGAGAAGTCGCAGACATGAAATTTGTACTTCAAGGCTGGGTACATCCAGCTTAAAACACATGGGAAGTGCCGTTTCCGGCCATCTGGAGGGGTTTTAAAGCCCAAAATTTTCGTGTACGCTCCGCTTAGATAGTCTTGCCGTGCCTGGCCCTCTGAGGTATCAGGCCCCCCCCCCCACTTGTTACCTAGGCCCCCCCAAAATCCCATCCTGGCTACGCCACTGACTTAACGCAATTTGGAAGTAGCCTACAGACGACCACGAACGTATATGGCTAGCCGTGTGGGACAAACCCTGTATAATTAATGTGGTATTAAAATCGAATTAATACCAGGATTAAATCGATTTATTACCAACATTATATCGAATTTATCCCAGTAATAAATGGAATATATCCAACCGTTAAATCGAATTTATCCCAGTATTAAATGGAATATATCCAGCACTAGTTGAGTATTTCCCAGTATAAATTGCAATTAATGTCAGCATTAATTGAAAACATCCGAGGATTAAATCGAATTTATCCCAGCATCAATGTCAGGATTAAATCGAATGCTACCATTAAATCGAATTTATCCAAGCATTAAATCAACCAATCACGTTTGAGGAATATATCCTATATATAATACTAAACAACTAAAAAACAGCCCGCGATTGGCTGGAATGTATCCCGGGGTAAATTCGATGTAATGTTGGTATTTTAATTCCATATAATCCTGGTATTAATTCGATTAAATACCGGTAATAATTATTACACGTGTCCCACACGGCTTGCCATATACGGTGGTGGTCATCTGTATAGTCTGCTTCCAAATTAAGTCTAGTGCGTGGTTTAAGTAAAAAAAAAGTCAGAAAAACGAAAGATAAAGTCAAAATAGCGAAAAAAAACTTAGCAAAATGAAATTAATGTCAGAAAAACGAAAAAAGTCAGAAAAACGAAAACAAAACTCAGATAAAACGAAAAAAAAATCAGAAAATCAAAGAGCAAAGTCAGAAAAACGAGAATTAATGTCAGAAAAACGAAACAGACTCAAAAAACCAAAAACAAATTAAAGTCAGAGAAACAGTTTTTCTTCTTCCTCGTGGCCCTGTTCAGCCGCCGTAGTCTGCAAGACTGAAGAGACATGGTGAACTTGGCAGCAAGAGAATGACTATATGCGTACACTAGCTAAGAAAGAAAAATGACTTGTGAAGAGTTTTTTTTTTTTTTTTGCACTTTTTTCAAGTTTTGTTTTCATTCACTTTTTCTTTTTCTTTTTTTCTGCTTTTTCATCTTTGGTTGTAATTTAATATGTATGTACTGTACAGAAATTGTTAATAATGATAGCACTTGCGCATCAGATACCTATATGATTCACCTCAATAATTACCTGTCTTTCAGATCAAAGTCTACCCAATGGCTTTTTCCTACGTCTTCTGTAATCACTGTCAAAAATTTGTAATGTTTGCTTGCAGTTTGATTAAATAATCAATTCATTGCTTACATAGGCGTACGGGCTGGTAAATTTTTGGAGGGAACAAGAGCAATTTTGCCCAAATAATGGCACCGTTTGTCATGTTATGCTCATGTTTTGCCCGAATGGACCATCTATTTTGTCCGAATTGGGAGGGCGAGTGCACTCCATCCTCGTAAGCCTATGATTGCTTAACTGGAGGAGACAGAAACATTGAATAAAGGTGATGAACTAGGCAACAAAGTACGATTATGCAAAAGAACTGGAAAAGAGAACTTGTTAATTGAGGCACCTCTGCTTTTTCAGTTTTAAAGTTTTGGAATATGCTGTGAAGCACTATCCGTATTGATACTAATATTTGTACACATCAAGTACCTTTATGGATTTATTTTTACAGGTAGCCTTTCAGATCAAAGCCAGCATTGTTTAGACAATCATCCCTGCTATGCTTACAAAATCTAATCTCTATCAAGTTTGGTGCCTTTGAAAAGTGAATTAAATTCTTATATAGTGGTGTCATTCAAGGAAGCTGAGGCCTTAGGGATAACTGTGATTATTTCTGAAAATTGCTCGAGTCTTCAGCACAAGAAAAGTAAGTTTTTTTTTTTAATTTCAACATGTGTAACATGCTGTTGTGTACCTGTTTTCTAGGTTGATACATGTAAACATTTTGATCATTCAAACATTAAAACACTGCACATACCATCTTATCATTTGCAGAAGGAAATCACGGAAAACAAAGGAAAAGCCGTGTAAGATTTACATAGGATTAAGGACTGCAGTTTTTTTTCTCTTTCAAATTACTTATTTATAATTACCTCTCATACTATACTTTCTAATATGTTATGACAATTGGGCCCAGGGCCCAACTTTGGGAATAAATTCTTAAATAAAGCACTGATTCTAGACAAGATTAAAAGGTGAATATTTTATATATTTCTTCAAATGCTTTATCAGTGGACACCTCACATGTCATCATACTTATTATTACTTCAAGATTAGTGGGACCGGGGTCCCTGTCAGCAAATTTGGTCGGCCCGGCAACGGACCGCCTTTTGGTTCGCTAGCGGTTCTCTGGCGGCCATGGAACTGATTGGCTGAAAATTTTTACCCACCATTCAATTTTGTTTTTGACCCAGATGTAGCCAGCGGACCTCCGATGGTCCTCCAGCGGCCTTTCAGTGGCCAACCACTTATTCACGGCTGATCAAAAGCCGACAATGGCCGCCCGCGGATCGCCGGATATTGCTGACTGGGGTTCCGGTGCTCCAAACTAGGGAGAGGGTCTTCGAACTAATACTCTGTGCACCTCAAATGCAATTACATTCGTTGCTCAGTGACAAATATAAACCGAGCAAAAGTGATTCAGTGTGACTTTAATGCACTTTGTCATGTGTAGTGCCCTTTTGAGCAAGTTAGGGTCATGGACCCTGGACCCTTGATCAACTGTCAGGAAAACAATGTAGGCTTACTCTGAACCTTTCTATCACAAATTTCCTGCCAAATGAGTCCACCTGGATTTGAACTGAACTTTCGGGTCTTCGTGTTGCCCAAAGGGCATCTTACCATTTGCTTCCCACTGGCTTCCCAGCCAGCCAGCCAGCCAGCCAGCCAGCCAGCCAGCCAGCCAGCCAGCCAGCCAGCTAGTCAGTCAGTCAGTCAGTCAGTTAGTTAGATGGAGTTTTACAGCCCAGTTTCCATCCTATTGGTTCAAGTCGATCCGGCCACGGTCTTTTTTCCAGTTGTGGCTCACTGGCTTGTTTTCCCTACTCCCATCGCGCACAGCGGCAAGGATCTTCATTCTACAATGTTCAGTCTCCCTCTAACGTGGTACCAATAAAAATTCTGAACTTTTGCTTTAAAAGCAAGAGTATCTTCCATATGTACCAGTCATCAAAACAGAATGTCTAATCTGGCCCCTTGTGACATTAATTGTCTCCCCCTCCCCGAATCCGTATATCATTGTGATTGACACCCTACAGATTCTGTACAAAAAACTCAACCCTCTCGTTTAATTGAGATCAGAAATAAGACAAAAGCAACCCCTTAAAGCCCCCCCCCCCACACACACACACAAACACTTTTTAAGACGGATCACCGCCCATATTGTTCAGAGCGTGGAGACAAGTTGCCGGAAAATTAAAATCTGATTTTTTTAAGTTGGACACAAGTTGCGATACGTGTTGCTACACAAGTTGCCGCTTGTGTCTTCTGTGTATCCACTGGTAAAATTTTTCGGACACAAGGTGTTTTGGTAACATGTTGTGACACATGTGTCCTAAGGATGTGTCCAGTGTGCACCGGCCTTACTCTCTCGCAAAGGACGTTTTGCAAAATGACCAATCATTCTATCAACAGGAAGTCTACAGGCTCGCATGTCTTCCTAGGGCCACCGTACCTGTCGGTACTTCATAATATGGGGCTGCCTTACGTCGTTATTAGGGCTTACGTTCGTTTGTAGCCACAACTGTTCAAAACCGAGTGGAGTATACACTTGGTAAGGAAAGTTTCGAAGAACAAACAAATTCAAGCAAAGGAGAACTTTCGTAGCGCAAGGAGCTACCACCTTTGCGCAGCCATTTATTTCTTCCTAACAGCACACGTTATATCTCTCTGTGACAAGATTGTGGAACTCCTAAACCGCCAGCCTGCCAGCTTAGTTATGTTTCTTGAGCACTTCGTGTGTAATTGCATTTTCGCTGAGATGCAAAACATTTTTTGGTTTCTTGTCTATTGAAAGAAATATAGCCTATGCTCAGTTGTAATACAACGTGTTTGTGCAAATAAAACAATGGGACCTCGGTTCCAACTCATTTGTATTCCCAATGTAGGTCTACAGTTTTGTCGAAGAACTATTTGGGTATTTCTTTTACGCGTTTGCTCAGGTACGTAGTATTGCCAATCAAGCCTGCATTCTCGTGTTTTTTCTGCAGGGAGTGTTGCCAAATCACAATGAAAATAATTCTTCCAATTTTTACTTGTTTCAGTAACCTACACATCCTCGTTGATGTGTTCCTGGTATAGTGGATTTCCTGGGGAAAATGTTTGCTTTCAATGCAATACTACGAATGTGGCGAAAACAAGTTGGAGAAGGAACACGGTGAACGTTATTTTAGGAAAGATTGATTTACTTGGCACTGATAATATTGAAGTCATGATTAGCAACTACTCACTTATTATACGTTCGATTAACTTTGATGATGACGGTATTTTCGAGTGTATACAAGACAACACGGTGGTGTCGATGTATTGTCTACAAGTTACATGTAAGTACCGGTACTTGAATAGTTAGGGGAAATAGCGTATACTAAATAGCGTCCGAAGTGGGTAGATAATAACGTAGTTTATTTCTGGGTGTCAGAGCAGGCAATCTGTAGGTCTGCCTGAATTAACACTCTCGGGATTTTGTTCCTTACAGAAGGGAGCTGCCTGCTTACAGTAGGCTAACATGAACGATCTTTCAGACAAGTGTCGTCTCACAGTACAGGGAGCAGTGGTACAATTGCCTTCTTGCTTTAGAAAATGAAAAATAAAAAAATCGAAACTAAGTGCCATGGGTTATGTGACATCAGATCTCCAAGCAACACTGGTCAACTACAGTGCAGCCTTCCCAAATTTGCTTTCATTAAATTCCACATTTTCTCGAACAAAAATATTTACCTAAACAATGCAACAAAGTAAAAGACATTTTTTTTTTAATTTCGTCGGAGAGAATCACGATGCAATCGGCAGCGGGGGTCCGATATAACATTGGGTATCAACAACGACCTTCTTTCGCCGCATAATTTCGGATTTCGTTAAGAAGGGGCAGATTTTTTAATCATTCCCCAACTTTTAAAATTTGCTTTAATCCAATTTTCTTAAAGAAAATCTCGATTTTTCTGCACTGTAAGCTCAGTATATTCAAGTATTTGTTTAAAAGCAAAACGATCCCCAATACAGTAATGTTCACACTTCCAGAAAAAGGGAAAATTTAGATTTTTACCCCTGCGAAAACGACTAACAGGACGGGGGGAATCATGTAATGCTCGATGGGGGTACTGGCTTACGGCAAGCGCTGAAAGGCTTCTCCTTCGCAAATCCAAACTTGAGAAAAGTACAATGCGAAGTAACTTTGGTTTATAGCAACGATCTCGTTCCCTTTCTGGGGTCATTCATTCAGATTGCAAATTGGCATACTGAGTGACGAATGTGCAACGTGATCATTATGGCATAGGCTAGTTACGAACGCATTCTTTGCCCACATTGTTCATCTTAGCATTAAAAAGTGGAATGACTTTGTATTATATAATTTCCTAAGTTTCCAAACATAAAAACGATATTCAAAAATCTTCAAACTGAAACATCTTTCTTCACTCCGTGAAAAAGAAATCCACAGATTGGGGAAATTCTAATTTTTGCGATTAGTCAGTTCGCCGCCACAGAAAAGGGACACACTTTTCAATCGAAAAATTTTACAACAGGAAACAAATTTAACTGTCATTTCTTCATGCCTTGGTTTACTTGTAGCCGTAAAAATCTTGTACGTGAATATATGCTAAAAAAGCAACAGTGCTACTAAATTCAAGTATGCAAAAGTTCATATTCACCAACCCAATCTTGACATACAGCACAAATTAATAAGAATTTTAATACTCTGAAGTGGGTAGCCTTCATTCTGAAAAGTATCAGACATGAAAATCTGGAAGTTCAAGGAGTTGCGATCGGCAATCTCCAATGAGCACGACGGTCCGGCCAATACTGTACAAATATCACTTACATGATTTTCTAACTTTGTACGTGGGGTAAACTTTTCTGAAACGGTTTCTGAAAATTTTTATCTTTGGTCTACTGTTAACAGTGTCATCAAAACCAAGAATATTAAGAAAATACATATCAAATCACATTTTACAAAAGTGACAATATATATTTTGTATGATTTTACAATATTGTCACCTAAAGCATCGTGCAAATATAGATTTTGGGGGCCAGTCAAAATTAGCGGTAAAGACTATCTCAATCATTGGTTGGCGCGGAGCGAACATAAAATTTTGAAAATTCGCGAAAGTCAGACAGCCGAAAATGGCAGTCCCTGGCCTGTAAGAAGAATCCAAGCGGTTGATATTTTGAGCTTTCTTTTTCATTAAAATGTTCACGTTCTTAAAAGTGTGGTTGCAAAATGATAAAAGAATGGACAGACTAAGTGCACAGTTACTGTACCACTACCATGTTTCCGGGCAAAAGTTGGGGCAGTCTATACCCCTATACTGCCGTCTGCCCCTGCATTTTGGCGGTTGAACTTCCCAGAATTTTTTTTGAAACTTTTGCCCGAACTGAATATTCCACCATTTCGGATAAGGTATTACGCAGTACTAAGAAGTAAGGCTGAAGAAAAATTGCTTTTTTTTTAGAAGCTGCCTGAATGGGTCGCTATAGCTGCACATTTAGGCAGCTTATAAAAAAATAGGAAGAAACAATTTTAATTTTTGTAACTTTTTTATTTTTTCATGAAATTTTTATCAGAATTGCAACAATATACTTCTGAAGTGCACGATTGGCACTTTCCGAATCATGAAAGCTGCATTTTCAAAGTTTTGATGTTAAGAACTTGTATTTGAGAAATTCCACTTTTCAATAGGAAAATTACTCCTGTGCAGAACCTCCCATGAACTGATCAAAGAAGCACATTAACATGCTCGTCAGATGAACTTCTAAACAATTACAAAGGTCATACAAAAAAAATTTAAAAATGAAATCCTACTGCCATTCTGCTTGGTGGAAAAAGGCCGTGACCGGCCCGACTTGAATCAATTGACTTAGAAAATGAGCCGCAAAACCTCCGACTCAGGCCACACAATCACACATAATTGTCCCTCCAAATTGAGCTGAAATCATGCCCATTGATTATGCTTGCAAAGCTCCCATGTTCTAAGAAGTAACACTAGGATCCACCTTTGGTAGATTTTCGGCTTTGGAAGGGGTTTAAGGGGACGGGTGCCTCACCTTTTCGATTTGCTATAAGTACTGTACATGAATGTCTACTGTCTACACTCAAAATGGTAGCATTTTTAGCAAATTAGTTCACACAAATTCTAAAAGTAACATCTCAACATATTACTACTGGTACTCACAAACTCGCAAAATTTCAACCCCTCCAAATGATGTAGTATGGTGATTATTTGCAATTCTGATGCAACCGTAGTCACGTGCGCCAATGAGCACATTTTATTTTTGCAAAGTGGTCATGAATGGAAAGTTAATGGCAGGCTTAATGCTCAATAATTCGAGAAACATGGAGTATCGACCGAAAAACCATTGTTTATCGGCGATGTTTGAGGATCGAATAACGTGGAATACGAAAAGCATTGAAGAAATGAACGTTTTCCTCAGAAATGATACGGTAATGTTTTCGATCGAAATTTTTACGATAACCTTGGATTTCGCTCGCTATCAAGTTTATCCCCGATAGACTTGCATGGAGTCGACCGATAAACATTGTTTACTGCCCTTTAACTTGGACACTATATAGAATTTCACCATAAAAATACTTATTTTATTCCATGCTTCCCGCATTAGTCCAAGTAAGAGTGCATTTCATGTGCAAAAACTGAAGAAACGAAGAAATTTCTTTGTTTCAAGAAGTGCACTTTGAGTCGGTCTCCCAAACGTTTCCTAAGGCCATAAGAGTAGTTGATATTGTCAACATAAAGAAAAATCATCAAACTGCATGGGCGTCACCAGACATTTTTAAATGGGTCGTATTTTGCGACCCCCTTATTGCCGAGTTAGCGGAAATGCTCGCGTAAGCCCGCGAGCACTACGGCGTGGGGTCCAGGGGCCCGTCAAAGGGCCCTTGGTGGGGTCCAGGGGCGAAGCCTCGGAAGCTCTGGGGAGTTGGACATTTCGAGTACCTTTAATGCGGTGAAATTATGAAATGCTAATTTATTATGATTTCATAAAGTTTCAGAGCAAAACGTGAATGTATGGGGATCAAAGAGAAAGCTTTAAATCTTAAAATGACAATGGCACCAGAACGTTTTTCTTTTAATGTTGGGGGCTATAGTGGGTTAGTTACTTATATAAGATTTAACGACACACCAACACGAATGTGTTATATAGTGCCATACTGTTCAAATACTGTTCAAGTCATCCCGTTTAGTCGCCTCTTACGACAGGCGGGGAATGCCGTGGGCATATTCTACACCCTAGCCCACAGGGGGAGGGCTATAGTGGGATCCATGGGCTCGGTAATGGGAACCAACTGAAGTGGTAGCATCCAGAGGTAAAAGATTCCCAGGACAAAAACCCCTTTGAAACTCTTGGCATATAAAGAAGTATTCAAGATAAACTGATTAAGGAGGTAAAATAGCGAACCTCAAATACCGGTAAATCATAGAAAAGTTGTAAGCGAATTGAATTCTGCAATGCAAAGAAATTTAAGAACTAGAAGGCCAAAAGGTTTAGTGATTCCTTGCCATATGATATATTGTAATAATGAACATGGATGCCCATATGACAAGCATTAGATCCCTCACAAATATTGAGGTATACTAGTAAGATCAAAAACTTTTGAGATCATGTGACCCAAAATGACCTTTCACCCTCACTCAAAACAATAGGGAGCAACTACCTAAAAAGACCATCAACATGCTAAATATGAGCAATTCACACACTGAGTATGAGATCCCTCCACAGTTCAGTATCCACATAAAAATGTCGTGTCTACAAGTTTTGCCCTTTTGTGACCCCAAACTTTGACCTCCACAAACAAGAGAAATCTCCCACGCAGTTATGATGCTGGTAAACTAAGTTGTCTATTAACTTGATAAAGAGATATTTTTGAAACATGCTCCTTTAAATCAAAATCTCGGGTATTGAGGATGGCTCTCTACAGTATATGCCTATAATGATGTCTCTATGATCCAAAAAGTTGACTGCATTGAGGTTAGTGTTAGAACAAGCCCTAATCCTAACAGTCATCCATAAATTAGAACAGTAGAGACATCTCAACAGAAAGGTGTAACCTTGGCTATTAGTGGTGGTCCTTTTGTATTTGTTTTTTGGTGTAATGCCCTTCCCAATGACTATGATGTCCTTGAAAATTAACAAAAAATGGGAACCCTATTAATCCAGAAATTAACAAGATTTGTTATTTGCCTTAAATTGTCTGCTTGTAGGAACACCACATAACAGAGTACAAGTCAAGTGTCCTTTGTTTGATATACACACTAGATACTATTATGCTTGCTTTGATTACCTGAACTACAGTACTTTCTGAAAAACAAGCCTTACTGAAAGGGCTAAATAAGTGTCAGACACTATTTCTAGACAGGTAGGGAAATGTCAGACACTATTTCTAGACAGGTAGGAAATGGTTAAATCCATTGAGCTGTATGATTCAATGAGAAAACCCCTCAGGACACTGTGGCAGTCAAATGTGATAAATTAGGTAAGATAACAGTGACCAGCAATTTTCACAGATTCTGGTGGGTCAGTTACAATTTGATTCATTCAATTAGACAATCTCAGTTCAGGCATGCTCAAGGGTATTTGATCCAAATGATCAGTTATTTAGTTCTTTTTATACAACTAATTACCCGTAGTGTATTTAATTATCTAGTTCCCACTTACATGTCCTTATGAGGACAGTGGCACAAGGTTTGTCTGTAACTTTTAACAATCTTTGATACTAAATTTAATGTTATCTTCATTTTTTCTTTAGGGTTATGGAAGAAACAATGTTTGTATGCTGTAAGAGAAATTTTGGGCATCATACAGAGCACTTGATCTGTTCAAAGTTTACACTTATGAAGTTCCCCACTGAACAATTCCTCTGCTTTGTGGGCATGGAAGCTTTTTCCAATATGTTCAGACTATGTCCCCAAATAACCCTCATACAGCCTTTGTTTAACTCACATGTTCCAGACACTGCTAGAAACTTCCACTTAAGAGTAGGAAATATATTTCATGAAAATCTATAGGCCGAGATAGTTATGGCAAAATCAGCATACCTATGACAAAGATAAATTAACTAACATGTCAGCCTGATGAACAGTTTTTTCCTTTTAAACTTTTTCAGATTTTGTTCTACACACTTACTCTTATGCGTATTAATACTGGTACTAAATGTAATAGGGCAAAACTTCAAACCAAAATCAACATAATACTGTACCAAGTGCACTTTTATGCACTTTAGACATTCTTAATACAGTGAGATTGCTTCAGTACATATTTTGAAATTACCCAACTTGATCATTTACATAATGAAGTCGATTCCAAAAGCTTACCTATGCATCTGTATATTACCCATGCCATTCAAAACTCTTACCCCTATGCACTAATGAATATTAACTCTAACAGTTACCCTTTTTGAGATATAGTATATGTGCAAGGTTAAACCTCTGATGACCCTAAATGACCTTTGACCTCCAGTAAAAACAATAGGGATCATCTACTCAATATGGACAATCCACATGCTAAGTATGAGATCCCTCACAGTTACCCTTCTTGAGATATACTGTTTACAAAGTTTTGATGTTTTGACCTCTGGTGACCCCAGATGACCTTTGACCTCCAGTAAAAACAATAGGGATCATCTACCCAATATGGACAATCCACATGCTATGTATAAGAGCCCTCACAGTTACCCTTCTTGAGATACAGTGTTTACAAGGTTTTGACCTTTTTACCTCTGGTGACCCAAAATGACCTTTGACCTCCACCAAAAACAATAGGGATCATCTACTCAATATGGGCAATCCGCATGGTAAGTATGAGATCACTCAAATTTTTCCTTCTGGAGATATCGTGTTTACAAGCAATTTCCAAGGTATTTACCATTTGACCCCTGGTGACCCCAAATGACCTTTGACCTCCACCAAAAACAACAGGGATCTTCTACTCATTGTGAGCAATCTACATGCCAAGTTTGAGATCTCTCAGAGTTACCCTTCTTGAGATATCGTGTTTACAAGCGGGCGTCACACACACACATACACACACACACACGACATCACCATCGCATAGATTCCTTGCCTGCCTTCGGCAAGGAATCAAAAATCATTCAAATCTGCAATGAAAAGCATCTATTAAACTACTTATTATCGGATATCAGGCTCCGTGGAACAGAACAGTAATTTGTGCACAAGTTATAAATGTACTATGTTTTTACTTTCAACTTTTTTCCTCCAAGACCTAGGAAATAGTGTCATTTATTCTGTTAAAAAAGGTAGTGGAAAGGTAAAAATTGAAAACGCCGAGTAAAAATTGGAGGAAGAACAGAAGAAGTTAGTTGAGTTTTAGAGTAACGATTGACCCATCACTCACTTTGGTACGTATCTTTTGTTCCATACCAACAGCAGCAGAGGCGCCAATAGGACTTGATAGCGGACGGCACTTTACAAAAAGGGGTGAAATAGTAATTTTGGGGGACTCGATCTGTAATTGCAGAGAGATTATGCATTCAACATATTAAAAGAAATTTTCTGATCGTATCAGTCGTTAACAACCCTGCCTTGCCTACGAAAAAGGCGGTTTACGAATGATAGACCTCAACTCTTTTGCGATTTCAATGAAACTTATCTGGTTGAGAAGATATCACAACGCATCTCCCTCTTCGCCCACCTTTGCTTTGTTTTACTATTTTTTAGAGGATAAAGTAAAATCCTTTTGGGAGGGGGACCTACGTACTTAAAAAATCGATCTCCTTTTTTAAAGAATCACTTCTATAAAGACCTCTTAAATGCAGTTATCAAACTGAAAGCGTCCATAGACTTTGATCTTGGCAATGAGCCAAATACCCATCAAAGCCTCTATCACAATGATTTAATACAAGTTAGAAGGAATTCTTTGTACTTGAAAGATTGGATGCAAAAGGATGTTTATATAGTTGATGATTTATTTGACGAAAATGGGATTTTTTTTACCCTCAATAACTTTATTCTTCTTCATTACGATATTAATACAAATTATCTGCAATTTGAAGGTGTTTTAAGAGCGGTTAAATGCTTTTTAAAAATTCGAACTTTCAATAAATTAAAACGGCCATTCGTTCCAGAGTTTCATGCTATTCTGAACAAATCGAAAAAAAGGGGCTCTGATTTCTACAAGAAAATCATTAATTATAACCATTTAGCCATAAAATCTCAGGGAAAATGGTCCGTTGAACTTGGAAACAACCATTTAAGTTGGATTTTATTTATAAGTTACCCTTTAGCTTACATTTGGAGAGTAAATTTTCTTGGTTGCGGTACAGAATTAATACTAGAATTCTGTCAACAAATACTTACTTGAAAAGAATTAATATTTTAGATTATGATTTTTGTACTTTCTGTTCCAAAAAAAGAGAAACAATTAGCCATATTATGTTTAACTGTGAAAAAGTACAACCTTTGTGGAGAGAGTTTCAGAATTTTGTTAATGCTAATACTAATAATACCTTATACCTTAGCCCACAGAATATGATTTTTGGCATCCTGAATGATCAAGCTGAAAACAGAGCTGTAAATGTTCTGATGATATGGTTCAAATTTTATATTTACAAGTGCAAAATGCAAAACACTATCTTAAATTTTGTTCACTTTCAAAATTATGCAAGGAGTTTGATATAATCACTGTATTACAATGCGTGTACTTCTTCTGATATAAATGCGTTCGTGAAACAATGGCAGCCATGGTTTAATAGCCTTCATCTTGATTTTAATATTACGTAACACATTCATTTTCCCCTGTATTTCGTTTTATGTTTAATATTGTTTATAACTGTAATAACTCACATCGTTGTTTTGTACATATCATTGACTGAGAAGAACAATAAAAAATATCAAAAGAAATTTATACTTTGCAATGGCAGAAGAAATCCTTTTTCGATTTTTGGTACATCCTGTAAACGTATCTGTAAAAAAAAAAAAAAAGAAGTTGCATTGAGGTTTCGATGACACACACGTGTTCTTTTCAATAAAATGCTACATTACTTGTAACACCTGGTGACCCAAAGTGACCTTTGACTCCACCAGTAAGTGACTGGTTTTTCTCTTAACCAAAAGACTTCTACATTCCAAAAGCCAAATTAAGTTACTGTGCCTTAAGATATTCTGCAAACAAGGTTTTTAAAGTTTGATGCCAGGTGATATCAGATGACCATTGACCTCCACCAAAAACAACATATACTGTACAGCACTTTCAACTCACCAAAACACATCCACATACTAATTATGAAATCCTTCCACGTTTCGAACCTTGAGATATCCTAAACAAGGTTTCATGGTTTGACCTCTGGTGACCCCAAATGACCTTCAACTTTCACAAAGGACTACAGATGCCATCTTCTTACCATAACACATCCAAATACTAACTTTGAACTCTATCCCAGTTTTCTACCTTCAATAGGGTTCTTCCTAACATCATAACGCATCAACATATCAAGTGTGAAATTTAACCAAGTTTCCTAACTTAAGGTATCGTGTAAACAAGGATTTCGGGGTTTGACCCCATGCGACCCCAAATGAACCTTGACTTCCACCAAAATTTATAGCGTTCTACCTTACATCATAACGCATCGACACATCAAGTTTGAAATGAATCCAAGTTTCCTACCATGAGATATCGTGTAAACAAGGATTTCGGGGTTTGACCCCAAATGACCTTTGACCTCCACCAAAATTAGTAGGGTTTTTCCTTACATCATAATGCATCAACATATTAAGTTTGAAATTTATCAAAGTTCCTTTCTTGGGATATCGTGTAAACAAGGATTTCGGGGTTGGACCCCCTGTGACCCCAGATGACCTTTGACCTCCACCAAAATCAATACTTCTTTCTATCAGTATGGGGTATCTGTGTACCAAGTTTGAGAACTGTCAGATCTTCCCTTCTCAAGATAACGAGTAAACAAGCAAAGTGTCACAAACAAACACACACATACACGCACATACACGCATACATACACACGCACGCCATCATGGATGCATACGCTTCTCTTTTCATCGAAACCAAAAAATCAAAAGTTCAAAACTCCCCCCCCCCCCCCTTGGTGGCGCCCATGTAAACTGTGAAAGAAATTACTATCAGTGAACTTTCAAAATTATTTTCGGCTGTTTTGAGTCATATCTGAAGCCTCAATAACGTTACATAGGATAAAGACTAGACTGGACCAATTTCCTTCATCCCTAAGATGGAGTAATCTTTTTGATTACTGGATTCCCGAAAGGGAATACCTATCGAGTGGTGCAGAAGTAACCTTTGTACAACTAGTGTAGGATCGGATACTTTAGGGTTGGCATATACTTTGATTCGTCGACTTCCTAAACGTTGGCAATGTACCCTGCAGATACAGTACTGCATAGAACTGTTCACTGTCTGAAGCCAGTACAGTGTTTTATTGAAATCGTTTTGATGGCTCACGCAAGGCGGGATCATCCTTAATGTGGACTACTGTGGCTTTTACTTCTACAAAATAGTGTTGTTTGGAGTTCAAAGAAAAGAAGCCGAGCGTATTTTATTTGTTTAACTTACGTAACTAGATGTTTACTGTAGATTTGAAACTTTGAGAAACGGTAACGTTTGACGAGAGAAATACTTTCACCTCCTTTAACTGTTTCAAATATATCTAACCACTATCGGGCACTGAATGAAGTAATAGGTATCTGAGAAGTCTCAAGTGAGACTTAGAACTACAGAAGCCGAGAAAAGGCTTAATTACAGAAGAAAGGCATGCGTACGGTATTAGCTGTTTGGGGAGTCAGGTTGATAAAGTTTAACGGCTAATTTCTAACCAACTGGGGTGCAAGTGGAGCGGGTTGCTCTAATCTCTTGACCATGCAGTGGGTCAAGCCGTCATTTAATTATCCATTCGGGAAACGTTTCACAATTCAGTTTTGATTGACAGATTTTGAGCCGCTGTCATTTTGAGCTATCTTTTTAATTTTGACAGATTTTGAGCTGCTGTCATTATTGGTTTCCCGAAAGGCCTGAAAACTTATGCCGTGCGGACATAACCTTTGTAAAACTAGTGTAGGATCGTGCATTTGACTGCCGGCGTGTGCTATGGCTTGTTGACTTCCTTAACGTTGGCTGGTATACAGAACTTCACTGTTTGAAGCCAATACCATTCCGAGCCAATACCATGCTTTCATTGAAACTGGTTTTGATGACTCAAAACCAGGCGAAATCATGTTTAATTTACAACTGTGCTTTTACTTCTACAAAAAATAGTATACTTGGAATTAAAAGTAGCCGAAAGTACTTATTATTACCACTTATTATTATTTGTGTTACGTAACTAGATTTTTACTGTTTATTTGAAACTTTGAAAAACGGCAACTTTTGGCGTGAAAAATATTTGAAGTCTTGGCTTTGACCCAGCCAGAAGCCAAGAAATACGACAGACCTTCCGGCATCAAGTCAGCTGCTGTAACCACTTGACCATGCAGTGGGTCTAGCCGTTATTAAATAATCCCTTCGGGGATTCTAGTTTAGACTTTGTTTACTAAATGATCACAGAACCCCGGTTGTACTTAAGAGCGACTCAAGGTACTGACTGACTCAAGATACACTCACTAAGTACAACAGTAGTAGCCATGTTGTATAGTGGGCGTATCTCGAGTCGGTCAGTAGCTTGAGTCGGTCACAGCCTAAAGTACAATCGTGGTTCTGTGGTCATTTAATAAACAAAGTCTACTCTAGAAGTAGAAAAGTGACAAGAGAAGTGATAACAGCTCAAAATCAGTCACTGAAAAACAAAAACTTCACTCCATTTTTAGAGGAAATTTGCTCACCCTAGTCTTCATGCTATGTTACCTTAATGAATTTTCAGACCGTGGCCAAATATTGAAATAGTCCGTTTACTAAAATTATCTAAAGTAGTTCTCTCGTTCACCGATAATAAACATTCTTCCACAATTTCATGATTTTTCTTTATTTTGGCAATATCATTGTATTGCACTTATTTCGCAATCACGCTTATGGGCACAGGTAACGTACGGCTGACCCACTCAAAGAACACTTCTTGAACCAAAGACATCTGAAACTTGTGTTAGGAATTTCTTAGTTCTTAAATGTTTTCCCACGGAAAACGCTATTTGGAAGATTACCGGCAGGAAGGTATATAAGAACATGAGATAAAATATGAATTGAATATTTCTTTTAAATAAGTAAATTTTGATGAAGTTTCCATTGCGTGACGAACAAAGGCTACGCTGTACATTGTAGTATTCGGTCCACTGCGATCCTTGTACAAGCCATGTGACCGATTGAATTGAGCCTGAGCGATGTTTTCTAACGTGGTTAAGGTAAATGTTCGCAATAAGCAGAAAGAATTCCACATAACGTCGTACAAAACGCAAATTTAATCAAACCTCAAGTCCAAATTTTCGATGAAAATCTCTTATTTTAGCACTATGTATTGTCAGGGAGCTGCTATAGGTATTGTAAACCATTCAATTTTTCAATTTGCGTAGGCCATTCATTGTTAAGCTAAAGTCAAACGTAAACGTAATGAACTGTAGCTACGAACATTCGACGGTTCACTTCATTCCGGGTACTTATTTTGAAGGCTCAATTCTCTCACCCCAAACATTACCGATTTTCCTAACTTTCTAACTTAAGCCCCTCCCACTATTGTCTGAAATTCATCCTCATCCAGACACTATCTCGGTTTATTGCTTCAGGGTGAGTATAAAAAGCTCATTGTGTATATCAAAACTCTCTCAGTACAGTTCATGCTGTGCAATATAAGCTTTGGTACTCTGCTTTGTTTGAATTAGCTGTCAATCAAAGAGCTGACCCAATTGAGAATTTCGGTAACCTCCTAAAAGAATTGTAGTTTGGGGTGAGAGGATTGGCCCTTTAAATTAGAGTTGTAGGTATAACTGCACTCCTCACTTGTCATACTAACCAGGCAGTCCATCCTACCCTAACTGTACCGTGGGGCATGCCTAGTACTATATATGCCATGTTCATACATGTCCATTTCGGTTACGGTACGGAACCATATTTTCTTGTTTACCTTTGTGACAGACAGTGGCGTAGCCACAGGGGGACCTGGAGGCATAGCCCCCATCCCCCGATTTTCTTCAGCCCCACCCCCCCTCCCCCCAGATTTTTTGCGTCCTGGTAAAGTAATTGAGAAAAATAAAATGTTTGAACGAAAAAAACTTTGAAGTATTTCCTTCAAAAACAGTAAATAAATAAAATGTGCAACAATTAAGAAAACATATATGAATGTGTGTCAAACACATTTTGTGCGCACGTATGAAATCAAGTAATAACTTCAAAACGCCTACTTTCACTAAATTAGATACCGTATATAATATGCACTGTCGTTTATTGCTTTTCACTTCGAAGATGAAACGAACGTCTCGACGACAAACTCGAATGTGACTTTGTTAGTTTAAGACTCATTCTGCCTTTCGGATAGCTGGTTGATTTACTAAAAACAAGGCAATCATACACTGGAGACTTTTCTTACACGACCATTCCTAGACTTTATCATACACAAAATATGATGTAAGGGTAAGGTACCGCCTTCGAATAATTCTCCCTTCCATCCTTATCAAGTAGGCCTATGTCGTGCCTCACTTCTGCCCAGGACAAGTGCAAATGTAGAACGATTTTTCGACAAGTCCTCTTTTTACAAGTTGACACTGGCATCCGGGCGGATTAGAAAAATGTCCACAAGGTCCGGATATCATGTGTTTCCCGCATGATCCATACTTCTGATTTGCGGTTTAAATATTTTGAGAGATTTACTCGTAGAATTTTAATTTTGACTACGTAATGTACCGATGAGTGAACAAATACTGCACCATTTTGCATCTAGACACCACTGAAAACCGGAAAATATTGTTTCTTTGGCAGTATGTATGTCACTTGTAAAATCTTTTCAAAAACTAAAAATGAGCAATTTTAAATTTTTCAGTCTCCCGAAAAAGGAAAATCCAAAACCGCAGGCCTATAACCAGTAATCAAAGTTTTGCCAAACAAAGTACCATTTTGCATCTACGAAATCTAACGCAAAGAAAGTTTCTCAGAGGGGACACAACTACTTTTGGTTTACCTATTAAAGCTGAAATCCATTCAAATATTGCCGCATTTGCGATCTACGTCCTCCTGAAGTTAACAATTTTTCCCAAGGGAAAGGGAGATACCGGTTCCCTTTAGTCTCATCCCCCAGGCCAAAGATCAGAAATGCCCAGTTTTGGGGTCCCTAAAAAGTGCATGTACTACCATTTTTCATAGATTGATATTTTATTCTCATTATTTGAGAAGTGGCTGACATGTCAAGGCTGGGTACATCCAGCTTAAAACACGTGGGAAGTGCCGTTTCCGGCCATCTGGAAGGTTTGTAAAGCCCAAAATTTTCTTGTACGCTCCGCGCCAACCGATGGTGGTGCTCTGCTTAGATAGTCTTGCCGCGCCCCCTAACCCTAGGAGGTACCAGCCCCCCCACTTGTAACCTCGGCCTCCCTAAAAATTCCATCCTGGTGACAGATTGTCTCGCTTTGTGCTTTTGACTCTAGCTTTTCACTCCAGTCTTCCTCCAGTAGTTATAAAACCGAGTTTTAACCCTGCATAAATAGTCCACTCCACTACACACATTACCTTTGTTAACTAATAATAAGCAATAATGAGCACATGGGCACATCGATTCTGCTGAAATGTAGAATCGGCCACACCATAATATTTCGGAACTTGAAAAACATGTTCACAAACTTCAAATTTGAATTATAAAGTTGTTCTTTTTTGTTTATTCAGGTTAATGGAGCTAATCAGACAATAAATCTACAGAATGCAGTAAGACTGGCTTCACTACCCGGACATTTCAATATCAGACATCACATGAGAACTGCTTGTACCAAAGATGTAATGGGCATTCAAAACCTTGTCTACTACTGTTCTTGACTTGCACAACTTGTAAATATACTTGTTTACTGGTGTGAATGTCCAATGCACTTCTGAGAGTCCAAGATTGGTGCATGCAAAATTAGGGCTAAATGGGCCCAAGTAGACTGTGAGCCCTGCGATATCAAACTTTCAATTTTGGTTATTGAATGAAATTGGGGGGTTGCGGTGATTGCAGTGTAGAAATGTGCTTTTTGGTGACACTTCAATAGCGTGGCATGTGGTTTACTTTTCATAAAGTAATATCTTGTTTAGTTTCAATTTGGTTTCATTTATTTATGTACATTACACGTACAAAAATGTTACTTGACTCTTATCACCAGCTGGACCGATTTTTTCATTACAATCATTTCTTTGTGTATTTTTCTTAAGTAAATTTTATCCCTGACTTTCAAAACAGGTGAAAATTAATCTACTGAGAAGCCCTAAAAACTTTTTCTGAATCACCAAAATGTGTCTGTCAATACAAATTCTTAATGTATGAATTTCTTCTTGCTAGTGCTAGTGTAGAAAGACATCAGATTCTTTTTTTTTTTTTTTTTGTTAATTCCATTTTCACAGAAATCTTGTTGTTGACGTTACCACAATCACACACACATACAGAGTAATGCTAGTGTTGAACATGAAAATATAAGAGATGGTCTCAGTTGTTCTTACAACATGATACTGGTGCCACCTGCAAACAGGACACAGTTTAGCTTACTGGAACAACAGAGGAGATCGGCCTTGCTATGCATATTAAGGGCTGACAGAGGTAGTCCTAAAATAAAGTCCTAATGTACATTGCAATATCTTTGAATTGTGAGGAACAGTTACGAATGCACACAAGTGGCTGAAAATGAGAGACTATGGGGACTTCTATTGCACAGTGTTAGTCCCCATAGTGCAATAGTAGTCCTGAGAGTGCTCGACAGTAGGCTATGCGGTACATAGGCTAGGCCTACGTACCAAGTTCGTATCTTCACATAGAACAGCTACGTCGTTGCGAATTGGTAATCACGTTGTGAACCATTCATTGCATTAGGCTTTACATACAAGTACGTTGCAGACGGCAGACGTACGTTACCTGTTACCTATCTTCTTCGCGACTGCTGTCGCATAAGGCCTTCACAGAGCGTTTCCACCCCTCCCTGTCAGCTGCCACGGCTCGCACATCTTTCCAGGTCCTTCATCCAGCTTCCCTTCTTTCCTTCTCCACAGTTCGCCTCCACGTGGTCTTCGGTCTTCCCCTTTTTCTCCTTCCTTCTGGAGTCCAAGTCATTGCAACATTGCAATCATTGTTTGGGTCCTGCCTAAGGATGTGGACAATCATCTTCCACCTGCAGCGCTTTATTTCTTTACTCAGTGGTGGCACCTTTGATATTTGGATGAGTTCTTCATTACTGATGTGATCCTGCCATTTAACTTGATGGATCCGTCACAAGCACTTATGGTTAAATACATCTATTGTTTTGTCACCTCCTTTGTTCATTTTCCATGTCTCACATCCATACAGTAAAACTGGGATAACTATCGTTTTATAAAATCTCAATTTTGTTCTTCTTGAGATTTTATTGAAACTCCAAACACTCTGTAGTCCAGCAAATGAGCCTCTGGCCTTTGACAGTCTATTTCTAAGGTCCATCATACCACCCTATTTTTACACACAGTAGCTCCTAAGTACGTAAACTTCTCCACTTCTTGAATGGCTTGACCAACAATGACAATACTCTCTTGGTTGCTAGCATTAATTCTCAGCACTTTTGTCTTCTCTATACGTACGTAACGTAAACAAATCCAGTTACCACGCCAAAAGATTTCACTTTGGATTACAACTGCTTTTGACAGAGAATGCTTGAATGTATGAGTAAGTAGTCCTCTTATCAAATTTTGACCAAAATCTATTTTGGACGTTAGGTGTTTAGCCTACGCCTTAAAGAAAAAACAAGTAACAGTTAAACCTAACGTTAATGAAATATAGACTAGGCCTATTAAGTTACTACTTTATCAGAACGTAAGTCACGAGTGGGCGGGCTTACAGTGATTGAGAGTTACGTACAGTACATACCGTGGCCTAGCCTAGGCTAAAGATAGTAACATACAGTATGATGTACGCAAGATCACTGCAGCATTTATATTGTACGTAATACATACACGCAAGTACTAGCGTTCGACAGGACAAAACTCGGACTGCGGTAGGCCGGCTAACGTTAGGCAAAATCAAATTCTAGCCAAGGAATATTTAGAAAGTTAGGTGTTATATAAATTCGCCTGGTTGAATAGAAGGTGGCAATCTTTAAACTCAAGAAATAATTCAATGCTATCGCACTCATAAACATTAATTATTTGTATACTAATGCACAGGTTCAGCATTGATTAAGCTTGTTCATTCATACACAATACTATTTTGATTTAAAGAAGGAAAAAGTAGAAGAAATTATGTAACAAAATTAAATAGTGCAACCCTGAGTAAAATGGAATGGTCCAAAATGGGTCTACGCTGGAATAATACACAGTCACCTGACCAGTATGGGACAATAGAAGTTGAGGATTACTACCAAGTATGATTGAACACCCTTTGCAACATTTCAGAAGGCACGGAGAAGACACAGAAAGGGAGAGTACAAACATATGGTTAAGAGATTTAATGTTACTTTAGATGTTAGAAAGAAATATCATCTTTTTCCTTCATCTCAGTTTTGTTATTTTTCAACTTTGATTTAGAAATGTTCAGGTTTACACTATACCCTCTGTTTGCTTTGATGGAGTTCCTCTAGTGGTTGTGTCTCAGTCCTCTTTCTATGCAACAGATTCCATTTTTCACATCATCCAGGCATGGTTTTGTCGACTATTACCTGCAAATGTCTTGAACATTGACATTCAGTTACCAAAAGCTGAACCTGATCAAGACACAAGCCAGTCCCATGCATGTAATGAGCCATCTTTGCCAGCTGAAAGGACAAGGTGAGGGCGCTCTTCATGCCATATATGTGTTGTCACCCACATTTCACTCTTGTGTGAATCATCATTATGTCCATCATAAATAAATACAGGGCCTTTAGGTTTTGAAGTACAAGGTTTGCTTTCAAGTGATAAAATGTCAAAGATCCTGACACAATGGTCCCAGCCTGAAAAATAATAAGACAAACTATGATTTGTGACAACAGATAGGCCAAAGCAAATTTGTATTTCCAGTCCAAACACATGCTGCAATGCCAAATTAATGTGTCGTGATGATATCGCAGATTTCCGAAAATGAACTAAATATCACCAAAATTACATTGCTTTGAAAATTAGTATCTTCCAAATTCTATATGCTACTGAGATGCAGTTTTCACCTCCTAAATGAGAAAATTTATGTTCATATTTTGAATTAAATGAAGTTTTTCTTCAAAAAAAAACCCCTGCACGAAATAGGCAAATTTTGATCATATCTTCAATGCACACTCATAGAACAAGAATCTGATTCAAAAAGCATTGTGGTTTTTAAAGATTTAAACACTTACATATGTAAAATGTACAGACACCCCTTGTCCTACATTTTACATGAGTGAGTAATTAATGATTCTCCAGCTTTTAAATATCTGTGATCAGACACCTTTTCAAATAATGCACAAACTGTTACAAGCTAAGATGCAAACAAATTCAAACTTTTTTATAAAGGCATAAAAACCCTATTTACCTAGCTAAACTAATGGCTGTTGTTTCAGTATTTCTTGCTGGCACAATAGCAATCCTTCCTCTTCACATGTCAAATGTAAGTATTTAAGGAATGGAAGAAATGACCAACTTCCTACCTGATATAGAAATAAGATTATCTTCATTCAAAGACCACTGTGAAAGGGAAGAATATTAAAACGTGGGTTGAAATAAAAGCAACTTTCAGGAACATAAGCTGGACTGTTATTAAAATTAATATCTACTACTTAACAGATGCATCAAAACATATAATTGGCTTTTATTATTCTGTTTGATATCAATAACAACCAAGCCTAAAGAGCCTTCAGGGACACTGAAAGACAGCATATCACAATTACAGTTATTTGAAAATTATTTTTGTATCTGTGCTATATACAATTTCATTAAGTTCCTTTTAAAATATGACACTGCACTAACTAATATTCATTACACTTAAAAAATGGTTTGCACAAAATTTGTATAAACCTGAGAGCCTCAAAGAAATACTACTTTGTTATAAGATTGAATACTGAATATCTGCCAAGTTCTGCAGTAGTGGAAAAAACAATGTTAAGAGCATTTTTGACAAGTCTGTTCTGGCTATGTAAGTAGGTACTCACCCCAAAGTTCTACGCATGTACTTTGTCAAGGATTGTAGCTAGAAAGATCTAAGTGTGGGATGCAGACTGCATCAACAACTTTTTAAAAGCATAGCATGGAGTGAACATACAAAGTTTGACTCTGACAAATTGAAAAGTACTGGCTCAGAGGACTGCTAGTAAATATGAAGCTTGTTTATTTTTAAAATGGGAATTTGTGAGGGTCTGAGTGACAGCAATTCTGGCCCAAGTGTGCCTTGGCAAAAACCAATGCTGGTCATTAACATGCCTCACTGACCTTTTTAGCTACAACCCTGACTTTGAGAGTTATAGATAGATCAGCCTTTGAGAAAATGAGTTCTTGCAAAATGATAATTAGTTTCCCTATTCAAAGATGTGAGAAAAGTAATTGAAACAATCAGGACTGGTTACTGACAAAATTCTGTGATGCATTTACAAGGTTTCAGTTTTATAAGTAGTATTTTTAAAAGTGGAAGATGTTTGTCATTTTCTCATTAATATCTATCTGTACCACTCAGGAGAAAATGAAAGTTTAAGTATTAGTGAGAGGAATTTGAGCGGGAACTTGATCCATTGGACTTAGACATTGCATCCAGAAAAGTGATTGTATGCTATCATGATTTCACTTCATTACTACACTCAATGCAGAAATTAAGTGACTGATTGAAATGGCATTGTGAACAGAGGTTTTATTAGGAATAAGTTAACTGATACAGTACTTCCCTTTTACAGTATAACTGAGAGTGTGTTGATAAGGGTAGGACAACTTTTACCTCATATTTATACCAAAGTGTGTGCCAAACATGGACTTCAAACTCTCTGTGGCTGAAAAAATATGATGTACCCAGCTGCAAAGATGAACTAATTACCATCACAGCGATGTGAAAATTAACTGATCTTTCACCATTTTAAAATTCCTGTTTTCCTCACCCTTTCACATGGAGAGTTTCCTCTTTCATTAGACATGATGCTGACACTACAGAGAGTTTTGCTGACATCCCTCACATCATGAATATTCAAAAGTCCAGCAGGTGAGAGCACGGCAGCCAATCGTCTACTTCCATTTTTTAAAGATGTCCCTGCTCTTCTGTGTCTTGATTGGAAGTTGACAGAGCAGCTCCAATCACCTCTGTTCATATACAAAGAGGAAGATGATGGCAATGATGGCTCAGTTCTGGAAGATGCTGGATGGGTATTGAAACAAGTTGATGAAGGAGACCTTGTATCTATGATGTGCAACTGACCAGTCCTTGCATTGCAGACAAGCAAGCTACAATCATCAATGTAATCAATACTGGATATTGGCTGACATGGTTTGTCTGAAAAATGAAGTGTTGTTTATTGACTTGATGGGGAAAAATGAATTAGTCTTTAGCAAATCAGAACAATTTAAATATGTTTGGTTAACAGCATGTACCAATTATACTGTGGGAAGCTGAAGACTAGGATATTTCCTTTGTTAAAAACAAAAGGAACCAAAGTATATTTCCCCTTTTGTCTACTAAGTGAAATGTATCAAAAATTTTCAAGTAAGTAACAAAGTTTGGCAATGGCTGTGCTTTACAAACTGCACAAAAGATGCATAAGATTGGCCCACAGGAATCTCCATGGTACTCATACCTTGTTTCAAAAGGGAGTTGACCTCCTCCACAGAGTACTGCCCCCAGATAAGGATATAAAACAATGTTTATCACAGCCTTCACTGTTTAACTAAGTACAGCAACACAAAGCAAAAACCTATACAACACTTGATACAGTTTCACTTTAATTGTGAAACTATGGAGCTATCTACTTAGGCAAACTGTACTACTACCATGTCACATCATTCTCTCCAGATCTAAACATGTTTGCATGGCATGACAATAACATTAATACTTACTTAAGGAAACTTGGCAAGAAGCCAAACAAACCAAATAGCTATTGGTTTCACATTAACATACTTTCATTTATCCAAAGTGCTGTTATAAGTTTTTCCTTGAAATACTGTAAGCATACTCTTCTGTTACTACTGTACTTTCATTACTATTTTTGAACAAATAAATTTACTTTATTACCATCTATTTTATATCTCCAAATATTTTTTCCAGTTTCAAGGTTCACTACAGTCAGGTTTTCCAAGAAGCTTCCGCTTGCTACCTGGGCATCTGTCCTTGGATTAGCAGCTACAAATGGGGTATGTGACTTGCATGACCCGTGACCTCTGTGGGTTTTTAATTTTGATAAAACATCTTCTTCCTCTTTTACCTCCCAGAGAATAATTTCATCTGTATCTGATGGACTCGAGGTTACCAACAGCCTAAAGAAATTATTTCCAATAAAAGAAGACTTCATATAATTCATACCCTGATACAGATAATCTTTAAAGAGTAAAATGTAATCATCATACTTGCCAACATTGTCACCTCAGAAAACAGAACACATAGCGGATGACAAACTGTGCGTGGCAAGCCCAAAAGCAGTAATGTAAGATGTGTGGGATTCGGGGGACAAAACTCCTCTCTTCCTCTCTAAATGCTAACATTATTTGTGGAAAACACTTAGGTACATGCAGAGATTAATTTTATTTTGCCAAGATTTTGCTTTGCACTATTTCTGATCATTTTTAGAACTAGTAAATTTTTAATACTTAAAGTCAGAAAAATGAAATATTCTCACTTTTATGGGTTTTAAAGCTCAGGACATGAAACCATTCCACTTAAAACAGAATGGCTGGCAAATGTGTTTCATTCAAGTAGAAACAGTCAGTAGAAGTCAGGGCTACAGTAGTTGTTAAGTTAGATGAGGTTTCACAGCTCACTTTTTAAACAACTGATACAAGTCCAGTCAGCCATGGCCTTTTTTCCCCATTGTGGCTAACTGGCTTGTTTTCACTACAGTACACCATTTCTTAGCTAAGCACCAAGCACAATGGCAGTAGGTTCTACTTTTGAAGTCTTTGGTATGACCTGGCCAAGGGACAACTCCAGAAGCCCTGGCTGCAAATGGGATGCTGTAACCACTTGACCATGCAGTCCGTACAATAGCATTCAAGGAATGATTTCCTTTCATCGTATGTACACATTTCATTCCTGATACAGCAACTTAACTACTGAAAGATGGAACCAAATGGGAAATGAGAATGTGTCCTTTCTGGTATGCTCTTGCATATAGTATTTTAACAATTCAATCCTTGCAGTTTAGTTTGGTTAACACCTAAATGTTTCCTCAAGTTGATTAAATGAAATCAACATTGAAGGAATCACCAAAGAAAAATACTTTTTGCACTTTATTGGTTTAATGTGGGATAAAATTTTTCCCTTTTCCTTCCAGAAAATGTGTTATTTATTTTTTCAATTAGCAGGAATGAAAACTTCAATTGGAAGTGTTGCTAAAATGCTACTGATCCTGTATTGCATTGCACTTTGACATTCCAAAAATCAATCAGTTGAATGTTAATTTGCTTTCCATAGTACCAGTAAACCATATAAACAATCACATGCTGTCAAAATGCCCATAAGCCTACAATCCAGAGTAGTCTTGCACAACTCAGGAAAGTTGTACTGGTGATGGTCAGTAACTTGCACCTTCTGTGGTTTTTCAAGCCAGTTGTGATTATGTGGAGCCTCTGGACTAAAACCACAGAATGTGCAAGTTACTGACCATCTCTAGTACCACTTTCCCAAGTTGTGCACTCGAGTTGTGCACTACTCAGGATTGTAGGGTTATAGGCATTTAATTGTCATGAAACTATTAAGTTCGCAAAAAATCCTGTACAAAACTGAAAACAAATTGTGGAAAAAGTTAGACTTTTATCATTTAGTTCTACATCTGCTTTGTAATAATCATACCTACTTATCACTGACCATGGCCATAGCATAAATCGGCTCTAGATGGAAGCCTCCACAGACCATTTTGAAGTCACGATCCTTGGACAACCTTACTTGGTCATCAGCCAGATTTGTCAATTTTGGTGGTAGAGAGAGAAGAAGAATTTCATAGTGGCCTCTATCAGATGAAGAATCTGCTACAAATATTGCTGAAAAAATTACAAATAAAATGATTTGCCAGTATTGCAATTAAGGAACAATCGTGTTGCCACTTTAAGGGTTAAACTTCATGAGATAAAACATTTTCTTATTATACTCTGCCTTCGCCTTCATTTTTAACTGTAAAAAAACATTTAATAGCAATCAAGGGTGGGTAATACTGTATAAAGTAATCATTTCATTTGTTACCTACTGTAATTTCAAACTGCGTGCTATTTCTTTTCCCATTAGTCTCAAATTTGTTTCACTTTTGTTTATTATCTTATATCCTTGTCAAACTAATTATGTCATCTCTTGTATTAAGATTACATTTCACTTCTACTTCATTTGATTGACAACACAGGTCTAGCGATTATAATTGTACAAAAAGAAACTGAAGAAATCACAGTTTGAATTCAATTGTAACCACAGGACCATGAAATGTAGATATTGAAATGAGGAAGTTTTTCTCATTGTCTGCTCTTTACTTAAATATAATGCCTATCTTTCCTCAAAAACCAATTCCCAAATAATATATTTTATCAGGAAACATCACAGCCTATGCATCCTCCAATCCCCTCTCCTTCTCCAATTCCAAAGATACAAATATTTCAGCTAAGCTGGTGTGTCAAACCATTTGTAACAAATCATAATCAAGAGTGTGCTTATTTTCAATAGTTTACTCACTCCCCCCCCCCCTTCCAACCCTGTTGGTTGGGGGTTGTAAAATATGCCCACAATATTTCCCATTGGTGGTACAGTAAGAGGTGACTTAGGAGAATAATTTGCTATTTGAGATGTATTTAAAACAGAACTTGAACCAAATGTGAAACTGTGTTTAAAAATTACATTTTTATCTAGTTGACACCATATAATACATATATTTGTTAATGTGTAGTAAAATCTCATCTAACATATTTACTTCCCCCTCCATGCCTCTTTTAAGCAAACAGATTGGACTACCCTTGGTGGAACCAAGGGGAGATTTAGTTCAACAGTTCTGGTTCCACCAAGGGGACCAGAACTGTTGAACTAAATAGATTTGTATTTCAGCATGTACTGTATTTAAATAGGAAGTATACTTTACCTTTCACCTGAGATTATTCCATACAGGTTTAAAGTCCAATTCTCTCACCTCAAACAGTATCAGTTCTCCTAACCTTTTTACTTAAGCCCCTCCCACAACTGTCTGAAATTCATCCACATCTAGACACAATCTCAGTTTATTGCTTCTGGGTGAGTACAGAAAAGCTCAGTATGTATAATCAAAACACTCTCAGTACAGTTCACGCTGTGTAATATAAGCTTTGGTTCTCTGCATTGCTTGAATTAACTGTCAATCAAACAGCTGTGCCAATTGAGAATTTCCATAAACTCTTAAAAAAATTGTAGTTTTAGGTGAGAGGATTGACCCTTTAAAGCAGACTAATATAATAGATTGGGCTTATTGCAAAGGCAACTATCACTTATGTCTGCAGACAGTGAAGTTTCAGTTTTTCACTTTCATACAGTTGCTTAACATTTTTGGCAATCTGCCATACAGAAATGGCATTCCACAATAGCCCAAATTTACAAATTTACAGAGCCCACAATGTCAGAGAAATAAATGCAGAATATGAGAGCATGAGATCATGTAGCATTTTATACTGCACTTTACTCTCGCTTGATGCATGTTTTCCATTGAATTTAAACACACAGTAGGGACTGCCTTTTATTAAATGACATCTAGAACACAGATTCTATTGATTTAAGGCATATTCTGGAGACAAATTAATTGACTTCAAACTACTTAGAAAACTTCCACTTTCACAAAGTACAGTAAAAACAACATCTGAACAGCATATTGCTTTCAGAAGATATCAATTTTCATAGAACTGCAATTTCCTTATTCAAATGAAGTGTCATGGAGGGAAATCTATGATATCATCAAAGCACATTAACTTGACATTGCATTCAGTTTCTGACTTTCTGTATGATATTGATGTTGTTGCTAGGGATATTTAATATTGCTTGCTTTACCCTACATGTTTCGTTTTTGGTTATGCTAGATCTACAGGGAAAGACATGTATACAAACATTCCAACAGTACCAAATTTCAAGGACAACCAAGACATTCAATTTTAGAGAAGGCAACAGGAATATGAGTCAATGAGCACACTTTATATAGATTGCAATTACATTTTAGGGAAGAAGAGGCATTTTTTATCAAAAATAATCAACCTTTAAAATAAGATACAGTACCTTGTGTTAGGGAGAAGGTATTGCTACAGGGTTTGCAAGACACAATCTGGAATATTTTTTTTTCTTCCACACAAGATCCTAGTTAAAAGCCACCAGAACAAGTCTTTTAATAGGTAGTCATAAAACAGGCGCTTTATAGAAACTGTCCATAATTCAGGGGCAGTATCAAATAAGTAAGAACACAAAACGGTTGTTACGAATAAGCAGTCACTTTAAATGTTGCAACATCAGCTAAATTTTGAAAAACTCTTATTTCACTTACATTTGAATATGTTAAGAAAGAAATTTAAACAATGATGTAAGAAATGTTTTGTCACACAACTGAAAAGAACCATTCATGAAAAAGGGTAACAGGGATAATGTAATTCAAATAGGTAGACTGCATTTTCTATTAGATCACTCCATATCCTTTCATCAGGAAAAATCCCAAAACTCCTTAGATCTAGAGTATGCTAAAGTATTGATCCTCCACCCCTTTCCCTCTCAAACAATCATTTGGCAATGGCCTCAAAACAACTTGAAGAGTTATATTTTAAGTGTGGTAGACTTCAGAAATGTATAAGATGAAAAATTATACTTACTATTTTTAAGTATGTTACTAAACAGTGGAGTAGGGAAAACAAGCCAGTAAGCCACAACTGGAAAAAAAGACCTTCGTTGGCCCAACTTACGCCAATTGACTAGAAACTGGGCCGTACAACTCCATCTACAGTAACTAAGTACTTACTATTTTGATCCACCCATTCCAGAACAGAAGTTGGTTGTGACAGTTCATACATGTGAAGATGTTTGTATCTGTCAAGGATTACAAGAAGAAATTTATAGATAGGTCAATTTAATCTACAAACTATTCAAAAATTTTTGGCACTTTTTTTTTTTTGCTTTCACTTTAACAAGGCTGTTTCCAGGGGCTTATCTTCAAGTCCCCTGCACCTCAAGAGACATACAGTACTGCTATGTTACTGTAAGGGCAGTATAACCTGTTTGGAGTAATTCCTAAAATGGTGAATATTCATAATGTACAGTACTAGAGCACCATTGGTGCAGATGGCCCAAACCTGTCGAATGAATGCACAGTGAAGACTTCCAGTGCCAAGAAAATCACTCTCCATGCAATGGATATTCTACTGTAATCACTACATGGACTGTACTTGTCATACATGGCTATTATTTCTTGAACAGATGTACCCACAATTTAGAATGTTTTAATTTCTCTCAGGTAAAATCACAAGGAACTTACAGAAATACTTTTTAGAATGTAAACCTTTCTCTAAGGTGTAGCCTAACACAAATCAGGAAGTCTAGTTAGCAAGGAAGAAAGCAAGTTTAATTAGCTGAAGTTGAGTATGTCTACAAAGCCCCTGCATGCACTCACAATAAAACTACTGTTCTCGTAAAACAAGAGCTGTTTACACTTACCTAATAACTTCACATGATTGACAATCTTGCACCCAGACAGTTTTAAAGGGAGTTCAGTTCAATGGGAAACACCGAATTTGTGAGACTGGTAGAAATACTGTAGAGGCCGGGGTGGCACAAAATTGGTCAGAAAGGTGTCAAAATTTGATTTATCCAAAAACAGACAAAAAATTTGTAATTAGCACATGCCAGCCACCCATCTGAACAATTTTGAAGACAAGTTTGCAATGCATCTCGGAGAAAATAGCATTTCAAAATATTTACACCTATGACCTCAATGACCTCAAATGACCTCGGATAAACAAGTAAAGTACAAGATTCAACAACCACTACCTGAGGAATATTATGGCCAACTTTCAAGGACATTGAGCACTATTTGCGGGAGAAGTGACACTTCAAAAAATATTCACAAAACAGCCACTAATGACCCCTAGATGACCTTTGACCTCAACTTTTTGAACACAACATGTAGCCATATGTCCAATGACCAATGTGTCCAAGTTTATCAACAAACACCATATTCTCTCTAACAGCCAGTTTGGCTTCCGGCTAGGTCATTCCACTGAACTAGCTCTTATTGATGTTATGGACAAATTAAGCAACGCTACAGCTAACAATGAAACTTCACTGGGTGTCTTCCTTGATCTTTCGAAGGCGTTTGACACGATTGATCATTCCATCCTTCTAGAAAAATTATTAACTTATGGATTTCGTGGCACTTCATATTACTGGCTAAAAAGCTATTTGACTCACCGACATTAGTTCACCTCCTTCAAAAATGAAAATTCCGACTTGCAACCCATTATATGTGGCGTTCCTCAGGCTCTATTCTTGGTCCCTTACTCTTTATCATTTATGTAAATGATATAACAGCTGTTTCCAGAAATTCCTCACTAGTAATGTTTGCAGATGATACCAGCATATTTTTCAAAGACACAAACCTTAAACTTCTTGAGCAAACTGTGAACAATGAACTCAAATTATATTTTAACTGGTTCGCCTCTAATAAACTTTCTCTAAACGTAAATAAAACAAACTTTATGGTCTTCAACATGCCACCTAGTCAAAAGCGTGATTTCAAAATTGTCATTAATAACAATGAGCTCCATGCTCCTTCAAGTGTTAAATTTTTAGGAGTTTTTATTGATTCTAAGCTTACCTGGAATGACCATATTTCATATCTCTGTTCACAAGTTGCCAAAGGAGTTGGTATAATTGGTAGACTAAAACACATACTTCCTAAAAATGCTCTTCGCTCATTGTATCTAGCTTTAGTTTATCCCCATTTTTCCTGACTGTAGCCTTTCCTGGTCTAGCTCAAGTAATACTTCACTGAATAAGTTAAGCATACTGCAAAAGAGAGCCATCAGATATATTTCTAGTGCTGCTCCACGTGAACATGCAAGCGTACTATTCAAGTCATTGAACTTGTTAAAATTAAAGGACATTATCAAAGTAAACAAAGCGACATTCACTTATCGCTTCATTAATAACTCCCTTGAATCCCTTCCTCCAGGATTTTCTCACCTTTTCAGTCAAAACAGTTTAGTTCATAACTACACACTTGACACAGCAATCGCCTTCGTCTTCCAGATAACCAGAGGAAATTCTCTAAGACGGGTATATGTTTTCGTGCTATTAAAATTTGGAATTCTTTACCCAATGATCTAATAGTCAAGCACTCTGTACCCTCTTTTAGACATACAGTAACCTAAGCAGATTTCTTATCAATCAATATTAACTGATTATACTACAGCACTTGCTTGTTCTTAACTTTAATTGTAGTTTCCCTTTAACCATTCACTTTGGATCTTTCTCCTTCAAGAGGCCTGTCATGGGGGGGGGGGGGGGTGTAATGTATGGGGTCAGGGTAATGTAGTGTGTGTATTGTAATGTGTGTGGGAAGGTTGGGGCACATGTAGGGTATTTGGGGCAAGGGTGAGGGTGAGGTAGATTGGATTATATCTAGGGAGGGATTTAGGGTATGACTTCGGACAGGTATTCTTCATCTATGTGTTTTCCCTTTGTTTTGTTATATCCTGCCCTCATTTACTTTAGTTTGTACTATCCTAGTTCTTTTTTGTTTCTTTTTTTGTTTCCTGGGAGCACTCTACTCCAGGGAATAATTTAGTGCTCCAATTTTGCATAGCAATTCTGAGAATTTTGTTAGGTATTATGGTAAAATGATTGGAAACCCTATGTTTTTAGGTACAAAATCTGCTATACATTAATGTATTTGTGTAGCAATTTGACCATTTTGTGTAGCAAAATGCTATGCGATACTGGATAAATTATTCCCTGTACTCGACAAACCCTATGGGTTTTTTAGAGTGCTTCCCTTCGCAATATTTTGATTTCATGTAACACTCTACCTTTGTTTCTGTGTATTGTACCAATTACTATCGAATATTGTGGAAAAACAAATAAATGAAATGAAGTTTCGTTACAATTCGTCAACAAATGTGCCCCTGAAAGCATTAAAGGCAATTTTGTGAACAGACATGATAGACAGACGGATAGACAGAGTGACGGTGGAAGATCACAATAGCTCAAACAGCTCTTTGAGCTGGTTTGAGCTAAAAATGCCAAAATCCCATTCCAAAGAAGTTCTAGGGTCACGATTACTTGCTGAATGGACCAATTTTGAATTACAGTGTGCCACTTGCACAGTGTACTGAAAGCCATCTGAGCAGTGCAAAGCTAATGTTCTATTTGTGAATGGCATACTTGCCAGAATATTTCACTGCACAGTTTTAGCAGACGACTCACATTTTCTTATCAGATCTCCCAGTCTCCAGGTTTCATGTGCTATTCTCCCAGCTTTATAGTGTTTCATTAATTCATTTGTGACATTCTGAAAATGGCCAATGCAGTTAACCTAGTACTAAGCCAACACTTATTTGAGATATTGACCATAAATTAACATATTTTGATTGTTCACAAGTACAACTGCTGCATGGTCCCAGTTCTTCACCCTCTTTTCCACAACGTATAGGCCATAGAGTGCATAGTCCACGTACTGCACACCTCACTGCTGAGCACTACTGTACTGCACAGGCACACCTGTTACACACCATGTATGGTTATTTATCCAGAAAGACACAAAGCATCAGTTGGACAATTCTCTCCCATTGTTGCCCATGCCTGCCTAAATGGCCTTCAGTCTAAAATGCAGTTATTTGCGTTCTTCAAGGTGATATTTTTTTCTACTAATCTCCCTATTTTTTGGCTTTGAAACGTATAAATTATCCCTAAGGCTATTTTCAAGTCAGACAGGTAGACAGGTTGACAGGTCTGCTTTGCCTACAAAAAGTTTCAAAGGGAAGGGCACTGAACTTATATATAAAAAAAATTTTGAACTTAAAGGCACATTTTGGTGGCATTCCACCTGGGCCATGTATGAAAATCAAATATTTTGCCCACCATGTCCTTCAAACCCCTCTCTCAATATTACCATTATCCTAACTCATGATATTTCACTTTAAAGACCACCAGTGTCATGATTTTGTCCCAAAAATTCACTGTATCTCTCTCAAAGGGTTGAAAACGTTACATGTCTGCTGCCATCATTTTCTCAGTAGGAAAATGTTAAGCGAAAGTTAGTGGTGTCTGTAGTATTAGTACTCACGCCGGTCTAACGTTAATTGAAAGAAATGCAGCGGTGTTACCAGATATGAAATTTGGAGTTTTATGTCTGGGGTTTGTTAAAAGATCAGACTAGGCCAAATTTTTGTTTCAGAGTCATGGGTTGCGTAATAACGTTAAGAGTGACTAGCCTAGGCATAGATTAGTTCATTAGTTAGGCCTAGATGAGGTTCTTTTAGTTGGATACCGTTTAAGGACCAGACATACAGATTAAATTTAGCCTAGCCTAGGCCTAGGTGTGTAAACGTAATGTATCAGTTTAGCGAAGTTATGATCACATTGCTGGAGCTAAGTTAGTTAACTGAGTGACTAGGCCTAGATCAGTTCATTAGTTAGATAAGGTTCAGTTAGTTGGATACCCTTTAAGCCTGGACCAGACAAACAGATTGAATGTAGCTAGCCTAGGCCTAGGTGTGTAAACGTAATGTATCACTATCACTCAGTTTAGCGAAGTTATGATGACAATTGACATTGCTGGAGCTAAGTTAGTTAGCCTAGGCTATAAGTATAATCAGATCATACGGTCTAATTGAGAGAAGTGTAGGCCTAGTGGTGTAACCAGATATGAAATTCGGAGTCTTATGTCTGAGGTTTGTTAAGTCAATGTATAATCCTAGACCACGTTTGTGTTTCAGAGTTGTGGGTTTGGTAAGAGCATCAGAGTGACAACTGTGCAGGCTAGGTCTAACGTTAGGCCTAGATCAGTTCATTGGTTAGGCCTAGCTGGCCTAGATAAGGTTTAACAACTCAAAACACAAATTTCCCGGAACCCAATTAGTACCCAAAGTTTTATATAGTGCCATACAGTTCAAAATCAACAGGTATACTGGGCTTATCATGATTCGATCACCTAATAAAGTTCATTACCACAAAAATATAAAAAACATCTTCAAAAATCAATGAAACTTGACAGTACTATTTTTTAATATGTCTTCTTCTTTGTGCTAAATTTTAGTGTTAATTGGACTGGGTAATCTTTAGAAAATGAATCTTGAAATGTAGGAGGCAGTGCAAGTAGCAATGCTTATGAAGTTATCATGAGTTGATCACTTCATAAAACAAACAAATAAAAACCTACAAATTACTACATTTAGGGCCAGATTTTTACATAATGATACAGAAGAATCTCCCTTCTATCAGAATTCTTACTTAGAACTTCATATGAAACATTCTCATCATCATTTTTACTGATTTTTGCAAACTTCTGGCTCATACTTGTGCTGAAACTTTAAAATCTGGCCATGACTTACATTTTTGCTTTCAAAATCAAAAACATGAAGACAAATAATTGGTTTTCATGTTGTTTGAAGAATTTGCATCACAGGTTATTCTAGCATTGCAATCACATCGCACCTACTTGCTGCAATGGCGTTTAGAAGGCAGTGATTGACTTACGATAGTGATCGACTCATGATAACCTACTATATATGTTATAGGGTGCTAGTGAACTCCTCTTCAGGTTAGTATGTTAGGAGGAGGTTTACAGCCCAGTTTCCAACCAATTGGATCAAGTTCAACAGCTTTTTTTCCAGTTGTGGCTCGCTGGTATGATGTTTTTCCTACTCCATTGCTTATGCGGAGCATCATGCACAAGGACAGTAGGTTCCGTTTTTAGGGTCTTTGGTATGACTTGACCTAGGAATCGAAACTGGCCTTCTGCATAAGAGGCAGATGTTCGATCTACCGCAAGACCAAACAGAAAGCCGCACTGTGAGTCTGTAGCTGCACAGCAGGGTTGTTGACTTTTTTTTTTTTTTTAAAAAATAAAATATAGTATATCATAAAATAAAGTATGATTTTAATCGGATTTTAATGATTTTTTATTAAGAATTTTAGATTTCTAAAAGGTATGGTGTCACAAAATTTCCTGGATGGTAGTGTATTACATAACCTATAAAAAGGAAGTTTTCAGCCTCCAGTGCTATCATTTGCAAAACAAAAAGAAAAAAAATTTATGGAAAAAGACAATATTTATAGCCCACTTTGGCACTGTATACAAGAAACCCACAAGACATTAACTCCTCCATGGTTCATTATAATATGAGGCACATGACTGAAGTATTGTTTTGTGCTGTATGAAAATGTTGTGCATACAAAAGCAGTGACATCAAAAGAAGAAAATCTGTAGAAAATAACAATTTTTTTTTGGGGGGGGGGTGGAACATATATTGTTAACTGAACAATAAACACCAGCAATGCTTCGATATAGTATTGAGTAGGCTGTATGCATGCAGTATACATACAGTACGTTGAACTAGGGAGTCTTTATTTCTGGTTGAAATAGGGAACTGGTACACTACTCCTTGTTACTGAACTCATTGCACATTAATTGGTTTAGTAGCAGATGAACTGGCAATTGATTACACTTTATAGAACTTAATGGTGTACTGTAAATTTATTAATCCATCTATCAATTCTGATATTTCTTTTACTTGGACTTGGTAAGATCTCATTTGGCATGGTTTAGGTCCTGTATGAGGGTTGGTAAAATGCAAAAATATTGAATCCCATGTCTGGTGAACATAGAGAACAGAAAGAATTTCATCCTGCCTTGGAATCCCCCCAAAATGAGTACCTTACACCACACTGTGGTACAGTATTACTAAAATATCCAATACTGTATTTCCAAGTTCCAACTTGTTGCCAGGACAGTGTTGGTGGGGAAGTTAGCATGCTGTACATAGCCTATACAGTTTAAATTTTTACAGTTTTATGTTACTGTTTTATTTGAGGGTTCTGCTTTCCTCAACCAACTTCAAAAAAAGTTAAATGATCACTATGAATTGGGTTGGTTTTTTCAATGAAATATGGTACTGTACATATCACTTGAACTGTAATATTGACAGTCTATGGGGTAAAAACTGATGCATGTCTCACTAGGGGTGCACATTGATTTTAATCATTAAACTTAAAGCTATGTTGTTTCTTCAAATTAGTTGAATTCAGTGAGTAAACCAACCATGAATATCTTTTCTTGTCCATAAATACAATTTTTCCAATGAAGTGATTTAAATTAATGATTTTTTTGAAAAAAAAATCATTTGATTAAAATAGCGATTTAGATCAGTGATTTTAATCACGGCCATTAAAATCAAACAACCCTGCTGCACAGGGAAGCATGCATCAATGCACTTGACTGCAATTGTTACAGTACAGTACATTGATAAATAGGGTGGTCAGTGTGATGTGGGAATTATTTTCTCTTGACTTGCCCAACCATGAAGGTGCTATATGGAGAGCATCCAGCTAATTTCCCTCATGCACAAATCATTATTATACCAGTTGGGAAGAGATCATTATAAAAACTTTAAAATTTTAACTACTGTAAGAAGAGAATACAAGGTCCCACCACTGAAATTTGTTCAATGCATTGCAATTGACTGGCAAACAAGCAGGCAACCAATGTCTGGATTTGTCTCAGCTCATGGCATTAACACACGCATTTATTTAAACATGAACCAGACTTAAAACGAGGGCTGCACTGGAATTAGGATCCGGCCAGAACTACTCGGCTGGAACCCAGAATTGCTAACTCATTTATTCTATGTTATATATGATCATGGCTGCACGGGACTCTTTTCTTAGGGTGACGGTGACTTTTTGTACGATTCTAGATCCCCAATTAGGGCATAATCTCAGCTCAACAGAGGAATCAAGGTCTGCCTGATTCAGTAAGGTTTCAGCTAATGGGGGTTCATGGATATCACTAGAAAGTGCCATTTTTACACGAAGGGGTCACTTTGTGTAAAAATAGTGTAAATATGGTGTAGTAGTTCACCTTTTCACACTAAAAGTACACCAAAAGTACACTTATCGTAGCCCCGCCTACCTAATTACTGTCAATTGTCAGCCAGCACTCACTTTTACACCAGTTTTACACCAACCTGTCACTTACCCAAACTGCATGTACCAACCACTTGACCCTGGATCAAGTCTTAAAACAATGACACCACTTTGGGAATCCCTAGACACAACTCACCACTAGCACAACATCAACACTGGTGCAGAAAGTAATTTGTCACTCAGTACTAATCATCTTACAATTTGAAAAATGTCAGATGGAAAGATTGAAGGAATAAGGATGAGATGTCTATACAGTGCAACAGATTAGGGCTATCTGTATTTGATAAGGGAACTGTTAAGGTCAACTATATAGCTAATGGTTTGACTTCGTTGTGTCATTTTGAGAAGTCCAGACACAGTAGATCGATTGGTTGGGTTTCAAGCACAATATTAGCCCTACAATTTGCCTGTTGCTACTGTACCTATACAGCTGTACCAGCCATCAAAACAGGAACCAAATCCATGTATACTTTATGTGAAGTTGCTGGCAGTTTTACTCCATCAGTAAATGTTCAATACTTCTATGTAAATACAAACGTTTTGCTTTGCTTTTAAGTATAGAGGTTCTAGTTTATTCCCATTAAAAGTTAAACATTCTAAAAGTGAAGCTTCATCCCCATCCTGACCGTAATATTTTTTCCTCAACTTGACGAGATTGGAATTTACATATTGTCTAGGAAAGAAGCAGTTGTGTGACTGAAGTATGGAAGGTTAAACAATGCCAGGGGTGGTGCAAGGATTTTACCGACAACAGAGGGTCCAGTTCCATGCCCCAACCAAGGCTTTGAGATGCCACAAAGATCAGCCTGGAAGAAGTTTTAGCTTTTTCATGAAAAATTGAAATTTGGAGCTTTTTTGCATATATGTTATCCTACAGATTAAGGCTCTCGACGAAATAAAAAAATTCCCCAACAGGAGGAGGCAGCATATCCTACTGGGGTATTACTTCCTACCTCCCACTGGAGTCATACTGCACACCCCTGAACAATGCTGGAAAGTGCATTAAAAGAATATTCCAAAGGCAATTTTAGTTTGATATGTTAAATAGGAACATATTCTTAGTGTTATGGTGAGAGTTTCATTCATTTCCCATCTTTGGTTCTTGAGATATTGGCCATTGGAGTTGACACATTTCCCTGTAAAAAGTGAACTTGAAGCAAGTATATCATGGATTCACATTGTTGGCCAATGTTTTGTTTTTCTTTATTTTTCTTCATATTAGTTTGACCTTGAATTGATTAGGAATGCTATCTTGCCACTAAGGCATATAAAGTTTTTAAAAATTCCATTTCTCAGGATGCACCTATGGAATCAATAGATCAAAGTTTAGTTGACTAATATTGGTTGTAAATTATAAACAAAAACAAAACATTTGCCATCAATGTGAATCCATGACATCACAACTGTTTGCTTTAAGTTCAGTCTATGTAGAAATTTGTTATATTCAAGTTGCTAATAATTTGAGAATCGAACATGGGAAATGAATCAAATTTCACCAGATTGCTTAGAATATTTTCCACTTCAAAATATCAAAGATAAATTTGGCATTGGACTATTCTTTTAATTGGAGGGTACCGCTCCACTTCGTAACTTAATGTTTTCAACCACCAAGCATTCATATAAACAGTAAACTAGGCCTAATTTCCTTTTCTTCCCTTTGTAATTCATTAAAACTAAAAAGGAACATATCGCCCATCCCATACGGTCCTTGTAACATCGATATTTTGCAAATACGTTGGAGGACTATTCTGTACTATTCACTGCAATATCCATAAACTAATTCTCTGGGGTTGAATTTGTTATTGGGGGTTAGAGTTACGCCAGTTTCTGCCTCTATTCCACTCTATGCACCAGATTGTTCTCCAAACTAAGTGAGACGCACCATATATAAACTGCACTAAATGAGGTGAATATTCATAACAAGTAATTAAAGCAATAAAGGACTGCACTCCTGCAGTATCATTAGTATGTATCATACGTCACGGTGAAAAAAAAAAATTTTGGCACTTGTAGTCAGATAAGTAGAACAATGAACTTCAATGAACTTGTTCTCCAGCAGCTATGTATTCAAGTATGTTTTGCATTACAAACAAGCAGAAAGCATAAACACGAGGGACAAATCCCAATACAGGAGGTTGTAAGGTCAACTTCTACCACGTTAAAAGAATGCGAGGGTGCCAAGGGAAAATTGGGTTGAAAAGTTCACTTAGGCGGGATTTTCAACGGGTGGTAGAAGAATTTAAACAGCATAGGCCTATATCGCAGAAGTGGATCAAGGATTTTTCCAGAAAAGGGTCTGAAGTGTAATCGTTGGCCTGGGGGAGTGGTGTCTCCTAAAAGTTTTTGCAATTTCAACAGATGGGGAAATGCAATTAGGGGCTATCTAGCATTTATGGAATTTTCTGCAAGGATAATGGAAGGAATTGAGGGAAATTTAACCAAGCCCATATTTTTTACTGGAGGGCTAGAGCCGCAATAGCCCGGCAGGACAAAGCCGGCTAGGCAGCTGCTTCACCCCGACGGGTGCTTTGCGCCACGCACAAACAACTTCGTCACCTGGGCAACCTATTTTGGGAGCAAGCATAATGCCAAGTGGGAGGAAAGGACAGGGTACCCGGAGAAAAACCAACCTGTACATCGCGGCGGGATTTGAACCAATGAACATGTGAATCACGTTATGGCTCAGTAGCTGGAAAAAGGGGCTTCGATTTGATTTTCAAAAAAGGGGGAGGGGGGAAGCATGTGGCCTAAATTGTTTCTCCTGCCCTGGTAAGGTGTACTGCGGTGTTGCTACACATTTTTGCGGGGGAAGGGGGTGGGTAAGCATCCAAGTTTGTTAACACCACTGTACTAGGGACGTAATTTGCGGCGCGCTGAAACTTTTGTCCTTTTTCGAATATTTGAAAATATGGCGCTTGTATTGCAGAAAAGTTTGGATTCTGAGGTTCCTGTAAGAAAATTTGAAAAGTTGGAGGATTACTGAAGAATTTGTATTTCCTGTTGGCAATTCTGAGATTGAGCGGCAACCAAAAATCGTGGTTGCAACATAATGTTATCCAACGAGTACGAAATGAGGCTCTCCGACGAAATTTTTTCCGTCAAGAACTTATATTGGAGAAAATTTTGAACTTTATGAAAGAAAATTAAAAAATAGCACTGCAGTTACCGTTGTCACTTGATGATCTGGTGTCACATGTAGCAAATTTCCGATTTTGTCACCTCCAGAGCTTTGAAAAGTTTACCAACTTGAGGGTATGAGCGAGCACCTCTGCTTAGGAATTGCAGTTTGCGAAGCACACAGAAAATTTTGTTTTTAAAATAAAAAATAGTGACGAATATGGAGCCTTATTGGAGAGAATTTGGAATTTCGGAATTTTATGAGTTGTCAAAACCAGTGGTGTCACCCGACATTTCATTCTGGGGAGGGGGGGCACTGAGGGGGCACAATGATTTTATGGGGGGCATTGCTAGACTCCACGCATGGCGCCGGAGGCGCCATCGAGCGCGAAGCGCGAGGCTCGACGGGTGGGTCCAGGGGCAAAGCCCCGGTGGGGGTCCAGGGGGAGAAGCCCCCGGAAGCTCCTGGGTTTTAGCGTGTTTGTGAGGTATTAAAGACGTTATTTAAGGGTAATTTTATTGACTTAACACTGGTCTAAAAGTTACCTCCAGGGTAACTTTCAAGTAAGACTTTCGGTAAAAAGCCACTGATTCAACTACCAAGAGCAGATCCGGCTGACACTTTAAAAAAGGGGTAGATGATCTATAGAAAGAAAGTTGATGGGCACTTCAATGTTAGTCTTAGTGGGGGTCCAGGGGACGAAGCCCCTGGAAGCTCCTGGGTCTTTAGCATGTTTGTAAAGTTTTAAAGTTGTTTTTTAAAAGAGTTGTTTTTACACTGGCCTAAAAAATTACTTATAGGGCAATTTCGAGTAAGATTTTATTTTTGGTAACAACACAAACGTTAGTGAAACTACTCTCAAGAGCGTATCAGGCTGACAATTTGAGGAAGATGAGCTGCACCGTGACTATAAAGAGAAAGAAAGGCAGTTGATGGGCAATTAGATGTGATCCTCTGAAGGAAAAATGTAGGCTTAATCCTGCTTGAAGGGTTACCTGAGCTGTGCGCCACCTCCAATTGACGTAGTCGGAAGTGTGAAGAAAATTTTGAAAAAAACGTAACCCTCAGACAGCCGGAAATTGCATTTCCAAGGTTTTTTGCGATATTTTCATTTGGAAAACATGAAAATTTACTGCCTTTTCTTTTCAACAGAGGAATCGAATTCCCCTGTCCCCCACCCCCCCCCCCCACCCCTTGGCGACGCCACTGGTCAAAACCATATTGTAGACTCGTTTCACAAATGACAAATTTCCGAATTCTTCATTTCTTCAGAGCCACCTCGCCCTGTAGCTACGCCATTCGGTGTCTGAGGAAAGGGGTCCCAGATGCGAACTGGTGCTAAATGTTTCAATATTTTGAGTCACTAGGAAACTCCAAAGTTTTCAAAACATGGTCTTGAAGGTGTGGATGATTACTTCAACGGACTATACGGTCAATATGAATTTAAATACCGGGTATACCCCATAAGTAAATAAAATCGCAACGAAAATTGTGATAGTTTGCAAACTAGGATTTGTACAAAAGTTCTAACAGTTAGGAACCATTTTAGATGAAGGAAGGCAAAATCCATTTAATGATTAAAACACACTTCAATCTACTACAGGAAATCACAGATCGGGGGGGGGGGGGTACCCACTGGTGTTACTGAGACACCGTTGCATAGGCCTACCGTTGTAAGGTTGTTGATACAAAAAATTAAAATGTGTCCTTTCCAAGTTTAGAACGACACCTCATCAAACACTTTCTGCAGACAGAGGATGGAGGCGTACCTCTAATTCCTGATTGAAGGCTCTAATGTAGCAAAATTCAGTGTGATTTTACATCTCTAATAATGGTCTAAGAATACCAAATGGTCGAATCGATAAACGAATGTGTGATTTTGCATTTGAAATTATCTATTTTTCTGAAAAAGTTGCATGCAGACTGTGCTTCGAGACATTTTCCTTAAAATGTGTTAAGCATGCCAGGCTGGTCACTCACTAAAGATTACAAATTTCATTAAAACGGAGTAGGGTACGATTCCTCTTCTTCAAATTCCTAAATGTTGTGCTCCTTCATAACCACACCTGCTGCCCTATGCACTCGAACAATCGACATATTCATAGAAAAAGATAAGTAGTGTATGTTTAATATGCAAGTGAAAAAGAACATCAATGAGACTGCAAGCGCAGAGCGCGCAAAAATTTTGGGGATTTGCAAAGTTTAAACGAGTAATTATTGATACAGAAATCGATCGTAATCAGTAGAGCACATCTTTCATGACCTACTTGTATAGTATTTTTGGAAGTAAATAACTTTTTAAGTTTCAGGGCACAAAAAATGGGGGGGGGGGGGACTTTAACGTAAGTGTTCCCTCCATTAAAAAAATGTGGGGCACATGCCCCTGCCCCCCCCCCCCCTATAATCGACGCCCGTGGCTGGAAAAGACCACTGCAATTCCACGACCATTTGAAGACAATATAGCCTAGGTATTGGTTGACAAGCCTTCAAAGTGGACTTTTCTCCACATAATTAGGCAACATATGGTGCCCCTAACCAGCGACGATGAAGTAAAGAGGCTACAAACCTGTTCAGTTTTGATCATCATGTTTAACTGGAATCAAACCCCCAAAATAAAAATTTTCGACACTTTTGAGGTTGGATGCGTGCTATAGTTAATTTCAGGGTTGGATTAAGAGACACGCCCGACTTGTAAGGATAATGGCCCTTATGATGCACACTTTACCACCGTAATAAAAAACGATACGTTTTGACACCAAATATAGTAGCAAACACATTTTGGTAATCTGAATTTTCATCATTCTGATCATACATTAAATATTATCTGCAGAAAAATATCTTCGCCCAAATAAAACTTTAAACAGGTAGTTGAATGGCATTTGTCCAATTTCTTGGAAGAGACAATTTCCCGTGAAACCATGCAGGGATTCACTGATCGGTGAACGCCGAGTAGTGAAGACACAGTAGTTTTCTATTCAGCTATTTTGGTATGAAGTCTTCTCACTTGGTGATGGTTGAAAACAGGCCCGTAGCCACTAGGGATGGGGCATGTGGGAATGTGCCCGCCCCCTCCATCCAATAAAAATATATTCCACCAAAAAACACCACAACTAAACCTTCCAGAAAATTGCAAACCATTTCGCATCTAGGCTAAAAATTTTCAAGGGGTATGAGGACACTTAATTGCGTTAGACCCCTCCCTAGGCCGATGTGAATCTCCTGCATGGGTGTGCCCCAAAAAGGTAAATCGGGCTTAACACCTGGTTAAAACCCCGCCCAAATCCACCATCTTTGGGACAGCTTCATTTTGAACACTGCTCAAGTCACTTTTTGGTTGGTTCAAACTTGGTGGGGGAGGGGAGCTGTCCCCTTGAATGCTCTTTTCCTTTGGGAAATATGTCTTTTCAGACAAGTTATTGGAAACTGAAATCTACGACAGTGATATTGTAATCAAACTTTTTATTGACTGAGTAGAAAGGAGGCACTTTCAAGTTCAATTGAAAAATAAACATTGATCATACAGTCATAAGCTCTTTTGTTTAATTTTTTACACAACAGTTGGTTTTCACACATTTTGGTGTTCACCTCCGCCACAAAAAAAGTTTTTTTTTTTTTCATTTCGCTTTCAAGGGGAGGGTGATGCTTAATATTTTACTCAGTAGAGGAAAGGAAGATGCAACATCATACCCATAAATGTCAAAAATCTCGTTTACTGAGTTGTAATGTGCAAAACACATTCAGAAGATGCACACCTACCATTACAGTCTCCGTTAGGAGAAAAGACCATGCCCTAGTTGTTTAAACTTGTATCTTCAATGAGTTGAGTGTCGGTTCCATTTGGATTTGAGAGGCATAAGTTATTTTGACCACATCTCCGGACGTATGACTATACGAAATTTCTCGAACATGTACCACCACTATACTGATTGACAGATTTGCCATTTGCTTCTTTTCCTGTAAAAGAGTCTTTTGGCCAGAGTCTTACAGAACCAAGTTTGCTGAGAGTGGACCAAGCTCCCCGAAGGGTGGCTGGTGGGAGTCAATAACAGAAGCTTCGACAGAGGCGGTGAGTTGGCAAAGGATGAGGAAGGCAATTTTTTAGGCGAAAAAATAGGGGTTCATTAGCCTGGAAAATCTGGTTTAGGCTTTTATTTAGAAAACCTCCGCTTCCTATCAGAAAAATCAATCATCGAGGTACTACATATTTTATCGTACAGATAAAAGCTCCTACTTATTTCCCCATTATTTTCGTTTTACCCACAGACGAATACACTCGTTAATAGTCCTCACCGTCCCTTCCTGCATCACTGAAGTCATGTTAGCATTTCGTCTAATTGCATGATGGCCAAAAACGTTACCGTACTTCCATGAAGATTGCCCAGGCAATGAGCATGGAAGAAAAGGTATGGTACAAACAGGTTATTAATTTTGTGTATGGTTGACTTGTACGGAGCTTTTAAAGTGTCATGAAGGGATGAGGTGAAGTTATGGACATTGTAGCGATCGTAATCAGTGGCGTAGCCAGGATTGAATTTTTAGGTGGGCCTAGGTAACAAGTGGGGGGAGGGGCTGGTACCTCCGAGGGTCAGGCGTGGCAAGACTATCTAAGCGGAGCGCCACCATCGGTTTGCGCGGAGCGTACAAGAAAATTTTGGGATTTGCAGACCCTCCAGATGGTCGGAAACGGCACTTCCCACGCGTTTTAAGCTGCACCAACCTTAAAATACGAATCTCATGTCTGCCACTTCTCAAAAAATGATAAAAAATCGATCTATGAAATATGGTAATACATACATTTTTAGGGACCCCAAAGCTGGGCGTTTCTGATCTGTGGCCTGGGGGATGAGACTAAAGGAAACCGGTATCTCTCTTTTCCTTAGGAAAAATCGTAAAGTTCAGGAGTACGTAGATCACAAATGCGGCAATATTTGAATGGATTTCAGCTTTAATTTGAAAACCACAAGTAATTGTGCCCCGTCTGAGAAATTTTCTTTGCGTTAGATTTCCTACATGAAAAATGGTGCCATGTTTGGCAAAACTTTGAACTGATTATAGACCTGCGTTTTAGGATTTTCCTTTTTGGGGAGCATGAAAGATTTCAAAATACGCATTTTTATTCTTTGTAGAAATTTTACAAGTGACTAACATACTACCAAAAAAACAATGTTTTCTAGTTTTCAGCGGTGTCTAGATGCAAAATGGTGCAGTATTTGTTCAATCATCGGTACATTACGTAGTCAAAATTAAAATACTACGTGTAAATCTCTCAAAATTTTAAACCGCAAAGCAGAAGTACTGTAGGGTTCATGTGCCAGAAACATATGAAGTCCGGACCCTTGTGGACATTTTACAAATCCGCCCTGACGCCAGTGCCAACTAGTAAAAAGAGGACTTGTCGAAAAAATCTTTCTACAGTGGCACTTGTCATAGGCAGGGGTGAGGCACGTCATAGGCCTACTTGTTAAGGATGGAAGGGAATAATTGTTAGAAGGCAGTACCTTACCCTTATGGCATATTTTGTGTATGATAAAGTATTGGAATGGTCGTGTAAAAATGGTTTCCAGTGTATGATTGCCTTGTTTTCAGTAAATCAACCAGCCATCCGAAAGGCAGAGAGGGTCTTAACCTAACAAAGTCACAATTCGTGTTTGTCGTCGAGACGTTCGTTTCATCTTCGAAGTGAACTGCAATAAACGACAGTGCAGATTATATACGTTATCTAAATTAGCGACCAAACGATGGGATTGAGGACGGCCATGTGTAATTTCCTCCAGGAGAGGTGAAAAGTGGACAGTCAGTAAAAATATGAGAAATGAAAGAAAGACAAAAGGAAAACGATGGTAAGGGTAGGGGCTAAGGAGGGGCAAACCGGAATTCAACATACATAACGAAAGTCGTGGTTATTTGAAAATAGGTCGACAAAAGCTAATCATATAAAGAGCGCGAACAGTAATACCACATATACATATACCAACTTAATGACTGTGTTATATATTCAGGGCTGTTGTTGATTCCGACATGCCGGGCGTGGGAGCAGGGGGCAGCATTTCTAAGCCCCGACAGAGCTGGTAAGTCAGTCCAGGTCGGACGTGACTGGTAGAATTTGAAGCGTGCGTCTCCCTGATGTGGGCTTCCTTTTTAACAAATATTTAAAAAACACCCGGCCGGAGCTTGTTTTGAAGAACACTTGAGAATTTTGATATAAAGGCCCAGGGTGTTTATTGAAGAATCTGCAGTTTATATGAGCAGAACCAGAAACGTTATAGAGGGGATACTGAAATTCTTGTGGGGTTACGCATTTTATTGTAGGTCAACCAAGGCTCTCACCAGTGGCATATCTGCGGAATCCCTTGTTGGGGAGGGGGAAAATGACCATATTTGCCCTGTGAAAAGTTCCCTCCCGCGTCCCTCCCCCCGTTCGCAAAGGTTTCACATATTACATCGGAGGCCGCGGATTATTGAAGATCGCTATAAGAAACCTACCTAAAGTTAGGCCACAGGCGTATAGAAGCATCTCAGATTGGAGACTTGAGATTTTTCTGCACGATTTGTGCCCAAACTTGTGCCCAAATTTTTAATTCTGTCCGAAAGTCTATCGTAGTGCCACCGTCAGCTGACGTGGAGCGTACAGAAAATTTGAAAAAATGCGACACTCAGATGGCCGGAAATGGCATCCCAGGCTTGTGAATAGATTTAAGCAGTCGTTACTTTGAGTTTTCTTTTGCATTCTCACTTTAACTACTTGAAAATGAGCAAATTAGCCTCCAAAATGATTAGAAAATTACCAAATATAATGTACCACTAACATTTTTGCGGAAATTTTTTTTAGCATATGTATACACGTGTCCACTACCGCCTTCCCGTACACTCTGGCAGTTGGAATCATCTCAGAGCACGTTTGCAAGAGTCGCCCGAATCTTCTGCCATTTCCTGCAAAGTGTTGACCAAGACTATGAAGTGAGGCCGAGAAATAACTGTTTTTTAAGCTGCTCGAATGAGTAGCGATTGTTGTAATCGTTTTGGTTTTTCATGAAAATTTTACTTTGGCTAAAATGCGTTGTTATGTTCAGACAAATTTTTGAAAGGATTGAAACACTCGTACACTCTAAAAATGTCCTGTTAAAATTGAACCGGAATAGGATCAAATGGGCCAGTGAGCCACAACTGGACAAAAGGCAATGGCTGACTCGACTTGAATCAATTGGTTGGGAACTGGGCCGTAACTTTATGTAACTGACTGGCTGGCTGGCTGACTACAGTTAAAAAACGACGAGAATTGCTAAAAACAACTATCAAGAACTTTCTTTACTTTGAACTGACGTACATTCAAGCGGAATTTCACTTGAAACCTCCACGGGTTTTAAGAAAAGGGTCAGAACATCTGAAGCAGGTTCCGCCAAATTACACGCCCCACGGTCTGGGACAAGTAAGAATTACCCGGACTAGTACACTGCTCAATGTCGTACAGCCACCGGGCTCTGGCAAGTATGCCCAAGGAAAGTTTCCACAATCAAAAAGTATCAAAGTATCAAAAGTACGCAAACAGATATGCATGCGGACAAGGAGACTAAATGAACAGCTTGCCTGATGGACAAGTAACGAAAAAAGAATTTGTGGAAGCCTGTCTGAAGCTAAATAATCTGTTTCCCTTTCACTCGTCTTCTTTTCAGTTTCTTTCCGTTTCTCCCTTTCTTCTTTTCTTAAATTTCCCCTTTTTCAGACTGGTGGATTGAGCTGATTTTCCAGGTCGAACCAGTCGGAGGAGGGGGCGGGAGTCACTTTGCCCACCTTCCCCCTTCTCCCGACAGATACGATACTGGCTCTTGGACGAAAATGTACATTTGACCAAACACTTTTGGGGTTGATGCGTACTGTTTAACAAGAATTTTCCGAACAGTGAAATTCCTGTTAAACAGTGCGCATTAACTGAACATTATTTGAAAATTAAGAGCGCATTAACTGATCATTATCTGAAAATTAAAGAGCTCTTAATTTTCAAATAATGTTCAGTTAATGCGCACTGTTAAACAGGAATTTCACTGTGCGGAATACGTTGGAATTTAATGAGAGAAGATGTTTTCCATTTGGTGAGGTGATATTGAAAAATTTGGGGTTTTTATTAAGTGATGTCCCTGTCAAGAGCAAAATTAAGAAGAATGGGGGGCGGGAGGGGGGTTGACAGAAGTTCAAGTGGCTTGGGTTTTTCTATTGTACGGAGCATCCACCGAAATTAGCATGTTCCGGATAATCTTTTGCCATTTATAACAAATATTTGAAAAACATGATATATTTGAGAAAAGTTGTTTTATGACAGTTTTTTTCAATAGAATTTTCACTTCAACAGAAAACGCAGCAACTTGCTATGTGATAGAAAAATGCATATTCATAACATGCCTAATATTGAGCGAAATAGACTGAACGCTTAACGAATAATGATTTGTAAGCATTCACTGTTCTACCAACGGTTAAGAAATCTGTTCGATCAAAACACAATCTAAGGGGGGTATCACTATCGTTTGACGAGGAGCGTACAGAAAATTTTGCAAAAATTGAGCCCTCAAGACACCTGGAAATGGCATTTCACAAGTTTGTAACTAGAAATATATCAGTCATTATTTGGAGTGTGCCTGTGCAATTTGAGTACCACTTTATTAAAAAAAAACAACTTGCTAAGTGATCAGAAAATTTTCAGATGAAAAAAAGATAAAAGTACCATTAACATTAGATAAAATGGTCTCTTCTCTCTTTTCAATGTTAAGCGGAATTGTATGCATACATATATTGCGACTTTTGTTTTTATTCAATTGTAAGATCAACTGAATTGATGGAATTTTTGATGTGAATGCCCGAAGTCGCGACTATATATGATTTTACTTCCGTCTTTGAGATATGTCACGTTACAAGGTGGGTTAAAATGAATTTTCAGTCAGACTCTCGAGACTCTCTGAAAATACCTGTTATCATTATGTTTAACTAAAATCATCCTGTTCGGTTTTCATTGACGTTGCTCGAATTCGGCTGTCGGGGAAGGACAGATGGCAAACCATTGGGCACTGCATGAGACCTACCTGAACACACTCCCATTATTTGGTGAAAACCCAGCACCCCCTTTTTCGACCTTCGCCGGAATATTTACCATTTTGGCCAAAGATTTTTATGACTACTTACAATATGAAGTAGAACTGAGAAATCACTTTTGCGTAAGCCACCTGAATTTGCCACAAATCTTTGTAATCATTTTACTATTTTTTAAAATTATTCTTAGAATGAAGCGCTTTTTGCTATTCTTCGGGCCAAGTTTCGAATGAATTCAGATAAGTGGCCATCTTGGGCATGAAAGTGTGCAAGACTAAAACCAACAGACTGTGATGGCTCACTGAGGCTGAGGAATCATTCTTTATTTTCAGCCCCTTCAGGCTTCCCTTATACGTCGCTTTATTATATTATCTTTTTTGCTTTTCATGAAAATGGTAGAGACTGTATACCTTTTCTTATTTGGAGAAATGTATGTCTGAAAGAATTTGGATCGACCATATTGGGCATTGTGTTGACTTTGAAGTACAGTCAACGAATAATAGCTTTTTTCTTTGGCCTATCCGACTGTGTAGTTAAGTCTTGAAATCTTTCTGATTTTTTATGAAAATTTTACCCTAAAAATGTTTTCCTTTTTTTTCGGACATATTTTTTCACGATTTCGAGTACGCTTCGGAGTTATTCTTGTAATTAAAACAGTTTCAAGTTTTTAAAACTCAATGGCTGTCCGAATATTTCCCCAATTTCTTTCCGAATTTTAAATTTTGCCATTTTTTTGGGGGGGGGGGCAGTCTGTCTACCGTGACCCCTCCCCGTCTTGTACGCCTAAGTATATTGAAAGAATTTTATGCAGAAATTTGCAGAGGAGAACTGGAAGACTGAGTCTTCAGTATTGAAGATCAATCTGCTCAAAATCAATACTGAAGGCGGGCTGAGGTATCATGTTTTGTCGTACGGTAAAAATGGGAAATATTTTGACTTTGTTTTCAGAATGTTTGAAACTCTGGAGCTTATATTGCAGTATTGAAAAAATGGATTTTCGTGAGAAAAATTGGGAATTTTGAGAGTTTCCATGAAGAATACGGTGTTCTCTACAGAAAACAAAATCTAAAGATCATCGAAGGGAGGGGAGACTGAAGACCGACCGGGGCAGGCTTTCTTGACGGGGCATAGCCCCAGACCCTCGCTCGTTTGGCGCCACCATTGCATTTAGTAACAAAATAGAGTCCAAGTCCAAGTACATAAGCTTAAGTCCGAGTCCAAGTCCAAGCCAGATGCCAGTGTTCTGCAGTCCACATGCTGAGTGTTGTGCCTTCGACTGATTAAGGAAAATAAAAAATGTGACGAAAAATGGACTGGACTTGATGTAATCGACTTCGAATCCAAGCTTAAGTCCAAGTCCAAGTCCAAAGAGCCTGAGTCCAAGTCCAGAGAGTCATAGCCAAAAAGCTGACTTAAGTCCGGACTCGAGTCCTCCAGCCCTGTTAACATAGTGTCACAGTGAAATGAGGGGTTGCATTGCTGTGTGGGTGATTCTCAGCGCTGACTGAAAGGGTTAAAATCAAGAGGAGACTTCTTGGTCGTGAAAAAAGGACACAGAACCTCTACGGCTATTTAGCCTGGTCCCTCTCCCACCATAGCTCAATCTCTTTTTTCAACGTATTTTAAGTCCATAGGCGTAGGGGATCATTTCAGTTTGGGGACAGAAGATTTTTGCCCAAAAAATGTAATTCTGCCCGTTAAACAGTGAAAGCGCGGAGCGTCCAGAAAATTTGAAAACTCGTACTTCTCAGACAGTAGAAAATTAGATTTCCCAGGCTTATAGGGGGATCTAAGCAGTCTCTATTTTATCAGAAAATTACCAGATAAAATGTATCACTACCAATCGATGAAATGGTCCCGCATATTTTCGGGGAAAAATACAAAACGGACTTGAAAACATGCTAATGAATTTTACTCTACTGCGACTCTTGGGTAAATTCAATATATATTGAAAAAATGGTTGCCCGACGTTCCGACTATATATGATTTTACTTTTGAAAAATGTAGGCCTATGGGGATCTTAGCAGTCGCTATTTTGATCAGAAGAATCAGATAAAATGTACCACTACCATAGGATGATAAAATGAAGTAAATGATTTGTCTTTTATAAGAAACTCTTATTGACAGAATTGTCACGTTACAAGGTGTGTTTAAATGTTTTCAAGCAGACTTATGGGAAGACATTCTCACACTGCATCATTAAAGTATAGAAAAAAAATTACCCGATTGTCATAACCATTGCCGGTATTTGGCTCTAGAGCAGGATACATGGCAACCTTTTGGGCGCCTGAACACCCTCCTGTCTATCCGCTGAATTAATTTGGCAATTGAAAACGTCCCAGCATTTTTTTTAACTTTGCCCGGATATTTGACCATTTCGGGCAATTTTTGCAAGACTACAGTATGAAGCTGGGATAATGAAAACCTTTTTTTCACATTCTACCCAAATGTGTCGCAGATTTTTTTTATTTTCAATGAAAATTGTACTTTAAATATAGCGTCTTGTGTTTTTCGGCAGATTTGAAGCTTTTAAAATTATCGGCCATTTCGGTTATTGTGTTACACAAGATTAAAAAACAGGCTCAAGAATAATTGTTTCTTTTAAGCCACAGGCTTCCCAAATGTGTCGCGATTTTTTTTCTTTTTTATCTCTTTAATTTTTCGTAACTATGTTATCCTTACTATGATACTTTTTCCATTTCGGGCAAATGCTTGAAAGAATCTGGATGTTCGACAATTTCGGGCACTGTGTTGTAAAATAGGCCTACTGTGAAGTAAAACTCACGAAAAATAGCTCTTTTTACTCCCCGAATGTGTACAGCGACTTCTTGAAATTTTGTTCAATTTGTATGAACATTTTACCTCAGTTACGAACTTACGACGTTCTTTCCTTTTTTTCAAGCATATCTCTTTAAAGATTTCAGTCACGCACCAGATCTTGAAAAACGAGTTTTGAAGCTCAAGTGGCTCTCCAATTTTTTTTCCAAAATCCTGCCCACATTTTAGATTTTGCTTTTTACGGGTGGGGGAGGGGCTGCCTCCCCACCTCATACTCCTATGTCTGAAATACTATCTGAGCGGAGCTCCACAATTGGTCTCAGAAAATTTGAAGATTGCAACCCCTCAGACAGTCAGAAATGGCTTTTCTCGGGACTTGTAAGCATATTTTAATAAGTTGTTATTTTGAGCATCCATTTTGCAATTAAATCTTTAAATCAACAAAAAGAAAGAAAAACTACAATAAGATAAGAAATTTGCAAAAAAAAAAAAACAAAAACAAAAACAAAACAAACCAAAAAAAAAAAACAAAAACAAAAACACAGGGCTTATTTTATGTGAGGAAGGAGAAAAATCGAGGGATGTAAGGGAAGGGGTGTCATTAGGCAAACATGACACATCACATATGCCGATTTTAGTTGGAATAATGCCTTATTTTTGTTTAATGAATTTAAGAAAACTATAACTTCCTTAAAAGGGGACATGAAAAGGAGCCCCGGTCCCCCACACCCCTGAATCCACCTCTGACATTTCAAATGGTATGAATTATCGAGAGGAAATAAAAACTTAGAACCTATGGGGGTGGGGGAAGAAATTTGGTTAGGGTTAGGGCGCGGACATCCGCCATCAGCTTTCAATGGGGGGTGGGGGTCAAGGCCCGCTAAGCCCCCTGCACAGCCGGTTTTTGAGGGTAGCATTTATTGTAAAGTTTTTGCCCTTTTCGAAGGGAGGGAATAAAACGGAAGTATATTTAGTTAATAACAGGCCATATAAGGTTCTCTGATCAAAAACTGCATTCTTTTAATAGGAAAAATCATTGCAAAAACTGAGGGTGGCCAACGTTGAAACATTTTTGCCTTATTTGAAGAAAATGAATAATTTGAAAGTATGTTAAGCGTGTAACATGACATGAAAGGTTCTCTGATCTAAAACTACATTGGTTTATTGGAGGAATCATTGAAATTTTAAGGGCAGCAAACATTGTAACGTTTTTTGCCCTTTTGAAGAAAGTGAATAAATCGAAAGTATATCTATAGAGTGTAACATGCCTTTATAAGATTCTCTGGTCCAAACTACACCCATTTGATAGGAGGAATTATTAATATGATTGAGGGCAGCAAACATTGTAACGTTTTTGGCCTTTTTGAAGAAAATGAATAAATAAAAAGTATACTTAGTGTGTAACATGCCTTTATAAGATTCTCTGAACCAAACTACACTCTTTTAATGTAAGGAATTATTGGCAAGATTGAGGGCAGCAAACATTGTAACGTTTTTGGCCTTTTTGAAGAAAATAAATAAATCGAAAGTATATTTGGTGTGTAACATGCCTTTATAAGATTCTCTGATCCAAACTACACCCATTTAATATAAGGAATTATTGAAAAGATTGAGGGCAGCAAACATTGTAACGTTTTTGGCCTTTTTGAAGAAAATGGATAAATCGAAAGTAAATTTAGTGTGTAACATGCCTTTAATAGATTCTCTGATCCAAACTACACTCTTTTAATATAAGGAATTATTGGAAAAGTTGAGGGCAGCAAACGTTGTAACGTTTTTGGCCTTTTTGAAGAAAATGAATAAATCGAAAGTATGTTTTGTGTGTAACATGCCTTTATAAGATTCTCTAATCCACACTTTAATCATTTAATAGAAGGAATTATTGGAAAGATTGAGGGTAGCAAACATTGTAACGTTTTTGGCCTTTTTGAAGAAAATGAATAAATCATGGAGAGTATATTTAGTGTGCAACATGCCCTTATAAGATTCTCTGATCCACACTACAATCATTTAATATAAAGAATTATTGGAAAGGTTGAGGGCAGCAAACATTGTAACGTTTTTGGCCTTTTTGAAGAAAATGAAAAAATGGAAAGTATATTCAGTGTGTTTCATGCCTTTATAAGATTCTCTGATCCAAACTACAATCATTTAATATAAGGAATTATTGGAAAGATTGAGGGCAGCAAACATTGAAACGTTTTTGCCCTTTTTGAGGAAAATGAAAAAAATGGAAAGTATGTTTAGTGTGTTACATGCCTTTATAAGATTCTCTGATCCAGACTACACCCATTTAATAGAAGGAATTATTGGAAAGATTGAGGGCAGCAAACATTGAAACGTTTTTGGCCTTTTTGAGGAAAATGAAAAAATGGAAAGTATATTTAGGGTGTTACATGCCTTTATAAGATTCTCTGATCCACACTACCATCATTTAATATAAGGAATTGTTGGAAAGGTTGAGGGCAGCAAACATTGTAACGTTTTTGCCCTTTTTGAAGAAAATGAAAAAATGGAAAGTATATTTAGTGTGTTTCATGCCTTTATAAGATTCTCCACAGTACAATCATTTAATAGAAGAAATTATTAGCAAGATTGAGGGCAGCAAACATTGTTACTTTTTTGGCCTTTTTGAAGAAAATGAAAAAATGGAAAGTATATTTAGTGTGTAACATGGCTTTATAAAATTCTCTGATCCACACTACAATCATTTAATAGAAGGAATTATTGGAAAGATTGAGGGCAGCAAACATTGTAACGATTTTCGCCTTTTTGAAGAAAATGAAAAAATGGAAAGTATATTTAGTGTGTTACATGCCTTTATAAGATTCTCTGATCCACACTACAATCATTTAATAGAAAAAAATATTCGCAAGATTGAGGGAAGCAAACATTGTAACGTTTTTGGCCTTTTTGAAGAAAATGAAAAAATGGAAAGTATATTTAGTGTGTAACATGCCTTTATAAGATTCTCCACAGTACAATCATTTAATAGAAGAAATTATTAGCAAGATTGAGGGCAGCAAACATTGTTACTTTTTTGGCCTTTTTGAAGAAAATGAAAAAATGGAAAGTATATTTAGTGTGTAACATGCCTTTATAAAATTCTCTGATCCACACTACAATCATTTAACAGAAGGAATTATTGGAAAGGTTGAGGGCAGCAAACATTGTAACGTTTTTGGCCTTTTTGAAGAAAATGAAAAAAAAGGAAAGTATGTTTAGTGTGTTACATGCCTTTATAAGATTCTCTGATGCAGACTACAATCATTTAATAGAAGAAATTATTAGCAAGATTGAGAGCAGCAAACATTGTTACTTTTTTGGCCTTTTTGAGGTAAATGAATAAATCGAAGGTATATTTAGTGTGAAACATGCCTTTATAGAATTCTCTGATCCACACTACCATCATTTAATAGAAGGAATTATTGGAAAGGTTGAGGGCAGCAAACATTGTAACGTTTTTGCCCTTTTTGAAGATAATGAAAAAAATGGAAAGTATATTCAGTGTGTTACATGCCTTTATAAGATTCTATGATCCAGACTACACCCATTTAATAGAAAGAATTATTGGAAAGATTAAGGGCAGCAAACATTGTAACGATTTTGGCCTTTTTGAAGAAAATGAAAAAATGGAAAGTATATTTAGTGTGTTACATGCCTTTATAAGATTCTCTGATCCACACTACAATCATTTAATATAAGGAATTATTGGAAAGATTGAGGGCAGCAAACATTGTAACGTTTTTGGCCTTTTTGAAGAAAATGAAAAAAGGAAAGTATATTTAGTGTGTTACATGCCTTCATAAGATTCTCTGATCCACACTACAATCATTAATAAAAGAAATTATTAGCAAGATTGAGGGCAGCAAACATTGTAACGTTTTTGGCCTTTTTGAAGAAAATGAATAAATCGAAAGTATATTTTGTGTGTAGCAAGCCTATATAAGATTTTCTGATGCATACTGCACTCATTATAAGAAGGAATTATTGAAATTGTTGGGGGCAGCAAACATTGTAACACATTAAGCCTGTTACATTGGATTATTCTTACGAACAGACGGGTATGTAAGCGATGCAACCATTGCTAATATTTCAAGATGATAAATATATCCGCGACAACATTTCCAATGAAAGTATATTCAGCATGAAATGGCCTGGCCTTATTTCTCAACTCCTGTGAGGATAGCGGTGACGTAAGACAGCCTGACCGGATTTGTCGACCCTTGAGAGGGCGACAGACATGAAACGGCCTGATCAGAGCCATATGGCTCTGGGCCTGACCTAATTTCTCAATCTTTATGAGGGCGACAGACATTGTAACGTTTTTAGCCTTTTAACATTCATGAGGTGGATTTTTGGGACAATATCTTGACAGACCTATTAAAGACTGGTTATTTTTGTTATAAAACAGAAAGTTATGTACTGTGGGCATATTGCCTCAGATTCCCTTTTTTCTCTTTGTAGTTGAATGTCCTGTTTGTCCTTGAAATTTGATACTGTTGGAATGTTTCAATATGTACAGTAGGTGAAACTTCCATGGAGTAACTTGGGCAGCCTGTGAGTCTGTGGGCTTTAAAGGCCCAGTTCTCTCACCCCAAACAGTATCAATTCTCCTAACCTTATTACTTAAGCCCCTCCCACAATTGTCTGAAATTCATCCTCATCCAGATACAATCTCAGTTTATTGCTTCAAGGTGAGTATAGAAAAACTCAATTTATACAATCAAAACACTTCATGCTGTGTTATGTAAGCTTTGGTACTCTGAATTGTTTGAATTAGCAGTCAATCAAAGAGCTGAGCCAATTGAGAATTTCGGTACCCCCTTACCAAAACAGTAGTTTGGGGTGAGAGGTTTGGCCCTTTAATTACTTCTAGGCCTAGACACAAAATAGACAGAGGGCCTAATTGGGGCGATGCGCACTGTTTAACAAGAAATTTCCCTACTGGCCAACGATAGCCTAATCCCTAACCCTAACCAAAGAATACAATCGATACAATACTGTAGCAGACAGCTTCTGCTAACACTTGTTTACAAGTTTATTTCACCTTTTACCTACTCACCTGTGTCCATTGGACCTGTGTGTAAATGCTATTACTGTACATAACTTCCATCATGAGTTTTCCTGATAATAACAATAGACCACTCTCTCTCTCACCTGTATGTAAATTAGCCTATTACCCAATACTTTTGTCTAACTAAAGAATAGGTCCACCTGTTACAGCTCTCACTCACCTGTATGCAAATGATTAAAACTCCACCTCATGGCTTCTGTTACCTTATTTTGTGTACAAACCTGTATATAGTGTTCCCTTTTATACTGAATAAATTGATTTCATTCTGTTTCTGTCAATGAGCCTGACAACATGTCATTTCTGTTTCCTTTTTTACACTCTGTCTGGTTATCTGGCCAACTGTGGGTGCTGTGTCCTGGTCTGGAGTGCATGTACGTGCCATCAATATTTACTGCAGCACTTCACTCTGGGCATGGCTACACTACAATACAATGGCAACAACCAATCAAGAAACACCTTGTCAAACAGTGCGCATCTACCTGCCTCATTTAGGATGTGACATGATGGTACATTCCATGCATCATAGCTGTGACATCCCCAGAAATAAATTGCCTAAATCCCTTGCTCGGCCATTATAACTTATTCCTTTACCATTGTTTGGGTCCTTTTGGACCCATACGGAGAGCGCGGCTGTCACCCATCTTTACTGTTTCACGAGGAGCTCGAAACTGCGGGTAGCTACCCGAAAATTCAGCCACAACAACGAGAGAGACAATAGTTTAAGGTCACGGGGTCAATAGCCTACGGAAGCTGATGCGGGGTGTGCTATGTCCGCTTTTCCGCCCACTCCCCAGGCGCGCAAATATGCCCCAATTGGAGCACAACGGTAAAGGGTTAAAGTAGGCTAGCCTAGTACTAGCCTATAGCCTAACTGAAAAAGTGATAGCTATTGGCCTATTATAAGCATGTAAGTGCAGCCTATGTAGGCCTACAAGTGGTAGCTGTTGCCGATTTGTGCATGTTGTGTTTGTTACAACTTACACTACGTGAGAGAGATTTGACAGGCAAGTAAGCAGTCACCGCATACTACGGTGGGGCCTATTTACCCGGACGTCCGGCTCTATTGTGAGAGATTTTGTCTTCTTGACCCGGACGGAACTTCACATTTTGGACGAGCGCCACTACTTTGATCTCATACTTGAACATTTACTCCAACACAAACCGGACGTAATGTACGTAGTACCTTGGACTTGATAAGTGTAATTTTAGAGCATTTTTTCAGTCTTTCATTTGCAGCATAACTGTTTTACAATCTCCATTGACATATACAATGTTGCTTGCTTTTGGATAACTCATTCCACTGCATCATGGTTCATCCAATTCAGCAGCCTTAACACTGTGTACTGTGCAAGCTGCCTGGAAGTAACTGTAGAGTTACTGTAATTGTCCCAATACCTTTGTAGTACACACTAGGCCTACATACATTGTATGTATACTTCTTACGTACAGCAACAGTCTACGTCCGGGACAATAAAGAATTTTATTTGGTAATGGAGCCGGGCGCGTCCGGGTCAACAGCCACGACGACCGCATACTGTTCGCACGTTTCGTGGATCTAACCCCTACACTACCCATAGGGCATTGCTCTTCCAATAAGAGACGACGTAATCCCTTCTACTATTTCAAACCAAAAGGCTATAAAAAAGCAAGTCTAACTTTTTCATAGATTGAATCATCCAATCCCAATCATCTTCTCCTTCGATGGACATGATAGTTCTTCACGTTAGGCCTAAAAACGAAAAAAAAAAAAAAAAAAAAAAAAATCTGGCTATCTCATGCAGCTTGTGTCTTCGATGGTCGATGGTTGAGGTATGTGAGGTATCACCATACTAAACCATAATGTTATTCAGTGTGACTACCAATGGCCGTGAAATACTACGCCCAGCTAACAGAGCTACACCGGCGACTCTTTCGAAGGTTTCAAGACCCAATTCTCTCAACGCAAACACTAAGCACCAATTCTCCTAACCTTCTTCCTGAAGCCCCTCCCATAACTGTCTGAAATTTATCCTCATCCAGGCACAATCTCAGTTTATTGCTTCAGGATGAGAATAAAAAAGCTCACTGTGTATGATCAAAACAATCGCAGCACCTGTACCTATGCTGTGTAATATAAGCTTTGGTACTCTGCATTGTTTGAATTAGCTGTCAATCAAAGAGCGGGCCAATATTCTACAGTCGTTTGAGTAACTGTAACTGTTGCTTTTGTTTTATACCCTATTAATAGTTCTTTTCCGCCAGAAAGCTTACTACTCTTTATATTTTTGTGTGAAGAACATGAAGCAAAGCTTGCTCTTTGCGGTTGGGAGTTGTCAGAGATCTCGTAGTTCGTCTTTAAAACCCACTACCCCAGAAAAGGTCCTGATAGGTTAGATACAGTAAGCCCGCTCCGCGAAAATATTTCTTTCTGGAGACAAGACATGCTAAAGAATCAACTTAGGCAAGAGGGCGATATTTATTTCTTTTTTTAATTCTCTTGACGGGCTATCTAGAAGACCACTTCTTGTACCGTGTGAGATTTATTTTTATTCTTCACATGCACGCTCATTGAATGATGCATGGTCATGGGAAGCAGTGCAAATCTTTGAATGGCAGAACACCATTTAACAGAGGAAAGTACTAACTTACGGCAAAAGTTAAAGAAAACTATGATTAAGTAACTTATTTTACACTGCTTTAAGACTTACACAAAATTAAAGAATGTTTTGAGAAATATTTTCATAAAACGTTGTTTTTATACCGACCAATAAAATAGTTTCTTACTGTTTGTTGAGTCATATCAACGGTATAAATACATGCTTGAAACTCACAGGTTCCTTTCATTTTGTAATGAAATATTAAATAGACTCTTTACATTTTGTAATAAAATATTAAATAGCCTATACATCTGTTTTCATTTGAATTGAGCAAAGCTCACATGAATGAATATTGAAACGAAGATTAGTAAGTAAAGAAACATTTTAATGGCAATCAATTTTCATTCCTCACCCAAACTACAAATTTTGTAGTTGTCCACAGAAATTCCCAATTTGGTACAATTCTTTGATTTACAGCAAGTTCGAAAGAGGCAGAGTTCACATTAGACATTATGTACTGTACCGAGAGTGTTTTAATTATACACATTGCGGTCTTGTATACTTTTTTCCATCTCATTTATTGAAAAGATAATTGTGGATTCGTAAATATATACATACATTATAAATTAAGGATGATACAAATTAAGTGGTTACACTTTAATAACAACAAAGAGTGAGTTTTTACCTCTTAAGAAACAGGAGTCATACATAAATGGGAAACAAAATTCAAACAAATTACAAGAAAAATTCTCTGAAATACAGTTCTCTCGCTTCCTTATTTTCCTTTTGCATGATATAATATTCTATTTCAAGTAAGAAGCGAAATCTAAAATGAAACACTTCAGCATCAGGAGTTTTTTCCGAGAGCTTGCAATTGAATAGGCTTATATAGTACTTGGCATTCAAAATAAAGAAATGTAGAGGATGGGTGTCTTCATGGACTAAACCAAAATTTACTTGATCTTGATTTAAGCTAAAATCCTTTTTAAAACAATTTAAAAGAATGTCATTCCAAAAACGTGCAGTAATGTTACAGGACCAGAACAAGTGCAGGCAGTCATTGACACTTTATAAATATTCATGTTTTAGCTGCTTTCGAGATCGCATCGACCACACCGTCAAGATGCAACAAGTGTATATACACTGGTACTGTACGTACGCAATCGCGTACCTTATTTTCATTACACTAATCAAAGACAAATGCTAGGCTAGGATGTGCTGTACGAAAAATGTGTAGTAATATAGAGCCTTACTGTACATGTTCATACCTGTAGTCTAAGCCTATGCTGCCTCGCTGTGTCGGGCAACGTTTTCCCCCTGTTCCAGTTAGGATATAGGGTGATATTTTCCTCCCTTTTTATGTTATTGGGCAATTTTTTCGAAGGTGTGGGTAACGTTTCTTACTACAATTATCGGCCTATGCCTAAAGTTGCACTAACCTGAGTATAGTCCTATATTGTTATTGTATAGGCCATCCGTCAAGCTGCAAACGAATGCTATGCACTCAGTTGGGCATGTACGCATGGCACCTATACATGTTTATTCATGAATAATCATAAACAAGCATACCCTGTACTTTCATTGGTTCATGCTTCTGACTGATGGGCTTATTACAGGAGAGAACTCAAATTTCATTTGGCAAACCGAATTCAACAACTGCTTTTCGGACAAAGATTACTCCCAAAAGAAGCTAAGACTGTCCTTCTAAGTATGTCAGAAGTTCTTAAACAGTTTCCAGCTTCAGCTATCTGGCGCTTGTGCTATCACGAATTTTGGATGTTTAAGTATTTCTTTATAACAATCTCGTAGTTCCGCTTCAATCCTTTTTGGGTCAATTTAGCCCAAGTCCGGATCGATTTTGACTCCAGTCGCTCCAATCTCGGTCCAATTCAGATCAAGGACGGAGTCATTTTACAACGCAACGATCCATGCATGATGCTTCATTTCTCTTCATTGGCATTTCTATTTCATTATTGTGACTACTAGCCAGTAATGTTTACCAAAAACAATTAATCTCTTTCTTTGCTTCTAGACCATACAAATGATCATTGCTACCTCTTGAATTACTACTAATTATAAAGTTTTAGCCGTTTTGTATAAAAAAAAAGGAGCGGGGCCAATTAAAAATTTCGACAAACCCCTAGCAGAATTGTAGTTTGGAGTGGGAGGATTGGTCCTTAAATTAGGCTTAACGTCGTTCTTTCAGGGGTGGCATCAGTTTCAATCTGTACAAATGTCAAACTTTGCAGTAATTTTCCAGTAAAATGTGCACAATTTATTGCATCATACTGCATCTAAGGACTTTCCGTGTTCAATTTTTTTCTCTAATTTAACTTAGTTGACGAAGTGACGCCCTCCCTAAGACAGACACAGTTCTGCGGTCTCAGCAATGTTCAAGCCGCATTTTCTTTAGTTTGCTTCGTTGTTGTACTCTCTCACTCTCTTTATTTTATTTATTTCTTTTAATTGGAGGAGCTACAGAATCGTAAACTTTTGAAAGAGAACTTTTCTGTCTGCAGAACAAACTTCAAGTGAGAAACCTTGCCACCAGTGACCATACAACATCAAGGTTTTAACTTTGACCTCCGTCGTGACTTAGCCTGCTGTAAGGAATCCCCATTGTGGATATGGCCGTTGGGACTTGAACCCCCAAATGTCATATACCCAGCTTAAGTTGACAGATAGGTCTACTCTGTCTCTGTCTTGTGAAAAATGGGAAGGTTATTTAGTAGTATAGTGAGTGCGCAAAGGTCACGGCCCTTCCCCGGACTCCCGTATGGCCAGAGACGTGGTCCCTTTTGGAGAACCCCCCCCCCCCCAAAAAAAAAAAAAAAAAAAAAATCAAGGGTGTTATAATTTTCCTCTAAAATGCATTTTAAAACCCTTAGCATGTGGAGGTACTGTGCGGAGTTAATTGTGTTTGAAATAAAGTTCACGGCAATGTAAGTATGTTAACCCTGCTAGCACGTTTGTTATTTCGGCTCGGTTTGGGGGGCTTCATTCTACCTCCATTATCAGAGTACATTTATAATCAATTTTAGGCGGTCAACAATGCATTCTGGCCGATAGACCTCGGAATGTTTCCGTGAAAGTTCTAGAAGCATGAAACATCTAAAAATGGCAATTCGATGCATGCAGTAATAAAGATCATACATAGACGTGCTATTCCAAGTAATCTAGATTCTAGACGCATTTTTAACGAAAAATCCCTCTGGCTTGAAGCTCGGCGCGAACCACTGGTCGCGCTCAGTCGCGTGAGTTGTCTCCCAGTGCAATTTTTAACTTAAAAGAAAGGCCCGTCCTTAGTTTTGGCCTCACATACAAAATAATGATGCAAACTTGGTATTGTCCAATTGATTAGCTAACTTCAACTCACCATTTCATTCAATGGTAGCGGTACACTTTATCTGGTTAACCTAATTTTTAAGATCATTTTGCAATTTGTCCATTTTTTTAAGTGAAAATTTTATTGCATACTAAAATAGTCAAAATATCATACGCTTCAATTCTACTTACAAGCCTGGAAATGCCATTTCAGACTCTCTGGGAATGATGATTGTTCAATACTTTCTGTACGCTTCGCGCCATCTGATGGTGGCGCTCCGCCTAGATAGTCTTCTGGGACATCCACGCCCCTCCCCCCCCCCCCAAAAAAAAAATACGTTGAACGACGCCCCTGCATATAGCCATGGTTACATACCGGAAAGTCACGACCTTGCAAATGCTTTACAGGGTATGGAAGCATCATATATATATTTTTAGGGTTTCTCTTGGTCTGGCAAACTGAATTTGTGATGTTCTTAGTATTAGCCACATATTGAATACTCTTTTTAATTGATCGAGCAAACCCCTAACCTTCGTTCATCTTCATTTTATATGAATTCTCTACTTATTGTGCCAGTTTACATAATTAATTTTAGTTATACCTTACAAGTAAAAACAGTAAAAGTGTTCGGAGGTCAAGGAAACAGCACGTCTGACAACTTGGATCAGTTATATGTGGTTGCATGCAAAAAATCGGCCCTGCGGTATGCAACTGCATAATATCGAAATATTAAAAATTGATCTTTGAGTCCCGAATGCGGTCCCGACCTTAATAGTTTCGTTTTACGTTTTATGTACTTCTGTTCAGAAGTGCAGCACAGAAGGGATGTAGTCGGATAGAATTACAATCCGATTTTTGTGAGTCTCCTCTACCTCCATGGGCGTCGATTTGATTTTCAAAGTGGGAGGGGGGGGGGGGCATTCGGCCTGAAATTTTTCTCCTGTTCTGGTAAGGTAACTACAGTGGTGTAGCTAGACTTTTTTCAGGGTGGGGGAAAACATCCAATTTTTCTTTTTCTAAGTGTGAACACCACTGTACTAGGAATGTAATTTGCGCGCTGAAATTATAGTCCTTTTTAAACAAATATTTGAAAATATGGACCTTGTATTGCAGAAAAGTTTATATTCTGGATTTTCTGTAAGGAAATTTGATGCATTACTGAAGAATCTGCATTTCCTACTGGAAAATCTGAGACTGAATGACCACTTAATGTCGTTGTTGCTACATAATGTTAACCAACATTAACCACCAATAATATGAGGCTCTTCGACGAAATTTTGAAAGTCATGAGCTTATATTGGAGAACATTTTAAAATTTACGAAAGAAATGAATGAAAACAGCACTGTAGTTGCCGGTGTAAGTTGATGTTCTGTAGCCACACATGGCAAATTTCCGATTTTGTCACTTCCAAAGCTCGAAAATTTGAACCAAACTGAAGGTATGAGTTAGCACTACTGCATTAGTAATAGCAATTTGCGGCGCGCAAAGCGCGTGGAAAAATTTTCCGTTTTGGAAACAGTAATGACGAATATGGAGCTTCTATTGGAGGGAATTCGGAATTTCATGAAAAAAGAGTTGGAAAAACCACACTGTCGTTGACTGCTGTCAAAAATGGCAAATTTCAGAATTATTCATTTTTCAGAGCCACCTTTCCCCTTGTAGCTACGCCACTGGGTGTCGAAGGAAAGGGGGTCCAGATTTAAAATAGTGCTGAATGCTTCAATACTTTGATTTTCTAGGAAAATTCCAAAGTTTTCAAAACGTGCATGGTCTTGAAAGTGTGGGTTATTACTCCAACGGACTACGATTAATGTGGATTTAAATACCGGGTGTATTCTATGAGTGATCAGTGTTATGTCCGAAACCGAAAAATTGAGCAGACAAAGTCTTTGTGACAAGTCAACGGCTTCTGGTTTATTTCTCTTTACAACAGGAGTCTAACAAGCATACATACGCTCACAAGTAGTTGACAAAATGCCCTGCTGTCTCACAAATGCAGTCCACAGGAGATCTATTCCTTACGGTAGATAGGCCTACTTATTTCCCATGGAAATTACAGTAGCGATAAGCATACAAAGCTCTCCTACTTACACTTTGAAGTCCTTTTCGCGTAGAGTCCACTCACATAGTTTCTAGGCACTTGACAATAGGCACTTCTGTAGACTCCTTGCTGAAGTAATGCTTCACTTGAACCTCAGCACAAACTTCAACTTCAAACTTTCAACTCTTGACTTCTGGCTTAAACATTGACTTCTTGACTGTTGACTCTTTCCTTTTCTTTTTCTTCTTCTTTTTCTTTTTTTTGTACAAAGAATAATGCCTCCTCAAATCCTCTGGTACAGCACACAATCAGCAAATCACTGCTTAGACACTTTCTCTTTGACAACTTGTAGCCCTCTGACCCAGAGGCTGGGAGGCTCTTAAATATATATCATTAAATTTAAGAACATTACAGAAGGTTCAAGAACAATTGAGATCTCACTACTATAGGAACATTCCAGAAAACCCATGAAGGACCCAGAAGTTACCAGCATGAAGCACTACGTAAAGGAAATCTAGAACATTCCGCCTTCTTCCAGAAACTAAAAGGAAATTCTAGACTTTGCTAAATGATTCCGGTATACTTATTAAAGAATCAGTAGCGTAACCAGCGGGGGGCAGGGGGGCAAACTGCCCCCCCCCACACACACAAAAAAAAAATGGGAAGGGAAGAAAAAAACGGGAAGGGAAGGAAAGAAAGGAAAAAGAGGAAAAGGGGGAAGAAGAGAAAAGGAAAAGAGAAAAAGGAGGGGAAGGAAAGGAAAGAAAGGTAGAAGAAAAAGGGAAAATGGAAAAGAAGGGGAAAGGAAATAAAGGGGAAAGGAAAAAAAGAGAGTAATGAAAAAGAAAGAAAGTGGGCCAACTATAACATCAAAAGCAAGATTAATCTGCATTCATGGAACACTGTTTTTGGTCAATATATGAAAATTCATTTAGAAAAATGTATGAACATTCATTTAGTCGCCTTAAGTTAACAAAATAATATCTGAGTTCCACTTTATCGGAGGAAAGACTTTCCACTCTTGCTACTTGTCAGACAATCGGGAAGACTTAAGAAAAGCAACCATTCTCAGATTTGCCACCAATATTTGAAGGAAGTGCAGGTTCCTCAGTAATCCCCCCCCCCCAACTATTTAAACTTCCTCACACGAAACCCGGAATCCAATGCTTTCTGCAATATAAGCTCCATATCAACAAATTTTTGTTTCAAAAGGGCAGGAATTTCGGCGCGCTTCGCGCGTCGCAATAAATCACTAATATAGTGATGTTCACTTTGCGAGAAAAATCGAAAAACTTAGCTACTACTTACAAGCCCGCGACATGCCAGTTCCCGCTGTCTGGGGGGTCGCGATTTTTCAAAATTTTTTATTCGCTCCGCGCCAGCTGAAGATAGTCTTTCTACTGTTCTAGCAAGACTTCATATTTTAGGCAGGGGAACCATTGGCCTACCGTACTCAAATGCTCTCATACACACCTGCTGTCATCAGATAAGTTTCAACCCTGTCAGGTTTTAGTCTTTGTAGATGGATTCTTTAGTTATTGAAGTGTCAAAGTTTTATCAATGTTCAATGTTGCAGAGCAGTGGCGTAGCTACAGGAGGCAGGGCGATTGTGCCCTTACTCGAAAAAGTGAAAAATTCGAAAATTTACAATTTGAGACACCCGTCAAATACAGTGCGGTTTTCCCAAGTTTTCCTTCATAAAATTCCGAATTCTTTCTGATAAAAGATCCATATTCAAAATTATTATTTTTAAAAAAGGCAAAATTTTCCTCGCGCTTCGCGCGCCTTAAATTGCAACCCTTAAAGCTGTATAAGTGATCGCTCTTAAAGCAGTCAGTGGATAATTGATCCTAACCGCTACAGTTCCGTTTCCCTAAAATTTTCTACAATATAGGCTGTCATTCTTGTCTTAAAAAAGGCAACAAGGTTTCGAGAGTTTTCTTAATGTCGTCGAGAAGCCTTAATCCGCTCTCCTGAGATAACACGATCTTCAGGCGACATGCTATCTCAGATTCATGCTAACAGGAAACGCAGATTCTTCGATAGTCCCCCCAAAATGCAAATTTTCTTACAGGAAACCCTGAATCTAATCTATTTTATGCAATACAAGCTCCATATTTACAAATGTGTAAAAGGACCCAAATTTTCGGTACGTATCTTATACAGTAGTGCTCATACTTAAGAAAAAAAAATCAGATTTATTTGAAAAAATTTGTTTTTGCTCGTAGAAAAAGCGAAAAATTTAGCATAAAAATGTACCTTTTGGTCAATGGGATAGGGTGAGTTGCATGGTCCAAAAATGTTGCCCCCCAACACTTCCCTTAAGGCCTTAAGACACCCACAAACTAACACAGCTCAACTTGTACAAAATCGGGAAACCTCTATGCTATTGCCCCCCCCCAGTCAGGTCTGGTTACGCCGCTGTAAAGAATACAAATCTAGTGCTTGCTTTTTCTAGAATTTACACTACAATCAGAATTACAACGAAACGTGTGATAGTTTGAGAAGGATTTATTCAAAATCATGATAGTTTGGGAACCATTTTTAATGTACATGGTTATAATAAATACATGAACTGATTAAAAGCACACTTCAATCTAAATCGGGAAAATCACAGATCGAAGGGGCGGGAGGAGTGGCACCTACTGGTGCTACTGAGGCACCGTTGCTTACCGGTGTAAGATTGTTGGTACAAAAAGAATAAAATACACCCGTTAACCTTATGTTGTATATATGCAGATTGAGCACCGAGACATTTTCAGTTTCCTCAAAATGGAAGTATCGGCCGGCTCCATTGTTGATACAGAAAAGCGGTAAAAGGCACCTTACATAGCCTACCTGTATATATATATATATATATATATATATATATTTTTGGTCGCTCATAATTTTTAAGTTTCAGGTCACAAAAAGTGTGTGTGTGTGTGGGGGGGGGGATTTTGTGTTAGTGTCCCCCCCCCTCAAAAAAGTGGGGGCCATGTCCCTCCCCCCCCCCCCCCAAATCGACACCCATGTCTACCTGTGGTCGGAATTAACCCAAAAGTTGTCAAACTGTGTAAATAAATGACAGTTGTGGCAGGACAACAAAAAATTAGTTCAGTTGTACTTAATTTTCCGTGAAATCGTGACAAAAATTTTTGATTGTACCAGAGATTAGGCCTGATCAGGCCACTCGTGTTGTCAGCTGCCCACGGAAAGCACTAACGAGAGCCTTAAGTTGGCCAAGTCTGCTCTATAATAAAACTGATGACGCTCTGTCATTTTGTTTTATTCTTTTCCCTAACTTGAACAAAGCAAAATTTTATAAAGGTAGGATTCCAGTGGTATATCCAACAACTTATCATGCGAAAAAGAAAAGTGTTTCATGTCCTCTTCACGACGTACCATTATTCTTTTACTAACTCAAAGATATTTCATCTTGAAAATTACATAAAAGGGTTTTCACACCTTGATCCTCGAGCACCAACCTTCTATTTGACTTGCCCTGAACCCCACCCCGTTTGCTTTTGCCTTGCCTTCGATCGCGCCCTCTGTATAAATGTAGAGTGCATATTTTGTCTTTTAGGAAAACGATGTTCCACCGACAATCATTCAGCCCTTCCATTAAAACCCCGGCAGACGCTATTGGATTTTGGGAAACATTTTCACGAAACAGGGCCCGGGTTGCCTCCTCAAGAAGACTTCCTGATCGTTAGAGGTCGAACTTATCTTGTGATAATGTACACTTTCTTGTGCAATCAGCCAGACTCGCCAAAAAATAAGAATTTAAGCCTTATCTTTTAGCTGAGGCCACTCTCAGCAAATACACGCTTTCATGCAAAAAATGGTTTAATTATGCCACATCGTTTTGCAAAAGCTTTGAAGTTATAAGTTACCAACTGCATGCACAGACTAAGGCCGTGGCCGGGTCGACCAATTATTTAGAAACTGGGCCCTAAAACTTCATCTGGCCTAACCAAATGTACATGGATATTTAATCTAGTATGCAAATATCCCAACTCCGTTGAAAGATTCTGTCGTTTACGTGATATGACCAAAAGATTTCATCAACAATTGCAAGTAATCTACAAAAATATGAAAGTCCTCAAAATGTGTTTTATCTATGCCAATACAACTACTGTGAATACGCTGAAAATACTACAGAACGTCTAAACAAAACTCACGTATAACCTGATTACTGTAAAAATTACGGTAGATTTACAGAACAACAAAATAAAGAAATTAATAAGAATTACAGAAAAGTTCTAGTCTACTGTAGAAAGTTTCCAGAACCCTTCTGAATTCTTTAGTTATCTCAGTTTACGTTTGTTCTGTTAATTTACAACGAATTTGGGCCTTTTTGCGTGTCACTATTAACGTCTTCAACAAGATTTCCTAACTACATGGGTAAATTTTAGAGGAATTGTGAGTCCAGAGGTTGGCGGCAATAAATTAAAATTTTAATTAGTCTTGACCAAGACGTCATTACACCTTCACCTGCTTAGGAAGCAATATAAAGTGTATGCATGCATAATGCTTTTACAGGGTGATTTGCTTTAGTAATAGTGACCTAATACCATAGAGCAGGATATAGGTTCCTATTATCCTTCTCTATGCCTAATATAGAGGGCTTACTCAAATGCAATACTTCCACACTTAGAAATTAATTGGATTTTCTGAATGACGACCTGAAATTACCTGGAATCCAATTGCCATTTCCCAAAATTTGCATCAAAGCAAATCTCAGACCTCTCCTGCCATGACGAAATGCTCTGATTTAGCTTACTTCTCCTGACAAGTTATGTATTGATTATCATCTTTATCTCATCGCTCCGTGAGGAGGATGAGATATTGTAGTCACTTTGCCTATGGGGCTATATATGGCAATGCCAGCTTAAATCACAATGGCAACCATGGTAACGGTAAATTTTCCCAATTTACTAGTCTCAAGGTCTAACCAATGGTGAGGTACCCCGGGGTTACTGAAGGTCCAGGGCTGAGAGAGGGGTCAAAACCTGTCCGTGTGTGTCATGGGCGTCCGCAGAAAAAAAAAGTCAGGGGGGCAAAATTTCTAGGGGGAGCAAAACCTCCAAGTCACCATGAATTCACACAAAGCATGCGAAAATTGCAGCCCAAAATGCCTCACAGATCGCCGGAAGCGGCATTTCTAAAGCCTATTTTTCGCATAGAAACTTGGAAAACACGTTTTATTCGGGTTTTTGCTTTGATTTTTGTACGTTTTTTCAAATTTTTGATTTTCCAGGGGGGGGGGGGGGGGCAAGTGCCCTCCTTGCCCATACCTGCGGACGCCCATGGTGTGTGTGTGTGTTGGTGGGTGAGTGGTGTGTGTGTGTGTCCAATTTTGTTTTCCTTATATCTTGTAAACGGCTGGGCCAATTTTCTTCAAAATTTTCTTCAAACTTGGAAGGATGGTACCTTAGGTGGAACAATTGCATTTTAATACACAACCGGAAGTGAAGGTCAAAGGTTACAGGTCAAAGGTCAAATTTAGTGAAATTATCTTTTCTGCTATATTTCCAAAACAAAACGTTCTCCTGACACGAAACACATAATGATGATTGCATGTAGACCTGCTAAAATATGTGATTGCCATAGCAACAGAGTTCAAAGGTCAAGTCGTAGAGTGGAACAAAAATTTTTCAAGTGATAAATTGTTCGTAAAACAACCTTTTTGTCCCCTAAACTCCTCCTAGTGGGCTGGACCGATTCTTTTCAAAATTAGTAGGTGGTTACCCCAGGGTGGGAACTTATGCCCCCCAGACCCTCGGAAGTAAAGGTCCAAGGTCAGAGGTCAAAGGTCACATTTTGCAAAAGACCACTTTGTTTTACTATTTTGTACTAAAACTTCAAAAGAAAACCTTCATTTTACATGAAACTTCACAAGTATAACAGGGTAGACTAGTTTCACCAAAATATATAGTTTCCATGGCAACCAAGGCAAAAGGTCACGTGACAGGGGGTCAAATACATTTTTTTGTATTTACTTTAACTCTTAACGGAAGCATCCCACAAATCTGAAAGTTGTAAGTGTAATAGCCTAGGCATGACAAGTTGTACCGATATGTGTGGTTGTCATGGCAACCAAGGACATAGTTCACGTTACAGATTGTCAAAGGTTAAAATGGGCATGACACGGCCACAAAACCTTTGTGTATTGCAAGATTAGATGCAGTATTTTACAAATATCATCTCACACCCCATTCAAAACCCGTACAATTCGGCATAAATGATATTCAAAGGAAAACGTTCAAAATCCAATTTCGAAAAATGCCGCAAAAGCTCACCTGACTTTTATGACGCAATTGGCGGCACAAACCCCGCCCCACGGCGCGCATCTAGATGTGGAACTAATGTAACGTTCGGTAAAGTTATCTTATCTTAGCAACCTCATGAAAACGATTGCAGAGTCAAACATACAGAGCGAAAGGCGCGGACCATGGTGGGGATTCGGAGCAAGTCATTGGCCAATATGTTCGCGTGCATATGCGAAAGGGTAAAAATAGTTCTGTTTTTGTGCAAGAAAGACGCGGTTCGGGCGCTGTAGAGAACAGCTATGAACATTTATGGACAGACCACAACAAGTGCGTCCCCACTACGGCGCGTCTTTACTGTATGAGCTGTTTGGTGAAGATGCTATTGCGAATACTAAGCAGTAATTAACCGTGCAATGCACAATTCACAATGATGTAGTCAGTGGCCACGCTCACTGCTATCATAGCACCGGTGTCTGCAAATTTTATGTATGCGCTAACACGCCTTACCATGCACATGATTCGATGATTGTGAGCTCTCTGGTACAGTGTTGCTAACCGTGCCTCCAATGACGTCACCATTTTGTGACGCGTTCACATATGTTTTTTCGCTTTCGAATTTCAAATGGGCTGAGCCTGGCCTGTAATTGGGAATTCAAAACGTCGTATTTCGGTATTTATGGACATAATTTAGAAGGGAAATCATTCACTTTATGTCAAGGTGTACCCAAGAACAGTTACCGAGAAACTTACTTCGGCGGCCGTGTCATGCCCACTTTAATGTTTTGTAACGCTAGCTAGACTGAGACTCAGGCCTACAGTAGGTTAGTACTTCGTAGTAGCAGTCTTGTACACACATGAAGTTTGCCGTCGCGTCAAATGGAGAATACGCCCAGCTAGCGCCTGAATAATAACAATTACGCACTTGTATGAAGCGTCCCCGAAAGCGTCTTACTTTTATAATCGTTGCGTCCATATCCGTATCAGTTTAGTGTAACAGCCAACTCATTGTTTTTTTCATAGTGGTGCAAAGGGATAACGGCATCTTAGAAAATAAATTTGTTCCAAAATCTTAGATAGGCCTACTGGATTAAAAGGGCAAGCGTTGCAAAGATTGGGTAGCCTATTTCTCCAGTTCTTTTTTAATCCGGTGTCAGAATTTAAATATCCAAATGATGATTTTTGGAATAAGGGGTGCGCCTATGGTTCCAAGAACTTGATTGGTCTGTGCCATATTCTTTCCCCTAGCTATCGTACGAAAAAAAAAAACTTCCGTCCCCTGGAACGAAAAAAAATCGCTTCGGCCTTGGACTTCAAATAGGAATTTCAAAGGATTGTGGCATGGAGTTTTAGTATGGTAATTTTTGTCAATGACATTCTACTGTAGCATAAAAACAGCACAGATAAAACTTCTAGCACATAAATAGTTCAAGTTCTGTAACCAACTTGCGCACATGTTAGCGATGAGATATGCAACTCCGTGGATTGCCCTCTTGTTTAACATTTTTTTTTATTTTACGAAAGTAAATTTGAATCATTGTGTCATTACTCTCGCAGTATTTACGTTTGCACTGGTTGCATTGAAGGTACAACTTTAGTGTTTGGGCCTACGTACTCAGTACAACTATTAACAGTCCTGTAATGCATCTTTAAACTCAAGGAATATGTATGTATTTTCCTGTCACAAATGATTGTGGCAACACATTTAGGTCATTTGTAGTTAGAAAACTCAATTCCATCCAAAATTCCATCCCCAATTACCTGGAATTTTCTGAGTTCGCGAAAAAATTCCCGAAATCATCCAATATCCCGAAGTTTACCGTTTTCGGGAAATTTCCTTAATAGTGGAAACACTGCTCACATGAAAGTAAAAAAACAATTAGGTCTTAGAAAAGCTAGTTGAAGTGAGTTTAACAATCAAAGCGAGTCTGGAGGTAAACAAACCGAGCTTCTATAGCTAAAATCTTCATTACCATTGCAAAGTTCAGCTTTCTTGTTAGGTATAACTTGTACCCGATAAAAACTACTTTTTTCAAAGTCCTCCCGACCCTCTGGCAAAGGGCCGTTCGGCGAAACCAAACTTGAAACTGCTTCCCGAAGAAGCTATACGTCCACTTAAGGACAACACTTGCCTCGACAAAAACTTCTACAGCCTGAGGTTTAGAGGGCCAGTTTACTTTGGGGAATTGAATTAGTACTTTTAGACCGTCAGTACCGTAATGGATGAATTATTGCGGTGCGCTTTCATCAGTCCCCAGCACAATACTAATCTTCCATCCAAGTGCACTAAAACATATGAACAACAAAGTTTGGAAATTTTTTAGCATTAATTTTCATTCTTATGTATCACACAATGGATATACCGCTAGAACCATGTGGCGTAGTGGCAAGGAGGTAAGGGGGAAATTGCCCCCGAGCTCTGAAAGGTGAAAAAACGGAAATTTGCCATAAGAGATACCAGTGAACTACAATATGGTTTTCCCAACTTTTCCTTCATAAAAATTCCAAATTTTTTCCAATATTTGTAATTTTTGTTTTTTAAAAAACAAACTTTTCCGCGCTCTTCCCGTTCATCCCAAGCTGCAATCACTAATGCAGTCACTATACTCCCTCAAAAATCACTCTGGTAAAATTTTCCGGACCGCTTCATAGCCGTTTTCCTAAATTACTTCAGGCTCTTGATTTTGAAATATTTTGTCTAAAGAAGGCAACAAAGTTTGGGAAGCTTTTTGAATGAGGCCCCTGTAAGCCTCAATCCGCACTCATTAGATATGAGTGCTCTTCTTGTCCACTGGGGACATCCCCAGCTCTCTATTCCGACGTCTTTCTGTTCTGACATCCCTATTATTCCCTATTATTATTATTATTATAAAAGTCCACAATGAATTTGTGTTAAAGAAAAGTTAGGTTAGAAAAAAGGGACGTCGAGACAACAAGGCTTCGGAAGGTAGAGGTGTAAACTGCCCTTTTCTTCTTTTAAAATAGTGCACTCAGTCAAGTTGGTTCACTTCAAAAGAGTGTAAATATTGGCGCAAATATTTTTAGTGATAGTAGTCGAGGACCCTGACAGATATCTTTAACAGCTCTGTATTTCCTGCTTCACAAACTAGGGAAAGGTTCTTCTGTATTATTTTGTTTTCAAATTCCATGTAAAATTACAGCTTTTTCAAACATTTTACTGATACCATTCTTACCTCTGCAAAGAAGAACTTAATCTCTAAAGTGGTGTTTAAAGGGGAAGTTTAAGCAAAAATTTTATTTTCATATTTGAAATCAACTCAGTGTGGTTAAACTTCCATTCAAATCAAAAATGAGATATCAGTAAATGACATAATTAAATTTTTGATCCGAAGTGATCTTAAGGGCAGCAGAGATTATACCCTTTCCTCACATTGACAAGTAATGTTTTGTTTCCCTTTGTTTTTTCAGGCACATGTGTTTACCTTGAAGGTAATAGGAATAGAACACCTCTGTGGGGAATATAAAGTTTGTAAAGTACCCCTTATGCAATCGCATTCTGATAATATGAGATCGTTGAGGAGAAAAGTGGTTATAAAGTTTTTGAAAAGCAAAATCTCACATTGACAAGTAACGTTTTGTTTCCCTTTGTTTTTTCAGGCAGATGTGTTTACCTTGAAGGTAACAGGAATAGAACACCTCTGTGGGGAATATGAAGTTTGTAAAGTACCCCTTATGCAATCGCATTCTGATAATATGAGATCGTCAAGGAGAAAAGTGGTTATAAAGTTTTTGAAAAGCAAAAGATTGGACATGAATGTGAGGATATGATAACATGTAGGCTTGCTCAAGTTCATTTTTTGATGAAAATGTGACAAATTTATCTGCTCGTATCTTGATATTCACAAATTGGATATCAATGCAATTTCACAGAAATGCTTAGAGTCAGTATGTCCCTTACATATAATATGACCTTTATAAACTCTTACTTTAAACACTTCAAACTGAGGTGACTGTTCAGGTCCTTTTAACTGCAATGGGTTCCCTATTTTGAAAGTGATTCTAAAGAAACAGTCATTAATATGGTGGAACAAAATGTGAGATGAAGTAAAAGAAGAAGCAGACAAAGAAGTATTCATAGTGGAAAATCTTTTGTCATTCATAAAAATAGTTTCCATACCATTTATATATTAAAAATGCAAAAAGCTAGTTGCTGGGTTCCAGCTGGGACCCATTCCTGTTTATCAGGTGTTCCCACTTGGGGCCCAACTGGGCCAGCTTTTACCAGCTGAAGCACAGATTGAGCCCCGCTAGGCTTCAGCTGTTAAAGCTGAGCTTCATATGCCCAGCTAGGAAAGGCTAGCCCAGTTAGGCCCCACATGGGAACATCTGACAAACACGAATGGGTCCCAAATGGGGCCCATCAAGCAACCCAATTGGAGCCCTGTCAGGGGCAACTGGGCATGTTGGTTGGGATTAACTACAACTAACATGATAACTTCCGAGAATATGCATAAAAATATAAAGTTACAGTAGACTTCAAAATCAAACATGTGCACATGAGCTAAATAGATTATGAGAAAACTATGACAACTGCACGTAAAATGGCAAGTTACTTGCTCTTAAGAGCCACTTTTGACAGGAGACAATTTTGACACAATGAGAAAAGTTCAAATGCAACATCAAAGCAGAATGGTTACTGTATTTCCTTTCTTTTTCATTGTCAAATGATGACAAATTGTTGTAAGTTTCTGAATTTGGGTATGGTAATTTAAACATTTCAAAGTTCAGTCCATTCACGCAGCAGGAATACAGCTTTGAGGACACACAAATATTCAAGCAAAACAGGCATCCCCCAAGCCACTCTTTATTTCTTGTCTCACACCAACAAGGGAGGCAGAATCCATGGTGATAATTTTCTCTGTCTCTGGGGTACGTTATGTAAAGTTTCCAAACTACTTGCTCCTACCTGAGCTATAATCAGGATGTTGCTTTAATGGTAAAGAATGCATGGCTTTAAAGAAAGGTTTACATGCCACCATCACAAAGAAATCTATCTCTGGTTTTCCTGTCATATTTTACATTGGATTAAGTAGATATGTCAAAAGAGATTTGCATCCTGTTACATGTACAGTAAGACTTGATTTGTCTACTTCTGCCATAATATTGCCATTACATAGGAAGTAAACAAAGTTGTCATGATTGGATGTTGGGTTATGTGGATAAGTGCATACTATGGTAGATCCCAAGATGGAAGTTTCAAAGAAGATAGAACTTTCAAATGAGGATATCTTGAAAGGTCTTTCTGTAAAAGCCCTCTAGGCCAGAGGAACATTGAACCCCTTCAAGGAATGTGTTATTTGCATATTACAGTCCTCATAGCTGTACACTGGCGGCGAAATGAAGTGCAATATGAGTCAAATCTGGCTAAAGATAATGAGAATAACAGTTAAACATTTACAGTGTCATTAATAAAGAAAATCTATGCACCCAAGGTGTTAATAATTTACTTCCTTTAAATAGTTATATAAACTACATAATATTTTTGCATTTACATTGATTTCTTTCATTTTCAAATATATACACTTGTCTGGGTGTTCAAAAAATTGTAAGCTACAGTCCCCTATAACAACAAAAACACCACACAAGAGCTTTACTTACAACTGTGTACATATTGAGCATGGCTTGCTTTGGAATTGTCAAATAGTAGTAAGAAATTTTGGCACTTGAGAAAGGAAATCAGATATAACCTTACCTTACACAACAATAGGATTCCCATCGTTTTCCATTGTCAATAAAAGACAAATTCTAGAGTAAAACTTGATATAAGACTTTAAAATTAGAAAAACGTAGGTTTATATTTCAGAGTACTTTTCAGCAGGTGGTGCACAAAATCTTCAAACAGAGATCAATCCAATAAGTATTTCCTGTCTTTGCCCTCTAAGTTGAAATAGGTTCTATGGTGATAATTTGCACCATGTCCCTGATATGGTACCAGACATTTCAAAACAATTTCTTGATACCTTCCCATGACCAGGGAGTTGCTATTTGGAAGGAGGAACATTACTTTGAAGTAAGGTTGCACCACAAAGGTCACATATAGTTATCAGCCTTTTGTAACTTTCAAACTAGAAAGCCAAAAGGCTTAGTGATTCCTTGCCACATGATATATTGTAATAATGAACATGGATGCCCACATGACAAGCATGAGATCCCTCACAAATACTGAGGTATACTAGTAAAGTCAAAACCTTTTGAGATCATGTGACCCAAAACGACCTTTCACCCTCACTTAAAACAACAGGGAGCAACTACCTAAAAGACCATTAACATGCTAAATATGAGCAATTCACAAACTGAGTATGAGATCCCTCCACAGTTCAATATTAACCACATAAAAATGTCATGTCTAGCTACAAGGTTTTGCCCTTTTGTGACCCCAACCTTTGACCTCCACTAACAAGAGAAATCTCCCACGCAGTTATGATGCTGGTAAACTATGTTGTCTATTAACTTGATAAAGAGATATTTTTGAAACATGCTCCTTTAAATCAAAATTTCGGGTACTGAGGATGGCTCTCTATATAATGATGTCTCTATGATCCAAAAAGTTGACTGCATTGAGGTTAGTGTTAGAACAAGCCCTAATCCTAACAGTCATCCATAAATTGGAACATACAGTAGAGACATCTCAACAGAAAGGTGTAACCTTGACTATTAGTGGTGGTCCTTTTGTATTTGTCTTTTGGTGTAATGCCCTTCCCAATGACTATGATGTCCTTGAAAATTAACAAAAAATGGGAACCCTATTAATCCAGAAATTAACAAGATTTGTAATTTGCCTTAAATTGTCTGCTTGTAGGAACACCACATAACAGAGTACAAGTCAAGTGTCCATTGTTTGATACACAGTAGATACTATTATGCTTGTTTTGATTACCTGAACTACAGTACTTTCTGAAAAGCAAGCCTTACTGAGAGGGCTAAATAAGTGTCAGACACTATCTCTAGACAGGTAGGAAATGGTTAAATCCATTGAGCTGTATGATTCAATGAGAAAACCCCTCAGGACACTGTGGCAGTCAAATGTGATAAATTAGGTAAGATAACAGTGACCAGCAATTTTCAATTTGCCTTCGGCAAGGAATCAAAAACTTTAAAAAATTTCAATAATTTTATACCAGATTAGTTAGTGAAAAAAAGATCCTTCCTATAACATTTACAACATGATCAGTCTGGGTTTATGATTACTGCTATAAAATTGCAATTCAGCTGGGAAATTAATGTTTTGCATCTTTGGATGCTAATTGATGTAGATGAGTGTGTGTTAACAAACATTTAGTTAGGTTTAGTTCGGTGGAGTTTTACGGCCCAGTTTCCAACCAGTCATAGCAGCTAAGACCCTTGCTTGGAAGCAGTGTTTAATAGCTTATTTATTAAAGCATTGTTCTGAGTATGCCACTTACCATGTTAATACTGTAATAACCTTGGGTTGTGAAATTTTCAAGGGGGAGGAGAGGAATTTAGTCAAGTCAATTTTTCTGACCTGACCCATCAACGAGACAGTGTGTACACTCCCTGTATGTTTGTATCGTGATTGGCCTATGTGATAGCCTGGTACTGTAGTTTTGAGGACAGGCATTGAGCAGATACTTACTTGTACAACTGTATTACTTGGGCTGTGATTTTAACACTGCTCTAGCAGAGCTGTGAATGAATTTGAAAATTAAATGACTTTGTGACAATGAGGTCTCTCAATTCTCAATTTCACTGCACACAATGTGCCCTGAAAACCAAGGGGGTTGGGGCATTTTGTAGAGTAAGTGAAGTATGATATGATTACTGGACATCAATGATGTGTTACTAGAGTGTTCATATTTAATCCGAGCATAAGAAGGAACATAAGAAGGAAATCTATAAAGTCAATATAAAGCAGTTTATCTTTGCTAAGTGCAATCATTAGAATTATGGCAGCCTTGGAATAGGCCAATTAACATACCTAAAAAGCTCTCTCTTCAACCTCCTTCCAAATAGCCTGCGACAAAGACTCGGTAGAAGCCGAAAGATGACACTCTCTCTCAGAAATCATAATACACCCAAGTCTCTATACATTTAACAGGGTCTGCAAACCTTCATCCAGTTTCCATTTACAGGAATCCCACATTTTGAGGGACTAATTAGTAAACATGAGAAGGTCACGTGGTACACGAAACAAGTATGAATAGTGTATTTTCAAACATACAACAAACGGCGAACAACTTGAGTAGATTTTGTACGTGGAAAAAGTGTACCAGGCCCTATGTTCATTGCAAATATAATACCTATAACGCAAAATATAATTCAGTATTTTAATTTTTGTCGTGACATAATTTTTGGTGGTCATAAATGAGGTTCGAAAGAAAGTTGGCAGGCTATTGTACACCATAGGTATGCCATATAACTTAGTTGGAAACATCGACTGGTCAGCAGCCTGAGTGAAGCCTTTGAAAGACTCCTAAAGTATTATTTATAGTAGCTAAAGTAGGATTTTTGAATGATGAAGTAGAAAATCTAATCACATACACACACAAAAGGCTGCTTACAGCAAGCTACCTTCCAAATAACAACTCCCTGGTAGACCTCCAGACCATACAATCTGACCAGATGCTTAAAACTTTGGAAATTGTGTCTCTATTAAGGTCCTTTCCTAAAGCCCTCTACAGAAGGCCCAAAGAATATTGTGTCCTTTGCAAAATACGATATTTTTATGTTGCACTCATCACTGCTGTACTCTGATGAGGTGGTGACTAGTGACAAAAGTGTCACAGCTGGTTAAAGATATTGAGAACAGCTACTAAACATTTACAGTGCCATGAAAATGTCTGCATCGAAGCTGAAGTTGAATCATTTACTTATTAAAATAGTGATATAAAGTATATGTTGGTGTTTAAAATACAATCTTTCATTTTTAAATATGCTTGTATGAGCAAAATTTCACTGCAATATGAACTGCAATTAGCTGGCAATTCTGCAGAACAATAAAAAAAAGTTGTAGGTTACAGTAGCCTATAACAACAAAGACATCATAAAACAGCTCCACACACCATGTGATACTGTACATTGAGGAACCTTCACTTGCTTTTTACTCTTCAATGAGGAGAAAATTTTGGCACTGAAATAAATTTCACATATAATATTTACAGAACAAGGGATTCCCTATCTTTTCCCTTTCAATAAAAGACAAAGTCTAAAATAAAATTTTAAACAAGATTTATTAACTAGAAAACGCAAGTATATATTTCAGAGTACATTCAGCACGTTACACTGTTACACTGTGTGGTGAGAGCACACACAATCTTTAAACAGAATTAGAGACTGAATCCGTGGTGATAATTTGCACTATCTACAGTACCAAGTACCTTATGGCATTTGAAGTTCCCCCAAAATTTGCTGGTAACTTCCCTGACCAGGTCCTTGTGTTACTTGAAAGGTGGAACATTACCTCCAAATGATGTTTCCACTGTCAAGCTACTGTACATCATGTGGTCATCAGACTCTTTCAGTTGTACTTTTCTGCAAATTTCTAATTTTACACTCCATCAAATGTCTTTCACTATATCTTTGGTACAATTGGGTGTTTATTTTGGCTATTGTCATAGCACTGGCATTTGCTATGAAACAAAACTATTGCATCATTAGATGCTCCACTGTTGTCATTTCATGTTATCCTATGGAGAAAGGATCCTTAATGATCCAAGGCTTCCTTCCCTCTGGATGGTGCCACCCCTGCTTGGAAAATATTTACAATATTTCAGTAAAATCCAGCCATCCACAACAGAAAAAACAACCAAGGTGCATGTCATAAGTTAAATCAGGGAGCTGTAAGAAATGGAGAAAGCTCGACCAAATCTCTCAAAGTGTACATGAAAGTTATTAAATCCTCTTAAGGTAATGAAATTTGATTGATAGGTCACTTTGTTCATATTGTTTGACTTTGTTGACTCTCCTCTAAAATGACGACCCCTTTTTTTTCGAAGTCCAGAAGTCCTGTACCAAAGACCATTGTTAAGATACTGGTTTGAGCTTCCTGTGCTTATCCGATACATGTGTTTCACTTGTATAAATTTTTTAAAAAAGAATGTACGTGTTTAATAACTGACAGGAGTCCAAATATTGATGATGATTTTTTAATGAAGTCCAGTTTGTTCATGAAATAGCAAAAAGAGTGCTTCCTCCTTACAGGTAATAAAAAAATACATTGCACCATTTTAAAATGATACACATGGCAACACAGTGTTGAAATAATTTTGCTCTCTTTGACCACTGGTAATATGATCCATTAGGTAGCAAATCATCCTCCAGGGTCTCTCTGCTGTAGCCCATGACAAGAATGATTGTCTCCGCTGCCTACTCTCTATTAGATAAGAGTCATTTATATCTAAATGGGCCGTATGGGCAAATGGCAAAGGAAATGCATGACAGACCTGACAATAACTGCCACTTATGAATGACTCTGCCCTTACTTAAATGGCAAGAGCAGTCATCCCAAATTGAAGTAGTGTAGTAGACTGTTTAGTTTCATAATTGGCTGTTTTGAGTCATGTGACAACATTTTTTCTCTTCAAAGGTAAAATGTGCTAGAAATAACTGCTTGGTTTACAATAGTAAAGTCAAAAAATGTAAAGAAGATACTTTGAAGAAAAACAAGACGAAAATTGTGTTATTCAGCTTTTTCTTCAAAATTTTGGGGGGACTGCTCTTTACCTTTAAGAGGAATTTAAGGAATCAAACAATGCCATGCTTAAGTGCCAGCTACGCATCTGGTTCAAAGGAGGGACAGAGTGTTATTTTTCCATTTCTCACATATCCCTGGTTTAATGCACTACACAATGATATTACATCATGCAAACCCTCAACTTCTTTCAACTTTTCAAGTGTAGAAAATTTTAACATGACAAAAGTTCAAAATGATCAAGCAAAATATTTTCCACTGTCAATTGAAGAAACATTCTCCTGAAGAACTTTATGTAAGATTTAAAAATTAGAAATTATAAAAAAGTATATTAAAAACCATGTTCAGCTGCAGGGTAGTTTATTACCAACTAAGTATACAAAAATTCACGAAGTACTGAAAACATGTGACCACACAAACTCAACCTACAAATATGTCAAAAATAACCTGGAAGAATTTCATCACTTTTAATCACTTTCTCCACACAATTGCTCTGCGAGACCAGTTACAACTGATGCCATTTGCCTAGTGTACACTAAGAAATACTTCATTAACTTTCTGATGGGCATGATATAGAATTCATAATTTAACTTAATTGCACTATCAGTGTACCAAAAAGACATACATAACTGGATGTGTAAATAATGGAAGACGAAATCAATACTAATGACTGTTATGAATAATAATATTAAAATAAAAGACACTGAAAGTTTCAAGCAGGTAAAATTGACACTCGGTGTATCATATTCTCCACCATTAATAACACTTCTACATGTTAGCATCACAGCAGGCATCAAATTGTTGTATTGCACAATGTTACTTAAGACTAAGACTCTATTTGCATATATCAACATAAGACAGACTACACTCATTCATTACATAAAATGTAGGATATAGTTACATTATTGCATTAACATTTCAGTTTTATATTTCAAATCAGAGATAATTCTCTGGTACATCTCAAAGCTGTCCTTATAATTTTGAAAATTCAAACAGTTATAACTTAGGCTAAAATAGGCTTATGTACATTGCTGCAGAATGCAAAATATATTGGTTTCAATATAATTGCTTTCCATGTTAATTTCCAGATAAACTGCACATGTTCTTACAGCTTTAATATGTCATTCTGTGAAAAGATAGTTAATGAAGACACTCAATATATTTTCACTTACAAATACTTCGATGTACAGAGATGGGCACAACACACATTAGTACCAGTGAAAACATACATTCTATTCCTTTCTTTGGCGAATGATGTCACACTCATGTAGCCTGCTCCCTTCTTTGTCAACAGTCATGTGTACAGCTGGGAGCATGCATGTACAGCTGCAGTCTCTGTGAGTAACATACAACCCAGAGTCATGCCTTCAGATCTTGCTATGTTGGTAAACGTTGAAGAATGCTAGGGATAAGGGCCAGTTAAACTGGGCTGTTTTTTCCCAGTTGTTGAGAAGATTGCACAAGGGAGTGCATAACATTTTTCAAATTTGTGTGTCTGAAAGAAATACAAAAACATTTTCGTTGAAACACAACTGGGAAATTTTACAGAGTTAAGATGAAAGACTTTCTCTTTGAATAACATCAAATTGGCATGTGGTTAAAATATGATCATCTTTATCCCTTTTGATGAAAAGACAAGAGCTATGTACAGTATATACATTCAAGTAAAGAGTTTAAACCCATCCAAAAGTTTCATTATGCCCTAAGCTTTCACGGTATTCCAAAAAAACATAACCGGTATAATCGGATGTCTAATAATCGTACTTCGATTATAACCGGTTTTTTCCCCGCACATATTACATTAAGTTCCTAAGTTGACTTATGTGCTGTAGCAAGCAAGTTACGTACATCTTTGTATCCGTAAGCCAGCGGAACTGGATGCCTCAGTTGCGGTACTTGACTGCTAATTATACTACAATTTGTCAAAAGCAAAGAACCCTTTTTATTTATGCTCTCAGGCTCAGCTATATAAACTTCACACAATGTTCATGAAATATGTGCCCGCAATGTATGGCAATCAGGAACGGAAACTGAATTTTTTGTTTATAATCCCCGCCCTGGCCCTCCCGCTGGCTAGCTCTCCATCAATGCTTAACCCGCCAACAATCCGACTGCGCTTATTGTCCGTGTTTTTCCCCTACGTGCACAGGTCTGTTCTACTACAAACTGAGCCCTAAAATTTTTTGCTTGGCTAATAAAACAAAAGCATTGAACTTTTACGGTAGAACCTGCTGTACACCAAAGTGTTACATCCCTTCATTATTCGTTTGTAGTCCTAAAATTATGCTTGCTTTCATTCAACGATCATTCTAAAACTTTTCAATGAGAGTTACATATTTATTATGCTTTTATATGACCTTATATTCTTTTGTTGAGTTTATACTCTATATGTGTATGTTTATATGTAAAAGCGATAAAACAATAAACGAAAAGAAACGAAACGAAACGAAACATGGACCATCGGGATTTACACGGGTCGCCCGATTTCAACATCAGGGATTGACGAAACTACGCATGTCCGTAGGGACGGTAGTATAAGCCATACTAAAATAACGCAAGTGGTGCACTCCAGTTAGCCACGAATGTAATGCAAATAAGTACATACATTTATGTACAGCTTGCTTCCACGTGGCTTTTGGCCACGTGGCAACTTCCTGTATAATGTACTACCGTAAGCCAATCATTCACCCTCGCTCTTTTCGCGAAGCTATCGCGAACGATTATGAGAGGTGTTGTGTACATACTACCGTTTATAAATGAGGATTGCTACCGAACAGAGAATACAATTGCACTTGTGTTCTGATTGGTTAATTGCGTGTCAGTTGATGTGACGTCTTTACACTGAGCGTTCTTCTAGGCGATCAATGTAGGGATTCCCAAATCTTTGTCCTTTTTATAAATATTAGAATTTTGTTAATGAAACAGCCCGATGCGCTTCCTTAATAAATAAATGGCGGGGACTTTAAGGTGAAATACATATGTTAAAATCAATCAAATTACTGTGATATGCCCGATGGTATTTGAGTTACAACGAATTAGAAAAAGCATTACGTATGGATAATTTCGAGACGGCTTGTTGACAGAAACTTCGGCTGTACCAGCGAACCAAAATGACTTTGAGCCCCAAAAAATACTGTACGATAAAATAGCCAATAAATGCAGGCAGTAGATTTTGGAGGACCCTATCTGCACAGTACAGATCACTTGACCGAAAACTTGGAAGCTGCGCATTTACAGCTCATATTGTATAAATTATATTAGTATTTGCACGGGTACAAAAATAGGAACTAGGTACCTAATCGCCATACCCGGTGTTATGGTGACTAAAACATGACAACATTTTGTTAGGCATGTTCCATAGTACATCCATCATATTTTCAGAGATCACATTCACAAGTTCAATAATACTTCACATGTCACAAGGTTGTATCGTCTCTTTTGTTTCAAATAAAAAATGACAATCTTAACAGAAAAGAGTCACTGGAGCCCAGTAAGAAAAATTCTACTCTCCAATGCCTGTATCACTAAACGGCTATTAACGTTCTTACGCAGCTAGTCTCGTGTTGACATCCGGGCATGCTGACATAGCTTTCATTCGTAAAATTCGTAGTATGCACGAATGCCACTCTGGGTCTACCAAACGAGTATGTAATGGCCTGTCTAAAAAATCGTGAATATTTTCGGTGTCATTACAGTGGTATCTTAGTACTTTCCACATAGCGGCAAAGTGTTGATTTGGGTACAAGTGACACGCTTAATCATTGTGTAATTTTCGAGTTGTGTTTTTTTTTTGTCATTTTACTCGAGGTTGCATACCGTATGAAATGAAAGACCGCACACATGCTAGGCTCAGTTTACGTTCCCAACGTTACGGGCACTGTCTTTGCAAGCTGGGCGGAATGATATCTGCAAGTTTCTGCGTAAAACGTTACTATTAATCACTGTCAGACAGCTTGCATGCAAGAAGTGATGTACATATTGCTGCGAACACACATGTGAGCAGTATTGCAGCACACTACGTGGCAATAGCGAATTCGGCCGCACGCCGATGAAAATTTCAACTTCAGAAAACGAAGTGCAAACAACTCTCCAACTTAAACATAATTTCTAAGGACTCTCTTCATTCTCAGACTAGGAGAACGCTTAACAAATTGGCCAAAAATATTAGTCCATTATCTGGGGAATCATGTAAATGAAGTGATTCTTTTTGCATGCGATATTTTCAAAGATTTGGGTAGTAGATTTGGGACAGGTAATATGATGGCGCGCGATCACAACGGTGACCCTGCAAAACACATCGTAAATGATCTATACTCTCATGGAAACACAAAGGATCCCGCCGCCGATGAGCTGTACTGTCAACTAGGACGAGATAGTGCTGCAACTTACATTTTTACGATTACTTTTCAATTATTCACGATTATTTTTCAATTATTCACGATTATTTTCGATTCCTATGATATTACCGATTTTTCGATTATTCTTCAAGGCAATAATCGAACCGAACCGTAACCGGTTATTACCGGTATCGGTAATATAACCGGTTTCCGTGAAAGCTTATTATGCCCTGAAAACCAGAGCTGTGGTCAGGTGTATAAACCAGTCGCATTTAAAACAACTGGCCAGGTCAAAATAAGGTGGGTTTTGGATTTAAGAGTAAACTACAGTTTCCTACCTGAGTTGGTCTTTAAAAAGATACCAACTTTGATCTAAACTGACGAGTTGGTTGCCAACTGATGTGTACGTTGTAATTTACAAGTTATATGCTTTCCTCATATTTGTGGTTGCTAAGCCATTAGAAAATTCTGCCTCTTGAAAATGGGTGCCATGACTTTGTCAATGTTATAGCAACAGAAAACCCCAAGCAATAATCTGACACTATTATTTCTACTAGGTACAGCCCAAACATAGACAAGGGGCACAACTTATTGCTGAAAATAAAAAATGAAGTATGTTATGGTAATCACTCCTTTCATAATTTCAGAACACAAAGCTGTGAAAGTCACGAAGCTGTGATAGTCTTCTTTTTTAAGTTTTGTTCTCATATTCTGTTCTCATATTTCAGAATCAAGGTCATAGAATCTGTCATTACATCATTTATCAACTAGACTTCAAGGCCTAATTATTATGTTTGGTTGCTTGAATCTTTGTTTCAACAAGCTTTTCTATTAATCATAAGGTGATTTTTTTTTTTGTATAGGCTAGTCTTACAATCTGACAAAGACATTAGAGGGGTAGGGCAGTTGAACCCTGGTACTACTCTATAAACTGAGAGGTTCGGGTGACTGCAGTGAAAATATGTCAGTGAAGATAGTGTCACTGTCACGACTTACAATACTGTACATCTGCAGAATGCTTTCCTCATCCCTGCTAACCTCAAGAGCCACCCTGCCTTTGAATTCTGAAAAAATTGTCACACTATTCCAGGACTTGAATTTTAAGGGATACAAGAGTGATTGCACACCATCACTCTCCTCAAATCACTGTGAGGGGTGTGACTTTTTGCACACCTAGATGAAGATGGGAGCTTATAAAAGTCTATGAAAGTTAAATAAAACAGCACACCTGCCACACTCCTTGCTTTCCTGAGAAGTGTGATTGTAGCACACTTTGGGAATCAAAAATTCAAGGCCTGCTATACCACCAATGCAGTGTTTTAATATGCTTATATTTAACACTAAGAAGTGCAGGACATCTTAGCAGGTGTGGGATGACATGCTACATTTCTTTGAAATTGATCAATTGTACCAACAGAACAGTAAGTAAGGGAAGAGTACTATATCTAACCGGCCAGTATGGACAGGTGGGCAAAAGAAATACATGAGTGACTTGGCCAAAATACCTGTTAGATAAATGACTCTACCCTAAACGACTGCAAACTGTTGGTAATTAATTGGAGTTTATATACCTCCATGATCTCAAATTTCTGCATACTCTCAGATGTGCATATAACAGAGATACACCACATTGACCACAACTTACTGTATGAGTTTTGGTGCCAGTGACCTTAAATGACCTTTGACCTGCACCAAAAACAACAGCATTCTTCTCAACATGACAAATCTACACACTAAATATAAAAATTGCCTGTCTGTAGCAAGAAATCAAACACAAAATTCTTTTTCTTGAATACAATCTGTTTAATTTTTGTCTGAGTTTCCTTCAATTTCCACCCATCATCTACGTGTTCATTCATACCTAGTTATAATCTTCAACTCAGATTGGTTCATTGCTGTCACATGACCATTGATTTTCCTCCAAAGATAAACCACACAAATCACTGGCTAATGAATACAATAAAACCCTAATACGACAATACAGTACCCTAAAAGGTGCATCAACCATAACAGTCTTTTTACAGCATTCCCCAAAAAGTATGTACAGACTAAACAATTGCTGCATATATGCATGACTACTCTCCTACTCTAGAATGGCATGAACACTGCTGCCATACGATTTTAGGGCATGCTACCAGCTAGGCATGCCATATAGCTACATTTCAGGGATAGTACATTTTAAACTTCAGTAAACTAAATCCACCACAAAGCATTTAAGGGATAATCCTCTCACCTCAAACAACAATTTTTGCAGTTGTCCACAGAAATTCTCAGCAATGGTTGTTTTGCTTTTCACAAATATTTGGCCACATTTTGGCCAAAATAACCACCTAAAGAACTATCAAGTTCAAAATCTGAGAGATACATGAAACAGAAGACTAAGTTTATCAAGTTATATGATAGTATTTTGTATCCAGTGTGTTTGAGAAGATTGGAGAAAATTTCTTCATTTATTGAATAAATAATGCGGAGGACATTTTACCGTGTAAATGCAACAAGTTCTTCCACTCTACCCTTGCTTTTAGTACTGCATGTTTGTATTTAGTATCCACAGGGGGCAGGTCCCTATTAAGACTCCTTTCTAGACCTGAGACTGTTCTAGTACTTGTTCAGATATGAGAGACACGATGAAGGGGGTAGGGGGTGGTCCAAGAAGCCTTTCATAGAGGATCCCATTAACCATACAGGCAAGTACATGTTACGTTTTCAAATGCATTTTGGACCCAAGATTCAAAGAAACCAATATGGGCACATCCAGGGATACTGCTGCAAATATAAAACATTTAATGGCTCAGGCAGTGTTTACCATACACTACCTTTGTAATCCAGCCTAGAAAACGTCCACATGGCAGTGACCATCTGGTGCTTTCCCATGTATGGTTTTTTCCCCTTGCTTTTGGTTTTCCTATGTAGAGAGGAGCCCTCAAAATGATACTGACATGGTCCAACTAAAATGAGCCCATATGAAATGCATAGGCCTATTAGAAAGCACATGCTCACTGGCCAAGGTTACAACCTTAATTGAGACACATTTGGTTTTGTCACCAGAGTAAAGACTCCCTCATCAAAAATGTGTTGGGCTACAATATGTACGCACCCCTTTTTCAGACAAACCCCTGTACCGTCTGTAAAATTCACCAATTAATTCAAAGAATATATATGTATACCTCAAAAGGTAGACAAAATTGCATTTAACTTCTTTAAATGACCTTTAAGTACAATTCCAGGGGTGATGCCTACATGGACTACTCAGAATTTTCAACCACAGCCACAGTTTCTCATGGCTATGTGATCAAGTGCTGTTATTAACCTTAACCTTTTCCTTCACTGGTAAGGCCAATGTAATATAGCCTACTGCTTTAGGACTAAAGATGAAGATCTAGCCCATATCATGACAGTCTCATTTTAATGGCATCTCACTTGCAAGATGCCAGGTCGGGTCACAGGGCCAGAGGTTATTTGTGTCTTGGTAAAGGTACCTAATATTTTTACATTACCATCATTAAAAAGTTCATGTATACTTGAGTCTGGATCAGAGTTTTTCAACCTTTTACAGCAGTGGGTCACATGTTATGTTCATGATGAATGAGAGGCCACATGCTATACTTGTTTTTTCATATTTGTCTGAAGCCAGAGACAACAAAATGTAATCATCATGTGTGGAAAAACACAAAACCAGGAACATGGAACTTGGCATAAGTATGAGTCCACATTTCTACACATGCAAAATGTTCACAAGGGCACAATTGTGCACAGGAAGAATCTCATAGTTAAGTGGGTTTCTATGAGAAAAAACAAACGGGTATTAATTACATTATTTTAATGTATACTATGCAGTTTCATAGAATACCGAGATGGTTGGTCACGTATTGTAGCAGACAACATTGCCTAAAATTATCGTCAATTAACATGCTGGCTAAAAATGTGGCACTTTATGCAGTAGATTGGGCTAGATGCAACCTTGCAGTGGGCCAGGCCGTGGTCCACCGGCTGGACAACCCTGCTCTTGGTCCTGAAAATTGGCAACACAAAATTACATGGTATGTTGATGAGGATGGCTTTTTATAAACAATTCTCTTCTTCTACACCAATTGAGTTTTGGCATGTCTTTTATGACCATGAATTGCTCAATATAACTAAAACAAAAGTTTTATCACAGTACACAACTACACATTATATTAAGAGAGCTTTAATACAGCTTGACTGTTGCATCCAACAAAAGACTCCTGAAATCCTAAATTTTCTCACAAGTAGAGCACATTTTCATTTTAATGCAGAATTTCTCTACAATTTCATATTTATGGATTCCCTGAGCTCGCCACCCTGGCTGTAAAGCCCTGCAGCAAAGTGTAATTCACAAAGACATTCCAGTCACATTAAATGTGGAGAAGTAGGAGAACTAAGTATTAATGCAGACAAGTACAATAGACTTTTACGGTTAGTTTGGTGACCATTTGGAAAAATTCATCCTATGCCTTACCTTGTTAAAAACTGTTATCAATACCAATTTACATGCCCATACAAGAGTTTTAAATTAACCCTGAAGGTTGACATTCGAAAGCAATTTAGCTCATATTTAACTGAGAGGGGATTAAGCCCTTCAATGTATCCCGAGTAATTTGATTCCCTTGGCCAGCACTTATTTTGGAGTTTTATGTTAGGTATTACTTAAACCCCTAAGTTGTTGGGCTTCTATTGTACCATAATAGTAAGCAAAGCTGCTGCTCATAGAAGCAGCTAATTGGAGTAATGGAAAGATTAAACGAGTACTTACCTTGCACGAAGTTTGATCTTCATTTTATGAAATAATGTAAGTGAGAGGTAATGTGAGATCCTGTTTGCGCAGGCGCAGGCAGTCTTAAAAGATGATGTATGAGGACAGAGTAACGTCATGGTGACACTTGTCTTTGTAAGGCTGAGTATTCCGAACAGGGAGGGAGAGGTGGGCACATTACCTCTCACTTACATTATTTCATAAAATGAAGATCAAACTTCGTACAAGGTAAGTACTCGTTTCATCTTTCCATTTTATTTCATAATACGTTCGGGTAATGTGAGACCTTCAAAGCAGCTCTGGCCTCATACTCAAGCATATTAACCCAATATCTCGTAACGATACACCACAACAGAGTGTATACGTTAACCACTAACCTTGGAATCAAAACAAACAGGTCCAACAGTTTTATCTGCACAGGATATCCAACTATTAAACGTATATACAGTGTAAACAAAGTTTAATGATGAACATGTAGAAAGAGGTGACTTCTTTAGAACTCCTCGATATAAAGCGTTTCCAAATATAAGTAAAACAAGTTTCATGTAAAATCTAAAAATAAACTGAACTATCTACACTATGTACAGTAGCCACTATGCTTCCAGTACAGCATCCGAGAATGCTTTGGATGTCTGTAGTAATGGCTTGTTGTAAAACTTTTGAAAGGTCCTTTCATTTTGCCACCCTGCTTGTGAAAGTATCTCATGTATTGGCACTTGTGCCTCTCGAGCAGTAGAAACCGCAGCCGCTCTGGTGGAATGAGGCTTAAATTTGTTGGTATCCACACCAGCTTGTTCCATAACTGTTCGAAGCCATCTGGCAACCGTATCTACACTAACTGCTGAGAATGGTTTCTTGTAACTAATCAGTAAGGGTTTTTACTTTCCTCTACACTGCAGAGTGCGTTTGAGATACTCTGTTAAATAAGTAAAAATGCAAAGTCGACGGTCTGGAGGATAAGCATGAAGTTCAAGTACTGTCCCGACACGTCCTGGCTTGCTTGTTTTCAGAAGTTGTTTTACTTGGAATATGAACTTTGTTTGCTTAACTTGCATATCCTCCACATTTAATTTACATAGTGTCTGTTGGCTTTGAGCTGTTAAAAGAGCCAACAGCATGGTTGTCTTTAGGGTCAAATCCCTGAGACTGAGCCTTCCTGCTGGTGATATTTTTCTGAGGTAGTTGAGGACTATCTTCACATCCCACATTTGGGTATACCTTGGTAGGGGTGGCTTCAAATTAAAAACACCTTTGAAGTATCTGGTAACAAGGGGGTGAGTGCCTATAGAACATCCATCTCCTAACTGTACTAAAGCAGAAAGCGCAGCCCTCGCAGTGTTGAGTGCACTATAACCACAGGACTGGAACATTTGTGTGAAAAAATTTAAAATATGGTTCACAGAGGTTTGTAAGGGATTAATGTTCCGTTCCCCACAATATTCCAACCACTTTTTGATGTACCCGTCATATTGTTTTGTTGTTGATGGTTTCCATGCCGCCAGGATGATTTTGGTAGCCTGTGATGAAAGTCCTGTGTTTTCAAGGGATTGCCTGACAATCTGCAAGCCAAAAGAGATAAGTGATTATGTAGTGGATGCTGCTGCCCTGAGATTGGGTGCTTCAACAACCCAGGGCCTGCTGGGAGGTGCAATGGCGTATCTACTAGCATATTAAGTAGTAAGGGGAACCAGGGTTGTGTTGGCCAGTTTGGTACAATCATGACCCCATCAGCATTATCAAGTTCAATTTTCAGCAGGCATCATAATATAAGGGAGAAGGGAGGGAAGGCATAGAAATAATATTTCTGCCAGTCAACCGTAAATGCATCGACTGCCTTTGCACCAGGGTCAGGTTGCCATGAAATATAAGTTTCCAATTGTGTGTTAATTCTTGTGGCAAACAGATCGATATCTGGAGTTCCCCACACTGCACAAATCCTATCAAAAATATCAGTATTAAGTTGCCATTCCAAACTGTCATTAAATTCCCTAGACTTTTTATCAGCCACTATATTTTCCAGCCCTGGCAGGTATATTGCTGTAATCCAAATGGTCCTGGAAATACACCAAGACCACATTGTTTTGGCCATCTCATTGCAAGCCTGAGACTTTGTACCACCCATGTGGCTAATGTAGGCAACAGCTGTAACATTGTCCAATCTTAACCTGACATGTATGTCTTCCTTTGTTTTGCAAAAGGCCTGTAGAGCTAGAAATGAAGCTAGCATTTCCAAGTAATTTATTTCATTTCTTTCGGCACGGCACATTTCTATGGGGTTCCACCTTCCCCCTATTTGACAAGTCCCATCAGTTGCTCCCCAACCGTACCCGGATGCATCACTTCTTAGAGTCATGTTGTGCCTCCATCTGTCGATAAATCTGAACGCGGTGTCAACGTTGTGCAACCACCACAAAATATCCTGCTTAGCAAAGAGTGATAGCTTCATCTCTCTACCAAAATGGCCATAATTTAATTTTAGTGCTCTGGTTTTGTCTTTCTCCAGCTCTCTGTAGTGCAGTTTTCCGTACTGAATAGCTGGGAAAGCAGCCACTAATTTACCTAATGCTGCAGAAACAAATCGTATTGTGTGCTGGTCCTGAGCCAACAATTTCCTACAGGTATCTTTGATTTCTTCTCTCTTCTCTTGTGGGAGCCTGACCTGCATTGTTTTTGCATCCAGAATGAACCCCAAAAAGACAATTTCTTGTGTTGGGGAAATTACCGATTTGGTTGGGTGAACTATAAAGCCCAATTCTGACAAGGTTTTGGCTGTTTCTTTAACAGCTAAGGAAGCTTGTTCTTTGGTTTTTGATATTACTAGGGTGTCGTCAATGTATGCTACTACCATTATACCCATCTTCCTAAGGTATGAGAGTAGTGGTTTCAACAACTTTGTAAAAATTCTCGGCCCTGAAGTTAGTCCATTAGGTAGTGCCCTGAACTGCCAAACATTGCCCTGCCATGCAAATTTCAAGTATTTCCTATCTTCACTACCAATCGGTATCGAGTAATATGCATCCTTCAGATCAATGGATGCCATAAAACAATTTCTTGACATAAGACTTGTTGCAGTTTCCAGGGTATCCATTTTAAAGTGGTGGTAACTGATGTATTCATTGAGGGCTGACAAATCTAAAATCATTCTAAATCCACCATCCTTCTTTGGCCTAGTAAAAATATTTGACATAAAACCACCTTTCTCAAGGGACAATTCAATAACCTTGTTACAGGATAACCTTTCAATTTCCATTGTAACAGCCTCCACCTCTTTGGGATTTAGCTTGTAAGGTGCAGGTATTTGCAATTGTACTGGTGGTACCCCGTTCTCAAATTCAAGTCTGTAGACGTTAATGGCTGATAAGATGAAGCTATCACTTGTAAGTTGCTCCCATCTCTTAAGAAACATTTGTAGTCTACCACCTAAATAACTGATATTTTTGTAAGCCAAATTAATTTCAGATAATAATGCACTAACCTCGTAAGTGCTATTTTCGGAGTGTGCCGGAGTTACATCCTCCTGGACCGGTTCTCCACTGGTGGTTTGTTCCTTTTGTTGCTTTCCCTTTGATTTGTTCGTATTGTCGGGTAGGCTTTTGGGAAACTGGTTTTCGATGCCCCTAAAAAAGGAACCTGGGTCCTAGGCATCTGAAACTTTCCATGTGGCAACCAACCTGCTCGTTGATAGCGGTCCTGCCTTGGCACAATACTCCCTCTCATGGGGTTGTACCTTGAATTAGGCGCATACTTCCCTCTGGGAAATCGCATGACTCCTACTGCTTTCTGCTCCTCATCCATCTCCTTTACGCGTTTGGAGAGGTCATCTCCAAAGAGCCATTCTGTTGTTGGAGTAGATTGCTTACAAAGTTGGGCATATCGCTGGTTTAAATCAGGCTTGATTAAATCTTTCCTAATGTTATTGAGTTCAAAGGTGGCAATAGCCAGTAAGGCAATTGCATCCTGCTGTTGTTCGGATGGTTCTTCGTTTCCCAGCGAAACCAACAGAGCCGTCAGTCCCTTAATTAATGGCTTTTGACAGCGCTGCAACTTCAGGTCCAGAGTTTTAGTTTTAGTATTAAGATTTTCCCACATTAGGAGATTGACTTTAGGAACCATGAGATGGTTACAGTTCGCCGGCTTGGGGTACTTATCAAGTGTATCACTAAGTTGCTTTTCCTCCAGTTTAGAGGCTATGAGGTAGTTTACACTAGATGCTAAGCCTGTGTTAATGCTTTCTCCCACATTGTCTTGGTAAGCAAACCTTGCTGCAAAGCCAAGGCTTTGGGTAGTCTGAACACCAGCAGTATCACTTTGCTGCTTGTCTTCTTGGGCCTGTGGCCCATCAAATTCATCTGACTCATCTACAGTGTCCACCTCACACACTTCCTCGCCGATCTCATCATCTTGATTATACATTGTGCTGAAGAAACCTTCCATTAGGCGTTCTAGCCTATCAAGCCTAGCCGTAGCGTTGATATTGTCCTCACCCAATGCAATGTTGACATTATCGTCATTAGCAGTCCTAGCGGTGCTAGAAGTGTTCGATGACTGCAGATTTGCATTTTTGCCAGTGGCAGATTGGGTATTTCTGCTAGTAGCAGAGTTTTTGCTAGCGGTGCTAGTCTTAGCCTTCATTTTCTTTCCCTTTTGGGAAGGCTTCGACGCTCCTTTGAACGTCTTAACACTAGGCCCCGAAGGCACATCGTTCTGTGTAACGATACTGTGCGATGAGCCAGCTTCGTTGTTAGGCTCCTTACTAGTTTCGGCGGCAAAGCCATCCTTACTCGAATCCATTGTGAAAGGTAATCCGCACCCACAGGGTCACTTTTTTACTTCTAGTGACCGTTCTATGCTTTTATGTTCACCGATACGTCGATTTTTTGGTCACTTGAAAAACTCCTACGTGCGATTTGGTAGAAATTGTTCCTCGATTTGTAATTGGACTGTCACTGCAAATTGCACGAAACGTACTGCCTGCGCCTGCGCAAACGGGATCTCACATTACCCGAACGTATTATGAAATAAAATGAGCCAGTGGTGGGGTATTTTAACTGGGAACAACAGTTTTTCCCTATCTAAAAGCACCAATGGTGCAGAAGTTCATACCTTTAACTAAGATTCCCAAGGTAATCTTTAACAGTACAAATGTCATATGACTTAAATGACCTCAAATCTCATACACCATGAAGGCAGCTTTCAGAATGTCACAAAAATAATCTGAGCTACCTTTAGTACAGTATAAAATATGCACACCCCAAAGGCACCACTGAGTATCATTATGACAAACCATCAACATTGCACAAGAACATTTATAGCTTGTTTAGTTAGTTAGATAAGATTTTAACAACACACCAACACAAATGTGTTATATAGTGTCAGTCAACTCCATAAAGAAGTTCAAAGTCATTTTCAAGTGTGGTTCAAGTAAAAGTTTGGTTTCCCTTTAGTTGCCTCTTATGACAGGTGGGAAATACTGCACGTTTATTCTACAGCCCCCAGCCCACAGGGGGACATTTATAGGTGTTGAAGGCATTTTGCAGATCGTAAAATGAGCCATACAGTAGGGTCCACATTGGACCTTTTCACAAAACTTCAAGAGAACTATAAACAGATCACTAGTTACATCAGGCCGCCAACTCTTTTAAGATAAACTGAAGGAAATTTAAGTATTTTGCAATATCTCAGGATTTGATTCCAATATTCCTGACCACTTCAGAAGTGCCACTATTAACAGAGTGTATTTATGACAAACCATCAAAACTGTACAAGCCACTGGTTAAAGGTGAAGCATTTTGTAGAATTTCATATAATGGGTCATACACCTCACATAGGACCTTTCAAGAAAACTTCCATATGCAGATCACTAGCCAGCCAAGCATTATTACTTTAGGATGTAAACTCTGCTGGCATTAACAGAAGGAAAGTGTTATGTATTTTGCAATATTTTACAAAACGAACCCTTGGGAGCATATGGGTCTTGATCAAAATTCCTGAACATCCTGATGGTACCACTCGATAAGTATCATGACTTACCATCAAAAGAATAAAAGATAATCTGTAGGAGCAAGCATTTTGTAGGATTTCACTACATGGGCCATAAGGCCTTCAAGGAACCTTGGACCAAAACTTCCTGACCTGATAGCCTACTACCCAAAGAACATCATGTCCAGGTTTCAAACAAACCATTGCACTAATTGAAGGAGAGTGTAATGTATTTTGCAATTTTTTACAAATAAGACCCATCTTGGGCCTTTGATCCAAAATACCTGAGCACCCCAAAAGGTACCACTAATTGAGTATCATTATGACAAACCATCAACAGTGTAAGAGAGATTCTGTAGGAGGAGGAGCATTTTGCAAAACTATATAAAAAGGCCACATATCCCACATGAATCCTTGAACCAAAAATTCCTGGACACACCAGATAGCCCACTTCCCAAAGAACATTATGTCCTGGGGCCCAATCCACAAAGAGTTACGCACAATCTTAAGTTTGATTCCCCATACTTAAATCAACAGTAAATCACACTTAAGATTGTGCGTAACTCTTTGTGGAACGGGCCCCTGGTTTCAAACAAACCCATGGCATTAACTGAAGGAAAGTGTGTTATATATTTTGCTACTTTTCTTTTTCACAAAGTGGACAGCAAGGCCCACATTGGGTCTTGGATCCTAAATTCCTCAACACCCAGAAGGTACCACTAATTGACCAGAAAGCCAAAAGGCTTAGTGATTCCTTGCCATCAAATACCTTACCTGCTTTCAAATTGACAGTGTTTGATAGATTTTCCTTTACATTTTAGGCACAGAATTTTCGCAATTTTACCGCTGGTGACCTCAAATGACCTTTGACCTCTATGAAAAACAAAAGGATTCTTTCTCTCAACATGACAAATCTATATACCAAATATGAAGAGTATCGGTCACTCTTATCTGGAGATATCGTGTTTACAAGCCATTTTTGGTGTTTTGGCAATTTTACCGCTGGTGACCTCAAATGACCTTTGACCTCTACCAAAACAATAGGGTTCTTCCTCTCAACATGGCAAATCTATATACCAAATATGAAAAGTGTCGGTCATTCCTATCTCAAGATATCGCGATTACAAGGTTTTTGGTCTTTGACCTCTGGTGACCTCAAATGACCTTTGACCTCCACCAAAAACAATAGGGTTCTTCCTCTTACCATGGCAAATCTATATACCAAACATGAAAAGTGTCAGTCATTCCTATCTCAAGATATCTCGATTACAAGGAGCGTCACAAACACGTTACACACATACACACACCCACACACACATACACACAACATCACCATCGCATAGATTCCTTGCCTGCCTTCTGCAAGGAATCAAAAATCATTTATGACAAACCATCGACACAGTACAAGATAATCTGTGGGAGGAGAAGCATTTAGTAGAATTTAATGAGTCACAGGGCCCAAAGGGGACCTTGGGACAAAAATTCCTGAACACCCAGATAGCTCACTACCAATGAAAACAGGTAGAAGGAAAAGCATTTGGAAGAAAATGGGGAGAGATAGACAGACCAACAGATAGATGATGGATAGAGTGATGCTGTATGAGCACAATAGCTCATGCCAGCATGTTGGTGTGAGCTAAAACCTGACAGATTTGCTTACAAGTAAAAATCTTGTCATGCAACAAAAACAAATTTGTTGAACCTCCCATATAATAATCCTTTAATTGCCATACACTACTGTTCCAGATTCGGACTACATATCAACAACAGTAGCAAGTAGTACACAGCAAGGCTAGTATTAAACTTTCAAGAACACTCTTGGAGTGTGCCATTCACAGAAAGTAATGATGGATACCACATGTGACACCACTACCAAACAGTAATGTTCATCCTTATGCCCTTTTGCAAGCTAGGATACTTTAATGTGCTTAACATTTTCAATTTGCTTACCTTCATCGTTTCCACCGTTAACATTATGAAGTTCAGGTGATAATGGCTGTTTGATGCAATCATGATGACCTGATAAGAATGAAAGTCAAGTCATGTGAATTTTCTCTTGAATTATCTGCTAACCTCTTGAGTTCACTTTTATTGAGCTAAAATGACAGATTTGCATACAAGTTAATATTTTGTCATGAAACAAAAACAGAATTTGTTGAACCTGCTATATGATAATCCTTTTATTGCCATACACTACTGATCCAGATTTAGACTACATATCAACAACAGCAGCAGGTAGTACACTGCAAGGCTAGTATTAAACTTTCAAGAACACTCTTGGAGTGTGCCATTCACAGATAGTAATGATGGATGCTACTTGTGACACCACTAACTAACAGTAATGTTCATCCCAGTCTTTGCACCGGGAAGGAAATTCATACCCGGGTACCCGAACTGTATTACCTGTCATGTACCCGGGTCCCCGACCGTAAACCTTGCAACATCTTACATAATAAGTGCATGGTATGCACATACTATATTCATGACTCGACCCATCGGCCCCTAATCTCTGATCGGATTGATTTTTCTATATCTACAATGTGCCGTTTGTTCCTAACATCGTGACTTTACAAATTAGACTGCAATTTAAAACTTGATCACAATTTAGAGCCGTTAAGATTAGCTTCTGTGGCTTTTGTCCAGCGTGCAATGTGTGCATCAGAACCAAAAAATAACACACGGTTTGTCACTGCAACTTCTGTACCGATGCTGTCTTGGTACGTTTATGAAAAAATCAACTATCTGACAGTAAAAAATTTTCTAATACATTTCCTGGCCTAGATTTAACCTGTACAGTACAGTTAAAAATGTATGGTAATATACGGCAGTGACCGTAGACCTACGGACGTTCATTCGTTCGTTGCGTGGGTGCTTGCGTTCGATGTGTGCACTGGAGCAGTAACGTCACTCCGGTACACTCCACTTTTAAGTAAATGGGGGATACAGAAAATATGGAAAAAATATTTTGCTCTGTTTGCCATATATTTAGGAAACTTTGGGCGTAAAATTTTGCAGATAGTTTAAATAGCAATAAAAAATTACGGGCAATATGAAGAAAGGAATCATTTTAGTGTTCAAGTTTAATAGTAACAGGATAGAAGAAAGAGGAAAGAAGATTTTTTTCATGCACACGGCGTACAATACACCTTTGAAGGAATGTGTACGATCTTAAATATGATGGAGTGAATTTTGCTGCAGAAAAAATTTTTTTTCCCAATATACGAAGTTTTAGCAATTGATTTGAGACAAAAGAATATTTTTGTGGTTGAAATATGTGCATGCATTATGTAGACATAACTATATTACTAAAAACTAATTCTTTAGATAATGAAATCATGTCATGTTACTTTTAGGGATAACTTGACAAGTATGAAATCTAGAAACATCGGAAGTCGATCCACGCTTCATATCCATTTGGGAGTGTGTTTATACGGTAATGACAGTATCAAATTTCTTAGGTCTTTCGCGCTATTTCAGGGCATAAGTTTAGGAACGTTTTCGATCCACACGCACTGCGTGCAAATTATTTATGGGCTGACTTTTGACGATCATTTATCAAAGGGAGAGGCTAGGCTATGAACAGTATAGTAGGCCTATGCTGTTTTGTTACCTAGTGTAGGAGCGGATGTTAGAAACACACATCGCGGAAATTGTTTCTGGAAAAGTGCAACTTAACAAAAGCACTTTACGGCCAACAAACAAAAGCAAGTTCATTTCAAATGATCAAGAATGAGATGTGGGTAAATACATTTTTTTAGTTTCAATAACCATGTTATTTTGCGAAGATCAAAAAGAAATCATAGACAAACGTTACCCGGGTAGTAACTTTCTACCTGGGTAGTAATAATATCGGTCTGGTACCCGGGTACCCAAAGGAACAAAGAAAAAGAGATGAGAAGAAAGAGAGTAGAGAGAAGGAGAAGGGAAGAAAAGGACCTATAAGAGGAGAGAGTTAGAATAATGGAGTCTTGGATCATAGTGTAGAATCAGGTTACTGATAGTTGCTGAGAAGTTCTTGGGTAAGTTTACTTTAAAAAGACTTAAGAGACTTGGCAGATTTGAGAGATTAAGGGAGTGACTGTTGTAGCAATAATTGTTAAGAAGCCATTTTCCATGTACAGTATTATAATCAGTTACATTAAATAAGTTTCTGTAATGAGTAGTGATGGAATTATTGCAAGTATTAAACTGTCTATCAGCTTCAGAAATTGTAGTGGGCAAGTTTAATGGTTGTATACAAAGCAACACATGCAGAAAAATGCATGTCCTTTATCATAAGTAAATTATTATTTCTATACAAGAGGTCAGTAGATTAACATCTAGGTTCGTTTGTAAGTACCTTAATTAATCTATTTTGTAGAATTTGAAGAGGCCATGGATAGTACTTTAGCAGTTCTGTAAACTTCAAAGGCATACCTTAGCTTAGAATAACTGTGTCTTTTTTTTACCTTTAACAAGAGTGTTTATGACAGACCATGCTTTCTTTGAAGATATTTGTCTCTGAGTTGAGATACTTTTATAATACTGTACCTAGATTGAGCTGACATGATGATGCATTGCAAAATACGACAATACGATGAAAGCTTAGCTTTTAGTACTGCAGAAGGCTTCATGTATTTATGATCGAGAATGTTCTTAGTTGAAATAGACTTCCTAATACAGGTGTGATCCACGGCTTGTCATGAAATTTCTTCCTAGACATACTTACCACAGGAAAGTGTATATTATGTTGAGATTGTACAATATCAATAAGATCATTACAAGCGATATTAACATCAATACTGTTATATATAGATGACATATCCAAAGATTCCAGAGATTGAACAAAGATTCAGACAACATGTCAACAACAGCAGCAGGTAGTACACTGCAAGGTATAGTATTAAACTTTCAAGAACACTTTTGGAGTGTGCCATTCACAGAAAGTAATGATGGATGCTACATGTGACACCACTACCAAACAGTAATGTTCATCCTTATGCCCTTTTGTAAGCTAGGATAATTATCTGTGCTTGATACTTTCAATTTGCCTACCTTCATCTTTTCCACCATTAACGTCACGATGTTCAGGTGATAATGGCTGTTCAATGCAATCATGATGACCTGATAAGAGTGAAAGTCAAGTTATGTGAATTTACTCTTGAATTATCAGCTAACGTACGTCTGAGTTCACTTTTATTCCAAATCACAGTGAAACAGAAATTATCAAAATACTTATGTAGAGATCATTACACACCACCAGTGCAGTACAAAACCAACTGTCCCCTCCCAACGTAAAAATTTATCATCAACAGGTATATTGTAACTTAATAAAGTACCAAACTGTTCTTCAAATCTTGTACAAAGAAGGGAGAGTCCTGAAACTCTGGCCTGTACTATATTGATCATTAATAGGTATTTTACAAAAAGTTGCAGCCTGTTTCTGAAATCTTCTAAAAACTTTATAGACCTATGAAAAACAGAACTGAAGACAAACACGTCCTTCATATTCCTACATCCTATATTGAAAAGAGTGAAACAGTCTGAGAAACAAAAACCTGTCTTCTTTTACCAAAATAAATGTATAAACTGAACCATCCCTCTTGCAGAAAACTCTTAGAGCTAAAAGGCATCATTCATCAAGGACAAGCAAGGAATGAAATGAACTACTAAAACAGAGAAGTGATACTTACGAAGCCTTTTGAAGTTACTGTACCAGACAGTTACCAATAGGCTGATAACGAGTACAAATACCAATACTGACATCAAAATAAAAAAGATTTGTCCCTTTTCCCCTCTATGTTCCATGCAGGTAGCTGCAAGATGAAATAACATTTAATAAGTTGAAGAGTGACAACAATGAGGACCGTAGTATTATCTACTGATCATTTTTCATACACAAAACCTTGTTTAAGTATAGTACATTTTAAGTAAATGTGAAAATTAGTAAAAGTACTCAAAAAGAAAGGCAGCAGAACAAGCCAGAGTTTGGATAGAAGATCTTGTTCAGGAGGGAGATCTTACATATCCATTATGGGTTGCCACCAGAGGATTCATTTTCCTAAGATATTTATGGAATTTTAGTTGTCTTTGTTCACTTGTCACATAAAAGATTAACTTTACTTGATAGTTACTTTAAATGTGACTGTGCTATACATTCCTTTGTGGAAAGTTGGAAACATTTCATACGTCCACTCTAAATTGAAGAAAGAAATGCTTCAATGATGTTTTTAAGAATAATTGTATGAATAACACCTTAAGAGTTTATGATTCTTAAATATACATATGGGTACCATTAGGAACAGAGCTGGAAACTCTTGTTAAGCATCTTTCCCAGGTTACAAATAAAGCATCGAGAGGTTGGCTGTCTTTCAAATCAAGATCAAGTAAATTTTTTCCAAGCCGTAAGACTGAAAGTCCAACATGCAGTAAACATTTGGCAAAAGTCAACAGGTATTGTTTAAATCTTTTCTTATACCTGGAATGATGGCCACAGCAGTGGATTCTGCTTTCATAATATTTGCAAGTGGTCCATAAAGGTGACATTTGATGACTATCTCTTCTCCACACAAGATATCCTGAGAGACACTGTACTGAACTGTTAGAACAGTGTCAGAAGTTGTACCACCCTCTTTGTGAACTTCCTTGTGATTAAAGAATGAAATCTTGTGTTCATCTTCTGCAACCCATTTAAGAGTGACATTGGGACGAGCACCATACACGCCACATGTTAATTCCTTGGTATTTTCATCTCTAAAGACACAACGGGATGAAGCATCACTGCATCCTGTTATCTGGATGTATGGTGGTGATGGTGGGACTGCAAATGAGAGAGGTAAAAACCAGATAAAATCTTTACTACGATTCCAATGACTGGCGACATATAAAGCAATGTGCAGTCTTCATAAAAATGAATATACCACAAACTGAACTTATTCACAATACCTCATAGAGTATATATTATAAAGGTAATTTCAGGGATTGAATACTGTAGTACAAATCTCATCTATTTCTCCCAAATCCATTCTTATTCCATTCATGGACGCTATAAAAAGGATGCCTTTCCACAGTGCAACTTGTAAAATTCATCATGAACTTTAGTTTCAGGACATCCTAGAGCCAAATTTGTTTCAATCATTAAAACACATTTTTTTCACTGCATATTTACATCCTTGGTTGGCATGTTGGTTTTAAAGGATTTTAAATGGATCTACTCTACATTTCACTTTTCATGAACATATAGTATGAATGATTCTTACTCAATAACTTGACAGATGTCGTCTTAATTTCTTCCTTCTCTCCATCTCCATATATACAAGTATAGATTCCTTCATGTTGTACTTGTGGTAATGAGAATATAAGACTCCCTTCAGTTGATACTTCCACATTGTCAGTGTCACTAATTGTTTCTGTCTTCACATGTGAATGGAAGCCAATCACCTCAGGTTCATTGTAAGACAGGATTCTTTTCCAGACCACATAGGAACTGGCTGGACCTCCACAGTGTATTTGATAATGTTTGCTGATTTCCATGTACTGCACCTTGGGTCTCACGTCAGAAAATGATAAACTGCTTGAAAAGTCTAAAAGTATTTCCCTCTGTTTCCTCCAATCTGATAAGGGCCATGTTGCTTTACACATCAGGGAATGGATCAAGACACTCCTGTCTTGAAGTGAATGTAAACTTGCTGTGGATCTGTATGTGCCATTGCTATTTTCAGTCCAGTCTGACTGTTGCATTTCAACATGTTGATATCCATCACCTCTCTGTTCAAACCATTCAACCTGTGCAGGTGGTCTAGCTGAACCAAAAGAACAGGTAATTGTTTCGCTGTTCATCACACTGTTGAAGTACTCTTGATGGCATTCATGACACTGAATGGTAGGAAACTGATCCTTTGCAGGAGAAGCTGTTGGTATTAACCAGAAAGCCAAAAGAATATGTGACTGCTTGCTGCTGAAAGTTAACAATGTTTCATTACACATCCACATGCCAACTATGAAATCTATTGAAGCTTCCTTCCTTGAGTAATTTAGAGAGTTTTACAGCCCAGTTTCCAAACTACTGGTTCAAGTTGAGCCAGCAACAGCCTTTTTTCCAGTTGTGGTTCACTGGCATGTTTTCCCTGCTCCATTGCTTATGCGGAGCTGCACACAAAACGACAGTAGGTTCCATTTTTAGAGTCTTTGGTATGACTCGACCTGAAAAGTATGGAATCTATCCAAGCTTCCTCTCTATCCAAGCTTAAGCTCAGCATAAGCAATGGAGAAGAGGAAACAAGCCAGTGAGCCACAACTGAAGAATGGCCATGGCCAGCCCAAATTAAAACTAATTGGTAAGAAACTGAGCCATAAAAATCTCATCTTACTCACTCTATCCAAGCTTCCTCTCTTCCAATATTGTAAAAACAAGGTTTTCAAACCTTGAACCCCAGTAACCCTACATGACCTTTGAACTCCTTTAAAAACAATAGGAATCACATACTCAGAATGGGCCATCTACAAGCATGAGGACCCAGGTACCCTTCTTGTGATATCATGTTTTAAGACTTTCACCCCATTAACCCCCATTGACCTTGGAACTTCACAAAAAACAATGGAGTTCTTGTTCATACTATAATGCTCTCCCACACTTAAAGCTTTGCTTCATTGCTTGTTTTCCTTCCTTTCCATTTATCATTCTCCCCTTAATTCTGCCTGTTCTCTATCGGTCTTTTTTTCTGTCTCAACCTTCTAATGCTTCCTTTCTTTTTAGCTCCCTCATCCTTTCACATTTTCCATGAATGGAAGCCTAACTTCATCCTGACCCCCATTGCTTGTTCCTAGCCCTTCACTTAAGCAGACACCTTCATCTGTCCCTAGTCCTACTTTTTTCAGTACTTGTCCAATCAATACTTGAACTAGCCTTCAACTTTATATGATGCCAATTTCATTCTCTGCATTCTTACGTCCATGCAGTAATCCCCATTTTAAATATTTCTTTTCTTTTCCTTTCTTTCACTTTATTTTTTTTAATTACCTTTTCCACTTCCTTTTCTTTTGCCCACTCTTCTTTTTCTCACCTTCTTTACTTTGGTTCAACCATTTCTCTCAAGGGGATGGGAATAGTCACCCTGGCCCCTTTGGTTATATGCTGCTGCTGGCTGGGTTCCCACAATGGGTGATCAAAAAATAGGCACTCTGGATCACCTGCAGATGCACACCCAGTCATTTCACACCCCCTACAAAGAACCCTTGACCCTTACAGAAATGCTTGTGAGCAGGATAGATGCAGCTCACATGCAGGATACATGCCAATCGAATGCCAAAGCAGTAGCTCACAGAAGGCATGTAAGCTGCACTCATTGGCACTCTTTTGGCACACTTGGTGCATATATGTGGCACACAAAAGCCATTCTCATCCATTGACTGCAGGTGAGCCAATGGGTGCTATTTGCATGCCAATGTGTGCCATTTGGACTTATATTAATTTTCTTGCAAGCCAATGTGTACCATTTGCATTCCAATGAGTGCCATTCAGACTTAAATTATTTGTGTTGTGAGCCAATGCCTGTACTTTGCACACAAATGTGTGCCATTTGTTTTTTTTTTTTTTTTTTTTTTTTTTTTTTTTGCGAGCCAATGTGTGCCATTTGCATGCCAATGGGTGCAAACTTAGATTATTTTTCTTGAGTACCAATGTGAATGCCAATTGCATGACAATATGTAGGAATGTGACCTCACCAGCTAGCCATGCACTCAAATAAAGGTCTCCTATTGTCTGTGCCCTTTTTGGCGGGAACTGAATAAGAATTCAGTTGAGCTGCCATTTTTCAGTGGAGATGTTAACTGGTAGCAGGGCTGGATATGGGACAATTTACTGTCAAACTTAAGTCCCTGTTTGTGATGAGTACCCAGAGGTGAGTGATTGTTTAACAATATCCATTCAGCTTAATAGTATGATGCAATATGACATAATTCTCTAGGTGTTAATTAAGGACAGAAACTCAGCATTCATATTATTTTCCCTTGAGTGTCTTGATTTACTATCTGTACTGTATCAGTATGAGCGATGCTTTGTTTTTTCCCTTTTTTTCTTTTTTCACTTCTTCATTCCTTCTTTTTCTTTCTAAGTAATAATTGTGTATACCTTGTTTATTATTTATGTTTCTCAGTCTCTTGTACCCCATATTGGGATGTAATAGAGAAATTGAACTTGAACTTGAACATATGTCATGGCCAAGTGTTATATGGTAAGCATGGTTTAGTGTGTACTATATATACATTAGTGCAGCCATTCTTTCTGCCATGCAGCTATAGCTATAGTACTGGTGTATTGACTGTGTGTAGACTTTGTATAGAATTGGTTAGCTACTATAGGCCTATTTAATTTGTAGAGTTACTAAGTTGTACACAGTTTCAGTACATGTGGGTCTGCAAATGATATTTAAAGGGATAATCCTCTCATTCCAAACTACAATTTTTGTAGCTGTAAACAGAAATTTTAAATTGGCTGAGCTCTTTGACTGATAGCTAGCTAGTTCAAACCAGAAAGCCAACCGGCTTAGTGATTCCTTGCCATTGAAATTTAAGCCTATCTTTTTTTTTTCAAATTGACAGTGCTTCGTAATGTTTTTCAAATTGACAGTGCTCCGTAATGTACCCACAGAGTATATATGCAAGTGTAAAGTGGGTAGTAATTGAGGGTATAATTATGAATGATATTCAATACACTAGTAGTGTTATACAGTGCCAACAGTCATTGTAATATTATGTTATGGGCTAGCCTAAGCCTAAGCTGGCCTTAACTAACGTTGGAGTCGAGCGTATAATATACTAGGCTAGGCGTACGTCGGTTAACTAGTATGAGTATGACTTACTGTACGTCAAAATGGATCACATTCTCAGCTGTAATCAATTATTACCAATCATTATTCCATATATTCCTTTCTCCTAATTCTAGCAGCTTTCATAGCCTTTTAATGAGAGCAGTAGATATTCTATACCTTTCTATTGTTATTTCTTACATTCTTATTTATATGCCCACTAGTTACTAACAGTTAAGCCTAACATTTATCTTTCAACTCAGCTCCTTACTAGTGTGCCTTTGAATCGCGCGCCGTACAATGGTGTTCATGCAGTCAATGTTGTACCCGTTTCCACAATTGTCTGTGACGTAATATTAGTATGAGTAATGTAATTACGTCACAGAGGATTCCCTTTCAGAGTGTTTATTTATATGTTGCGTCTGTGCAATGGAATTATTATTTTACTTTTAAAACTGGAGATGCGAGTTTGTTGTTGAGATTTTCAAAAGGACAGAGGAGAGCTGTATCTGAATGAGGACAGACGTCCGTAGCGTGTAGTACGCGTGATGTGTTTGATAGCGAGCGTGACTAGGAGTTGCTAAAGGAAAGAGATAAGTTAATTTAATGTTACAAAGTTCGCATTTTTACATCAGTCAGATGCCAGATTGAATAATTTGACCAATGAAATAATTAATATACTGAGTCTTAGAGTTAGAATTAATTTACACAGGAAGGACCTGTGTTATTAAATCATTCGAAACGTAGAAAGAATTGTCCTTTTATTATTTTGTCAATTTGCTCCCAATTAAATTATCCACCTTTGAATCCTCATATTCTAAGGACGGAATAAACGCATTTTGCCGACCCACTTTAGTAAAAAGTCCTAACATTCGCAGACTTTTCCACAAGGCATCCAAGCTTCTTACATTGAGATGGATGACTTTTGACCACCTAGAACTAGGGTTTTGCTCACTATATCACAACCACATACTAGGATCCAAGACTCCAACCATGGGAAACTGTGTAAATATGAAATTGAGACTTTGACCCCTTGTGAACCCAAATGATATTTGACCTCCATCAAAACTAAAGGGATCTTTCTTTCACTATGCACCATCTACATACCAAGTATGAGGACCCTACAAGTTTACCTTTCGAATAATACTGTGCAAACATACTTCTCAGATTTTGCTACTGCTGACCCCAATTGACCTTTGATCTTCACAAAAATCAATATGGATCATTTATTCCATATAGCCAACCCCCCTCACTGTGTTTACAAAGTTTTGACCTTTTGACCTCTTACAACCACTGATGACCTTTGACCTCAACAAACGTCAATAGGGATCATCTACTTAATACAACTGAACACACAAACCCAAATAAAAGCATAGTCGCAAATGCTGTTCTTGCCATATCGAGGTTTACAAGATTTTGACCTGTGGTGACACAAATGACCTTTGACCTCCACCACAAACAATAGGGATCATCTTCTCAATATAGCCAACCCACACACCAAACATGAGATTAGTCACACTTACCCTTTTTGAGATACCGAGTTTACAAGCAACGGAATTTACCATTTAACCTCTAGTGACCCCAAATGACCTTTGACCTCCACCAAAATCGATAAAGATCAAGCTTTTGACAATCAAAAATTTTCAGTTGAGCAATCTTGAAGTATTATCACGTTAATTCTGCAACAAGACAAAGATCCATCACATTTAGGTAATTATAGGCCATTATCTCTTTTGAATATGGATTACAAAATTGCTGCAAAGGCAATAGCCGGCCGGTTTATAAAAGGTATGTTGGGTAGTATTATCAGTAATAACCAGACCAGCTTTCTTAGAAATAGGTTAATTTGAGAAAATATTCATTTTGTTCTAGATTTAGTAGAGTATAGCAGTACAAATGATATTCCAGGATTCATTTTTTTCTTACATTTCGAAAAGGCATTTGATTCAATAGATTGGGAATTTATTCATAGAACCTTTATTTTAAGTTTGGTGTTAGTTTTAAATCTTGGGTTAGAACATTTTGTTAAAGTTGCACTGCTGCTGTATGTAATAATGGTTTTTCTACTGGATGTTTTCCAATTAAAAGAGGTGTTCGACAGGGATGTTCTTTTAAGTCCTTATTTGTTCATTTTGTGTGCAGACATCCTTGCTAGACAAATTTCATTAAATGAAAACTTCAGGGGGTATAACAATATTTAACAAGGAAATCAAGATTCTTCAGTATGGCTACGATACTGCTCTTTTTACTGAGGGTAGTTGCAGTTCAATTTCTGAAATGTTTCATATTCTACCAGGATTTCACTTTGCATCTGGCCGTAAGATAAATTTAAGTAAGTCGCACTTGTTTTCTTTAGGTCCTTATGTCACGAGTCAACCCATTTATCTCCCTGGCTTTGGAGTTATACCTTCTCTGGGTCCCATTAAATTTCTTGGAATTAGCTTTAGCCATAATGGAAATGACCTATTTAGATTAAATTATCTTCAGAAATTGTCCAGACTCAAAAATATTTTAAATTTGTGATCAATTAGGGATTTGACTCCCTACAGAAAAAATACCATTGTTAAATCATTTGCCCTTTCACAGCTTGTTTTTCTTTTCCAAGTTTTGCCAGATCCCCCTGATTATTTTGTCAACAAAGTTCAAACTTGCATTTTTGACTTTATTTGGTCAGGGAAACTAGACAAGGTATAAAAAGGAATACTACGTATAACTTTATCGAAGACGGGGGCTTAAAAGTTACTCATGTCAAAAGTTTCATTTCTGCTTTGAAAATTAGTTGGGTGAACAGATACAAAGATGAGGGGAACAGGCTGTGGAAAATCTTTTATGACCATTATTTGGATGATTGCGGTGGTCAGTTTTTATTTGATTGTAACTTCAGTGATACTGATGTGGTTCATACTAACAATACTTTTATTAAAAACATTTGCCAAGCTTGCATTAAAATGACCTTTTACAGTCCTAGTGATCACTTTGGTTATCATTTTCTTTGGAATAATAGTTTTATAAAAGTTAACAATAGGACGGTGTTTTTCGAAAAGCTCTTGAACGCTGGAGTTATGTATGTTATGGTCATTTTCTTTGATAATAATAGACCTTTGACTTTTGAAGTGTTCTGTGAAAAATATGGTATTACAAGGTTTCCTTTTACTATTTACTTTGGTTTAATTTCTGCAATTCTTAATGAATGGAAGGCCAATTTATTTCAGGAGGATGGCTTGGTTACTGAAGTCATTACCAAAAAGATATTACTTCTAATTTAGCTTACTCAAAAATCATTTCAAATATTGTTTTACCTGTAGCCCCAAATTCATTAGAAAAGTGGAATATTGAATTTAATTTATCAAAGGATGACTGGAAGGTGATTTTTAAAATCCCTTCGTTAACACTTTCTGAAACTAAAATTATCTATTTTCAGTTCCATTTTCTTCACAGATTTTAAGTACTAATAGGCTCCTCTGTTTAATGAATGCTCGACAACCCCTTGTGTACTTTTTGCAATATTCACGTTGAAACTTTACAACATTTATTTCGTGATTGTTCTTTCACTTCTTTGTTTCTTCTAGACGTTGAGCAATACCTATTTGGGCGACAATTTTTTCTCTCTTAAAAAGATTTCTTTTTCGGGTACAAATTGGAAAGTGATCATCCCATGAATTATTTTATTCTCCATTGTAAATATAACCTTTTTAGTTGTCAGTTGCAAAGATTAACCCTTTACCGTTGTTTGGGTCCTTTTGGACCCATGCGGAGAGCGCGGCTGTCACCCATCTTTACTGTTTCACGCGGAGCTCGAAACTGCGAGTAGCTACCCGAAAATTCCCCCACAACAAGGAGACAATAGTTTAAGGTCACGGGGTCAATAGCCTACGGAAGCTGATGCGGGGCGTGCTACGTCCGCTTTTCCGCCCACTCCCGAGGTGCGCGAATATGCCCTGATTGGAGCACAACGGTAAAGGATTAATCTAAAGTATCTGCACCACAGGGCTGTGCACACACGCAGAGACAGCAACATCAGCTTTGCAGTAAACACACTCCACAGGCTTATTTTAACCCTTTACCATTGTATGGGTCCTTTTGGACCCATGTGGAGAGTGCGGCTGTCACCCATCTTTACTGTTTCACGGGGAGCTCGAAACTGCGAGCGGCTACCCGAAAATTCCGCCACAACAACGAGAGAGACAATAGTTTAAGGTCACAGGGTCAATAGGAAGCTGATGCGGGGCGTGCTACGTCTGCTTTTCCCCCCACTCCCAAGGCACGCGAATATGCCCCGATTGGAGCACAACGGTAAAGGATTAAGTCAAATCTCTTTCAGTTTTACAAAAAGTTGAAATTTATTCTGAAAGTGGAAAGTTATATCTCTTCAAAAATAAGTACACCTCGAAAACATGTGGACAAATATCAAGCAATATGCAATTGTCTTTTTTACGGTTCTTCTGTAGAACATTAACTTTTGTACGATATTATTTCTATACTTTCGAGAATTTTATTATGTAGATGTACAGTATAGAGCATGCAAAGAACTATGATATCTGTGAAATAAACGATTGGGAAAAAAAAAAAGAATAAATATGAAGAATAAATTCAATCATAATACAATTTCAAATTTCCTTTCATTGCCATTGCAGGCCAAATACATGCATGCACGCTCAAGCAGTCACCTCCATCATTGGTACACATGTGCATGCATGCCTGAGAGATTTGGCACGTTTCAAAAGCTTTCAACTCATGCCCATTGGTGCGCATGCCATATACTGGGTACCATAAGTGGGTGTGAATATTTGGCTTGCTCCATCAGCCAGGGCAGGGGTCATATAGTAGTAAGTTACAAGACTAGAAAGCCAAAAGGCTTAGTGATTTCTTGCCATATGATATATTGTAATAATGAACATGGATGCCCACATGACAAGCATGAGATCCCTCACAAATACTGAGGTATACTAGTAAGGTCAAAACCTTTTGAGATCATATGACCCAAAATGACCTTTCACACTCACTTAAAACAATAGGGAGCAACTACCTAAAAAGACCATCAACATGCTAAATACGAGCAATTCACAAACTGAGTATGGGATCCCTCCACAGTTCAATAATCACATAAAATGTCATGTCTTCAAGGTTTTGCCCTTTTGTGACCCCAACCTTTGACGTCCACAAACAAATCTCCCACACAGTCATGATGCTGGTAAACTATGTTGTCTATTAACTTGATAAAGAGATATTTTTGAAACATGCTCCTTTAAATCAAAATTTTGGGTATTGAGGATAGCTCTCTATATAATGATGTCTCTATGATCCAAAAAGTTGACTGCATTGAGGTTAGTGTTACAACAAGCCCTAATCCTAACATTCATCCATAAATTGGAACATACAGTAGAGACATCTATACAGAAAGGTGTAACCTTGGCTATTAGTGGTGGTCCTTTTGTATTTGTTTTTTGGTGTAATGACCTTCCCAATGACTATGAAATCCTTGAAGATTAACAAAAAATGGGAACCCTAATAATCCAGAAATTAACAAGATTTGTAATTTGCCTTAATTTGTCTGCTTGTAGGAACACCACAAAACAGAGTACAAGTCAAGTGTCCTTTGTTTGATACACAGTAGATACTGTTATGCTAGTTTTGATTACCTGAACTGCAGTACTTTCTGAAAAACAAGCCTTACTGAGAGGGCTAAATAAGTGTCAGACTAGATCTCCAGACAGGTAGGAAATGGTTAAAGCCATTGAGCTGTATGATTCAATGAGAAAACCCCTCAGGACACTGTGCCAGTCAAATGTGATGAATTAGGTATTAAAGATAACAGTGACCAGCAATTTTCACAGACTCTGGTGGGTCAGTTACAATTTGATTCATTCAATTAGGCAATCTCAGTTCAAGCATGCTCAGGGGTATTTGATCCAAATGATCAGTTATTTAGTTTTTTTTATAAAACTAATTACCCATGGTGTATTTAATTATCTAGTTCCCACTTCCATGTCCTTATGAGGACAGTGGCACAAGGTTTGTCTGTAACTTTTAACAATCTTTGATACTAAATTTAATGTTATCTTCATGTTTTCTTTAGGGTTATGGAAGAAACAATGCTTGTATGTTCTAAAAGAAACTTTGGGCATCATACAGAGCACTTGATCTGTTAAAAGTTTACACTTATGAAGTTCCCCACTGAACAATTCTTCTGCTTTGTGGGCATGGAAGCTTTCTCCAATATATTCAGACTATGTCCCCAAATAACCCTCATACAGCCTTTGTTTAACTCACATATTTCATGAAAATCTATAGGCCAAGGTACTTATGGCAAAATCAGCATACCTATGACAGAGATAAATTAACTAACATGTCAGCCTGATGGACAGTTTTTTTCCTTTTTAACTTTTTCAGATTTTGTTCTACCCACTTACTCTTATGCGTATTTATACTGGCACTAAATGTTATAGGGCAAAACTCCAAACCAAAATCAACATAAATACTGTACCAAATGCACTTTTATGCACTTTAGACATTCTTAATACAGAGAGATTGCTTCAGTACATATTTTGAAATTACCCAACTTGATCATTTACATAATGAAGTGGATTCCAAAAGCTTACCAGATGCATCTTACATTACCCAAGCCATTCAAAACTCTTCACCCTATGCACTAGTGAATATGAACCCTAACAGTTACCCTTTTTGAGAGTATGTGCAAGGTTTAACCTCTGATGACCCTAAATGACCTTTGACCTCCACCAAAAACAATAGGGATCATCTACTCAATATGGACAATCCACATGCTAAGTATGAGATCCCTCACAGTTACCCTTCTTGAGATATACTGTTAACAAAGTTTTGATGTTTTGACCTCTGGTGACCCCAGATGACCTTTGACCTCCACCAAAAACAATAGGGATCATCTACTTGACATGGACAATCCACATGCTATGTATAAGAGCCCTCACAGTTACCCTTCTTGAGATACAGTGTTTACAAGGTTTTGATCTTTTTACGTCTGGTGAACTCAAATGACCTTTGACCTCCACCAAAAACAATAGGGATCATCTACTCAATATGGGCAATCTGCATGGTAAGTATGAGATCACTCACATTTTTCCTTCTGGAGATATCGTGTTTACAAGCAATTTCCAAGGTATTTACCATTTGACCCCTGGTGACCCCAAATGACCTTTAACCTCCACCAAAAATAATAGGGACCTTCTACTCAATATGGGCAATCTACATGCCAAGTTTGAGATCTCTCAGAGATACCCTTCTTGAGATATCATGTTTACAAGCGGGCATCACACACACATACACACACACCCACACGACATCACCATCGCATAGATTCCTTGCCTGCCTTCGGCAAGGAATCAAAAACTATGACCCATTACACTTACCAATTACTTGAAGAGTAACCATGTGTGTATCAAATGTAAGGTCCGGATAGACAATGCATGTGTACTGTCTTTCATGCAATATGGTCACATTTGAAATGATGAGTGAGCCATTCAGATCAATATCATAGATGCCAGTTTCATAGCCAGATCCACTTTTACCTCCATTGAAAGCTACAACAGGGTTACTTCCTTCTGAACCACTATCAAACCAATACACTGAATTGAAGCCTTCAGAGAAGTTGCAGTGGATGAACCCTGGTTGACCAAGTTCTGCAGTTTGATTTTCAGGACAGACTGAACCTGCTGCAAATGACAATAGTGTACATAAAACTTCTATTTAGGTTGTGAAGGATATAGCCCCATGCAGTCCTGAGAAACAATTAACTATTAAAACTTTTAGGAGCATCAGTAATGTTACAAATATGAGACATGTGTTTTCAAATACCACAACAAGGGCCCAGGCAAGCACCCCCTACCAAAATGGACAAATCCAAGCTGTAAAGTGATGGTCAATTGGGTATGCAACAACTGAAGGCCATGAGTCTCAATCCTTACAACTCCTTTGTTAACCTGTACCCCCAAAGGCTAAACACTAAACCACCTCTTAATTCACTGAATATGACTGCTTAGAATTGCATGTAGACAATAAATTTGCAAAGACTTATTGGTGATGTCCCCACTAATGGCCAACTACATCAGGCTCTACCAAAAACAATAGGTATTATCACCTTTACCTTTATACTGCTTCATACAATATATGAAATCAACAAAACTTACCTGTGGTTTGTGAATCTACGAGCCCTACTTACCTCACCTGTTTCACAAATGGACTGTTCCATTTACAGCGGAATACTCACTGGCAATGTCTTCTGTAGGTGGCGCTATGCCCTAATAGGAACTATCCCTGAACACACCCTTGTTTCATGCGCCTAAGGAGTGGCGAGGCATGCGAGGAGGAGCTGACGGAGAACAAGTGGCACAAGGTTTGTAATGAGAGAACGACAAGTGAGAGACACCCAGCTAGGATGCCAAAAGACACGACTCACAACCACCCACCCCCCAAAAAGAAAGGAGAGACGGGAGAACCAGCTTACCTTGACATATACAGCAACAACACGGACGTCTAGCGGTGAACCAGCATGTCCCCGGCAGAGGTTAGTGTTAGTGTCTTAGTAAGGTGACACGAATAGACAAGTTCCTCCTCTCATTCCTCCCAGCTCCATGTGGGGTGTCGGGAGGCGAGCGACAGGTGAGATAAGTAGGGCTCGTAGATTCACAAACCACAGGTAAGTTTGGTTGAATCTACTTCGCTCCTACTTAATACCTCACCTGTTTCACAAATGGACTACCAGACTAGCACCGCGAAGAAGGAGGGCCGGCTGGAGCTGGAGATCGTGAGGCAGACGTTTTTCTCGATGAAGAGGAAAGCAGAGTCAAAGCAAAGTTGTTTTCGTCGGAAACGGTATTGGTGAGATAGCAGGCCACAAAGGTGGATGGAGTCTTCCAGGCCGCTGCTCTTTTGATATCCTCCAGGGGAACTCCTGCAAACCAAGCCTTAGATGTAGCATGAGACCGGATGTCGTGTGCTCTAGCCCTCTCGCCCGGAGAGGTAAAAGGAGAGATGAGATCTCGGATCCATCGGGAGATTGAATCCTTGGAAGCCGGAGAATACGGTTCTTGAGGGAGTAAGAAAAACTGCGAAGACTTCCTCAGTGGTTTGGTATGGCGTACATACTTCTTGAGGGCCCTGACCGGACAAAGCAACCCGTCCTCCCACACTGATGATAAAGACTCTATCGTTGGCAAGAAAATTGGGTCCGGAGAGAACGAAATCGACTGGTTCTTGGCCAAGAAACCCGTATGAGGCAACAGGTGAACCTCCTCTCTGCGGAACCTGATGAACCCGTCCTCGACTGACAGGGCCTGAATACCACTCCTTCTCCTCGCTGAAGCTGCCGCTATGAGGAACAATGTCTTCTCCGTGAGGTGTCGTAACGAGGCTGTCTCCAGAGGTTCGTACGGAAGACAGCTCAGGAGCTCCAAAACTTGATTGATTGACCAGGAAGGAGGAAGCTTCCTCACCGGAGGCCTGGAGTGAAACATACCCCTGATCAGCTGCAGGATAGTGGCATTGCTAGACACTGTGCTCCCGTCAGGAAACCCCTTGTGGATGACACCTATCACCGCTTGGTAGTTGCGTACTGTTCTGACCTGCTTCCCCTCCTTGAAAAGGGAAGTTTAACTCTGCTTCCTCTGCTGCTGAAGCTTCCAAGGGATCGGTACCTCGAGCGGAAGCCCACAACCTGTACCTTCTGATACGGGCATTGTAAACAGCCTGTGTGGAAGATCTTCTTGCTCTGGCTGCGATGTCAGTAGCCGCTTCTGAAAGGCCCTCTGCCTGGAGAGATCGCCTGATAGAGGCCAAGCAGCTAGGCAGAGGGGACCTACGTCCGGATGAAGCACCTTCCCCCCGGAGTTGGGACAGGAGGGTCGTTCTCGGCGGAAACTGGAAAATGTTGTCGACCAGTAGTTGCAGAAGAAGAGGTAACCAGCTATCAGCAGAAGGAACATGCGAGTCTCCCTGACCTTCACTAGTACTTGATGGATCATGTTGAAGGGAGGAAAGGCGTAGGCGAACATGCCGTTCCACTCGAGGGAGAGAGCGTCCGTCGCCCAAGCTCTTCTTCCATCCAAGCTCGTGGATGGAAGAACCTGGTGCAAAAGACCTCCAGCTTCGCGTTGTCCGGGGTGGCACAAAGGTCGACATGAGGACGCCCGTACAGTGAGAAGATGTGGTTGGCCCACACGCTGGAAAGAGACCACTCCTTCTGATCCACGGACCACCCCCTGGAGAGCGCGTCCGCGACTACATTGTCCTTCCCTGCCAGGTGAGAGGCTCGCAAGTGAATGTCTAGGGTTTGCGCCTCCAAGATTAAGCTGATGGCTCGTAGGCATAGAGTCGGTGACGCTGTTCCCCCTTGCTTACGTACGACACTGTGGTGGAGTTGTCCGACAGGACCATCACAAGAGAACCCCTGAGAAATTCGCCCCAATAGAGTATCGCTTTGTGAACCGCTTCCATCTCCATGACGTTGATATGCAAGAGGGACTCCTCGCGGGACCAATTCCCTGAGACTGTCTAGGATTCCCACGAGGTTCCCCAGCCGGACAGGGACGCATTTGTCGATATGATCTCCCTTCTGCGATGGACCTAGAATGGCCTTCCCTGACTCCAGTTGTCCCGAGTCAGCCACCACAACAGATGAGGTCTGACTTCCTTTGACAGGAGTATCGGTTTGGAAAGAGCGTCCCGAGACGGTGTGAATTGGTCTAGTAGGAAGAGCTGAATCGGCCTCATCCTCAGTTGACATAGAGGGATGATGTCTACCAAACTGGCTAGAAGACCCAGCAGGCGGAGCCACTCGTTGGCTGGGTTGGAGGGTGTTCCGATGAGGCAAGTGCACAGACTGGCGACCGCTTCCAATCTCTTGGAAGAGGGAAGAATCCTGCCCGCTCTTAGGTCCAGAGACGCCCCTAGGTAAACAAGAGACTGAGAAGGGGAGAGAGAGGACTTCTGAAGATTGATGATCCACCCCAGATTTCTCAGGAGCTGAGTCACGACCCTGGTGTGCTCCGCAACGGTCGTTTCTGACTTGGTGATGATGAGCCAATTGTCCAGGTAGGCGAAGACCAACACACCCCTGCGTCTGAGAAAGCTTGTGACTGCCCTGGTGAGCCTCGTGAAGACCCTCGGGGCTGTGGAAAGACCGAAGGGCATGGCCTGAAAGACGAAGTCCGCGCCCTTGTAGATGAAGGCCAGAAGGCGCTGATCTTCCTTGTGGATCAGGACATGGAGGTACGCATCCTTAGATCCACCGACATGGCCCAAAGGCCTCTGGAGAGTGATGGAAGGATAGACGCTAGAGTCTCCATACGGAAGTGTCTCGGACGAATGTAACCCTTGTTTAGAGGCTTCAGATTTAGAATCAGTCTCCAAGATTCCGGTTTCTTTGGAGTCAAGAAGAAAGTGGACCTGTAGAGGTTGGATGACTCTTCTGAGGAGGCCAGACAAATTGCCTCCTTAGCCAGCAGATCCCAGAGTTCCTTTTCCAAGGCGTCCCTTTGGTCCTGTTGGGCTGGAACTGGAGTTGACCGGAAGAGATTCTTCACTGGAGGTGGTTCTGAGAATTCTAGTCTGTATCCTTCCGATACTGTGCGAGCAACCCACAAGTCCAGGTTTAGTCTGTCCCAACTTCCAGCGAACCTTCTTAAACACCCCCACCCCAACTGCCGGGACCAAGGCGGTGAGGTGGGCACCCCTAGAGCTTTGGAACCCTTCCTCTACCAGGCTGTTGGCACAAACCAGGCTGACTTCTGTCAGCGGGCCGAGATGGGCGAGTGCCTCTCAGAGGGTTGCGACGACCACGATGATCCTGGAAGGGAACCGACAAGTTACCTCGGCGAGGTCGATTTGCAAACTGTTGGCTACAGAAAGGGGCACGACCGTCTCTAGAAGAACGTGAAGAGGAGCGTTGTTTCGGCCTGTAGTCGGCGTCCTTGAGGTCCTTATGCTTCTTCACCTCCGCCTGCAGGAGTGATTCGAACTGGTTGTTGAAGAGATCCGCGGACGAAGCGGGGAGACTCTGAAACTTGTCCTTAATGGAGTCCGTAGGCCATGTCAGACAGTCTAGTGCAGAGGCTCTCCTCTGACGGATGGACCTAGCCAACTGGTCAAACACTAAGCGAGAAAGGGGACCCAGGAGCTTCACCAGCGTACCTGTATCTTCCCTATAGTCCTATCCTGCGGTTGATGGAAGGCCATATTGATAACTTCTGCCAAAAGTAAGAGAGAGGAAGAAAACTTCAGACCCATTCTGGCTGCCGTGTCGATCTTAACCAGTTCCGTCTCCAGGAGTTTCTTGTCCTTGGCGAGAAATCTCCCCTTAGAGTCCACAGCCCCAGCAGCTGTGAGCTTGTCCTTGGCGGCCTGAGGCATAACAGGGGCACGAAATAACTCCTCCCAGTCGGATTCGTCTACCCTGAACACAGAAACCTCCTTGGACGGGAAGGCAGTCCAGATCTATCTGTTAGCTATGGTTGTGAATCTCTCGAAGCATTCATAGTCCACAGGAAGGCTAGAGAGGCTTGGGTTTGTTTAAGGAAAGTCTTGACCGCCTTGTCTCCTCTGTAGAGCGGGAAATATCAGGAGCCTGGAAGCCCAACGTCTTCCTGATGACATCCACGACCTTATTAAAAGCCTCCTGTGTTATGGCGGTGCCAGGGAGAGGAAGGTCGTCCTCGGAAGAGGAATCCTGTGGGTCGATCTGACGAGGGGCCTCACATGGTCGAGGCTCCGCAGAGCCAACATCCAGAGAAGGAGCAGAATCCCCTAAATACACTTCAACGTCGGACTCCTTGCCTGACGGGGCCGATAAATCTGAGACCCTAGACGGGGCCACCGATGGTTCCGTAGGATTAGTAAAACCTTGCGAGAGAACCTGTGAGAGCTGTTTCAAGAAACCCGCGAAGATGGATTCTGTATCAGATGCAAGTCCTTTAGACTGCTTCCTGGCTGGAGCCTCCGGCTCCACGGAGGGAGATCGGTCACATCGGGGCCACTTCTGGCCCCAGCTCCCAGAAGGACACTCCGGTTCCACCAGAGCCTGACTGTCCAGTAGGGCCTCCGGGGAGGCACCACGAATCAGGTCGCTCTCTGCTAAAGAAACATTCATGCTTGGATCTGAGAAATAGGTAATGGGTCCACTGGAGCCGGAGAGGATGGAGCCACCGGAGCTGTAGAAGCCTGAGAAGGTTGAGCAGGCGTGACAGAGCCCGGAGAGTCATGAGATGATTTTGACTTGGAGCCGCCCTTGACTGGGGCTTTCCCTTTGGATGCCTTCTTTTTCTTCTGGCCCAAAGCCTTATGTGAGGGGGATGCACCCCCACAACCGGCTTGTTCCGGGGCCGGGACCTTATGTACGGGGGAGTTACCCCCGCACACGGCCTGAAAATCAGAACCTGGGAGTTCCGGACAAGAGCTAGCCTTCTCCAGCTGGGGCATCTTGTTTAGAGGCTTCAGATTTAGAATCAGTCTCCAAGATTCCGGTTTCTTTGGAGTCAAGAAGAAAGTGGACCTGTAGAGGTTGGATGACTCTTCTGAGGAGGCCAGACAAATTGCCTCCTTAGCCAGCAGATCCCAGAGTTCCTTTTCCAAGGCGTCCCTTTGGTCCTGTTGGGCTGGAACTGGAGTTGACCGGAAGAGATTCTTCACTGGAGGTGGTTCTGAGAATTCTAGTCTGTATCCTTCCGATACTGTGCGAGCAACCCACAAGTCCAGGTTTAGTCTGTCCCAACTTCCAGCGAACCTTCTTAAACACCCCCACCCCAACTGCCGGGACCAAGGCGGTGAGGTGGGCACCCCTAGAGCTTTGGAACCCTTCCTCTACCAGGCTGTTGGCACAAACCAGGCTGACTTCTGTCAGCGGGCCGAGATGGGCGAGTGCCTCTCAGAGGGTTGCGACGACCACGATGATCCTGGAAGGGAACCGACAAGTTACCTCGGCGAGGTCGATTTGCAAACTGTTGGCTACAGAAAGGGGCACGACCGTCTCTAGAAGAACGTGAAGAGGAGCGTTGTTTCGGCCTGTAGTCGGCGTCCTTGAGGTCCTTATGCTTCTTCACCTCCGCCTGCAGGAGTGATTCGAACTGGTTGTTGAAGAGATCCGCGGACGAAGCGGGGAGACTCTGAAACTTGTCCTTAATGGAGTCCGTAGGCCATGTCAGACAGTCTAGTGCAGAGGCTCTCCTCTGACGGATGGACCTAGCCAACTGGTCAAACACTAAGCGAGAAAGGGGACCCAGGAGCTTCACCAGCGTACCTGTATCTTCCCTATAGTCCTATCCTGCGGTTGATGGAAGGCCATATTGATAACTTCTGCCAAAAGTAAGAGAGAGGAAGAAAACTTCAGACCCATTCTGGCTGCCGTGTCGATCTTAACCAGTTCCGTCTCCAGGAGTTTCTTGTCCTTGGCGAGAAATCTCCCCTTAGAGTCCACAGCCCCAGCAGCTGTGAGCTTGTCCTTGGCGGCCTGAGGCATAACAGGGGCACGAAATAACTCCTCCCAGTCGGATTCGTCTACCCTGAACACAGAAACCTCCTTGGACGGGAAGGCAGTCCAGATCTATCTGTTAGCTATGGTTGTGAATCTCTCGAAGCATTCATAGTCCACAGGAAGGCTAGAGAGGCTTGGGTTTGTTTAAGGAAAGTCTTGACCGCCTTGTCTCCTCTGTAGAGCGGGAAATATCAGGAGCCTGGAAGCCCAACGTCTTCCTGATGACATCCACGACCTTATTAAAAGCCTCCTGTGTTATGGCGGTGCCAGGGAGAGGAAGGTCGTCCTCGGAAGAGGAATCCTGTGGGTCGATCTGACGAGGGGCCTCACATGGTCGAGGCTCCGCAGAGCCAACATCCAGAGAAGGAGCAGAATCCCCTAAATACACTTCAACGTCGGACTCCTTGCCTGACGGGGCCGATAAATCTGAGACCCTAGACGGGGCCACCGATGGTTCCGTAGGATTAGTAAAACCTTGCGAGAGAACCTGTGAGAGCTGTTTCAAGAAACCCGCGAAGATGGATTCTGTATCAGATGCAAGTCCTTTAGACTGCTTCCTGGCTGGAGCCTCCGGCTCCACGGAGGGAGATCGGTCACATCGGGGCCGCTTCTGGCCCCAGCTCCCAGAAGGACACTCCGGTTCCACCAGAGCCTGACTGTCCAGTAGGGCCTCCGGGGAGGCACCACGAATCAGGTCGCTCTCTGCTAAAGAAACATTCGTGCTTGGATCTGAGAAATAGGTAATGGGTCCACTGGAGCCGGAGAGGATGGAGCCACCGGAGCTGTAGAAGCCTGAGAAGGTTGAGCAGGCGTGACAGAGCCCGGAGAGTCATGAGATGATTTTGACTTGGAGCCGCCCTTGACTGGGGCTTTCCCTTTGGATGCCTTCTTTTTCTTCTGGCCCAAAGCCTTATGTGAGGGGGATGCACCCCCACAACCGGCTTGTTCCGGGGCCGGGACCTTATGTACGGGGGAGTTACCCCCGCACACGGCCTGAAAATCAGAACCTGGGAGTTCCGGACAAGAGCTAGCCTTCTCCAGCTGGGGCATCTTCCTGGATTTCAGAAGCTTAGCTGTAGCACACCAAGATGCATCGTCCCACTGATCGCAGACTTCACAGGGATTCTGCCTTGAGTAGGTCCGGCATATCGGGCAGTTCACATGCCAATCCCAACCACGATGAGGCTTGAATTGATGACAAGTTTCACAAATCAGGTTCATATCTGAAAGATATAAGCAGAGAAAACACCTGCCACCTCGGCTCCCAGGCAATACTGGGGAACCAAAGCAAGAAAGAAACTCCCGGCTCCATGGAGCCAGGAAAACACAAAGATCTCAGCTCCGAGACAAAGCTACGCAGCCAAGGCGATACAAAGCACCCTGGCTCCGAGGAGCTAGGGCAACACAAGCAATACAATCGGTACACAATCAATACACAATTAGTACACAATACCCCGGCTCCAAGACAAAGCCGCGGAGCCCGAACAGAACCTAATCTCGGATCCAGAGAGGCTGGAACTGAAAGCACTAAGCTAACCCAACAAGGAAAGCCTAATTACGGCTCCTGAGTCTCGGCTCCAGAACAAAGCTCTGGAACCATAGGAATCTAAAGCTGCTCAGTCAAGCCAAACAACTAACACGGCAAGACAAGGCAAGACAGGAACTAAACTAAAACGGCCGTACAAGAAAAACAACCACACCTAGTAACGAAGCCGGTGCACCGAAAATGGCTACCCGAACAAGGAAAGTCCTGCCGGTGCGCCCAAAGCTACCGACCAGACTAGGGAGGGGGAGCTAAGCCCAACCAGGAAGGAAGAACCAACCCCCCGAACAGACTCGGGCACGGCCCCAAAAGGGGGGAAGCCTGAGCCCAACACCCAAAATAAGAAAAAACACATATATGACTCCAGATGCATAAAAAACAAGAAAAATTCCAAAAGAACAATATAAAGCAAACACCGAACACGGAGCCAGTCTACCAACGGCTACCGGGACCGAGGAGGGAACAACGGGAACCTAACAACCCGAACTACCGAGTTAGGCTAGGTAATACGAACTAACGGTAGGCAAGGAGCCTAAGCCAGCTAATGAAACCGCCAAAGGCGAGTCTACAACGGGCCCCAAAACACCCCAAATAGAAAACATTACTCATCACTCCGGGTTGCAAGGCCGATGCAAAAGATGGAGACGATGAAACACTTCAAAAACAGCACAAAACTCCAAAAGGAAATCCCAAAAACAAGAAAAAAACAAGAGAGCTGGAAAAACGTGATTTGAGCATTCCGCTGGCAATGAAACAAGGGTGTGTTCAGGGATAGTTCCTGTTAGGGCATAGCGCCACCTACAGAAGACATTGCCAGTGAGTATTCCGCAGTAAATGGAACAGTCCATTTGTGAAACAGGTGTGGTACAAAGTAGGAGCGAAGTAGATTCTATCCACATATGAAATCATCTATGATTCCTAACTTAGAATATCATATTAACAATTTTTAAAAAAAAACAAGAGCCCAAGGGCACTATGGTTCCTTGCATTAAAGATGATATTGTATTAAGGTAGTCCCAAGGTAAGGCATAATTTGCACCTTTAACCCCAATGACTTTTGGCCATCACCCAAAAACATAGGGGCACATTAAATTTCAAAATCATACAAGCACTTGCCGTTTGAGAGAAATGGAACACTAAACTTTTCAAATTATCACACTGCACACTGCCCACTTCCATGCGACAAATACATTCATCACCTTTCACTAAAATGTCATTTACTTGAGTTTGGGGTAGTATAGGAGGTTAGTTAATTGCCTTTTTGGTCAATCTCAACAATTCAAATCCAGACCTTAAAAAGAAGTCACAAAGGTCAAATACAGTCAAAGTAGATCAAAACTGATTTTAAATAAACACAGTCTCTTCTGCACCAAAAAAATTTAACAGTCATCTGGTCATTCCTGACCACCAAAATTTATGATGGATGACTAGAAATTATGTCACGGTTGTCCTTTAGACTACCCAATGTGTTTGCCTGAAAAGCAAAAATAAGGAAAAGCCCACAATTCTGCTACTAAAGGCAGCCCGATAGTGATTTATTACCACCAATTTCTTCTTCACAATTTGGCTAGAAGACCAAGAAACAAACATAGCTCTGTAGAATCTAATAAATAACTTTCAACTTGACCTTTTAACCTAAAGAGGGTGTTAGAAACAGCAGTGTAGTCCCTAGGGTAAAAGCAGAGGTAAAGAAGAGAAACTGCTTTCATATTTTACTATTGAAATTGGAATCTTAGCTTGCACTGTGAATAACTTTATTCAATACTGTATGTGAGGAAAAGGTTGTTTTTAATAATAATTGCATTACTGTCCTGATTGTTAACTAAACTGCTTTTAGACTGACAGGGGGTTATAATTCTTTTCTTTTATACATTGCATTTGTCTAAAGGCATTAAACTTCAGCTGGACTTTTAAACCAATTGAACAAAGACCCAAAGAGTCTTCACGTGCACTTTACTTAGACGAACACAACTTTCCATTACTTCCACTATGTTACTTGGTTATTGAGTAATTGCACCGCATACCTGGCATTGCAATAGGCCTACATATGACCTACATGTACACACTAGCCTGTCATTTAAATGTCAGTAACTCAAGTAACGAACATTGTAGGAGGGTAGTGTAATAGCCTTTTTGGTTTGTCTGATCAAGACAAATCTTGACGTCACAAAAAAGTCACGAAAAAGTTACAAAGGTCAAAAGGTCAAGTGAGGTCAAGGGGGGTCATCACGTGCATTTCACTTAGACGAACAAAAATCTCCATTACACCACCCCTCTAAAATGTTTCAGTGGCAAGATATCAATAAAACATTACTTTTTGACCTTTTGACCCTTTCCAATTATTTTGGTTAATGTACCAACATTTTCACCTCCTACCAATCTAACTTATCCTAAAATGATGCCACTGCTTGAACAACGGATACTGAGTTACAGCTACTAACAGAAATTCAGTTTTTGGCCTCTGGTGATCACCAGTGACCTTTGACCTCCACCAAAAACGATAGGGCACATCTACTCCACAACATCTACATACATACCAAGTTTGAAAAAAATTGATCACTCGGTTATTGAGTTATCGCACCACATACCTCGCATTCCAATCCGTCACATACACACACACATACACACACACACACACACATACATACGCCAAGGTGACTGCATAGGTTCCTTTGTTACACAAGGAACCAATTAAAAATGAGATGTAGCCTAACCTGTTACTTTGAGACTGACTTTTGATCTCCATAATTCTCAAATCTAATATAAAGCATCCACACAAAATATGAAATCTACAGAAGCTTAACTTCAGGTATGGTGTTTACAAGCAGGGGAGGTTCTATGGGGTAGGGGTGGGGGTAGGAAGGCTTTAGCCCGGCAAATTTTGCTAGCCCCCCAAAAATTGGACAAATGATTTATGTAAACTATTAGTAATAAAGACAAAGATATGTTTTTAAAATGTTGTTCATGGTAGTACATGGAGTCCAACGGTTAGTTTCATGGCATTGCAAAATATATTATATTCCTTATAGGCATGTTGTCCAATTACCGGAGTTGACCGCATGTTTGGTCTAATGGCAAGGGCATCCGCCTCTTATGAGGAAGGCCCGGGTTCTATTCCCAGGTCGAGTCATACCAAAGACTCTAAAAATGGAACCTTCTGCTGTTGTGTGTGATGCTACGCTGGAGTAAGGAAAACAAACCAGTGAGCCACAACTGGAAAAAAGGCTGTGGCCGGCTCAACTTGAACCAATACGTTAGAAACTGGGCTGTAAAGCTCTATCAAACTAACTAACTAACCAATTACCGGAGTTAATTTTACACTCGATGTCTCAACTTTTGTCTGATGTGACATCGGACACATATGCAATCAATCAACGAAACAACACTGCATAACAGAAGTGCGCTCTTTGCACCAGTGCTACACAGCTATAAGCCTATCTGTATATTGTATTAACACACAGGAAGGACACATGCCTATAGACGAATCTGATAAGCGATTGTGCTTAGCGACTGTAGGAAGCCATTAGTGGGGTCCATCAGCCTTAAATTGTCTTCAGTTATTGTCTACATGAACTTCAAATCCTCATATAAAGTGAAATTTAGGGAAACAAGATAGGCTACACTTCAGTGTACAACCATCCATGATACAGGTAAGCAAATCAATTGAAAGATTAAAAGGTGACAGACCCCAGTTATGGCCGACTGAAATCGGACCATCACTTCCTGTCTGGATTCGTCTATAGGCCTGCCTAATCAACAGTGCCACACAAGTTTTCTTGCGTTGCAAGATTTCATTGTCCATGGATTTGGCCAACGCTAGCAATGTATTTGTGTGTACCTTTTATTTTAAAAGTCCCCTCGGTCTAACCAGCACTCACTGGCAGTGTCTAGGCTAATAAAACAGTATGTTAAGCTGTTAACCTTTGAAGCATGTGTTGATTATGTAATGTACGCTTAGCTGAAGGGTTCATTTTCTGCTGCCAAGATGGAGAAAAAGTTTGAAAATTTTATAACCTCAGTCCCAGCCCAGTGGAAAGACTGAGTTTGAAAGCAAACGATGCAAAGAGAGAACACCTTGTAAAGTAACATGAACAAATTGAGCCCCAATTTTCCCTGCCTGCAACAATTTAACCAAATAAAATTTTCTGATTCATCTTTATTTCCGGAAGAGTAAGTTTTTGGAGCACAAGATCTCAAAATAAAGAATGCCTGGATGCATTTAGCAAGGCATGAAAAGTGCCAATTCCTGCAATCTGGGAGGCTTTTTGGCAAAAATTTTCTTGGTACGCTATGCGCCAACCGAAGGTGGCCTTCCGCTTAGATGGTAAAACGTGAATTAGCCCCCCAAAATAAAGTCCCTAGAACTGCACCTGTTTACAAGGTTTTCAGGATTAGACCCCAGGTGATCCCAGATGACCTTTAACCTTTACCAAAACCAAATGGGTTCTTCATAACAGTATGGGACATCTGTGTGCTAAATTGAAAACTGGCATACATTCCTATTTTGATATGTCATGCTAACAGAGTGATACAACCATCAACCAATCACACTTGCACACACAAGTCCATTTTATATATAATCTGACGATCTCATTGTGTTTTCTACTGTAATTTTTCCTTATCCTTTACCTTAACAGTAGACTGGGGCTGGGGGTTGTAGAATATGCCCACGGTATTCCCGCCTTTCGTAAGAAGCAACTAAAGGGGAGACCGTGAACAGTATTTTAACAGTATGACAATGTATAACACATATTTGTGTTGGTGTGTCATTAAATATTATCTAACTATACTAACTTAATGGTAGACTATCCTACTGTTCAACAGAACTCAAGACATCTAAGCACTGTTTCCTTCAGAGGACCTAAGATCCATTGTCTACACATAGGTCCTGCAGTCTGGTATAAAAACATGTACACACACACATAGACACCCACACTGATGACAATAAATAGGCCCTACTGTAGCCTTTCAAATTCACCAATTGGTCTGAAGATAATCTGTTCAATATGGGCCATGCCAAGAACTAAATTAACAGTTAACTGACTAATCTGAATTTGTTGTTCACAACGTACAGTGTACTAGGTTTTACTGTAATTCTGTGACGTTAAAGCTTGCTTTCTGTGTGCACGTAACTTTTTTTTTGTTTCCCTAATAGCGTGGTTTCAGGTGAGGTTTTACACCTGTAAGCACAACTTACAATGTTGCACACACTTCAATTTTATATACAATCTGATGATCTCATTGTGTTTTCTACAGTACTGTAATTCTTCCTTAAAACCTCTACCTTAACAGTAGACTATATCCTACTGTTCAACAGAACTCAAGAAATCTTCTGTGTTTCCTTCAGAGGACCCAAGATCCATTGTTTAGATCCTCAGGCTGATATAAAAACAAGTACACCCACACACACACACACCATCACCAATGTATAGATTTCCCTAAACAGTGAAACCAAAATTCCTTATGTACTACTGTACACTCACCTGAACATATGAGGCACATGTAACTTAAAATGACACCATAAATAAACAAAACTGTGCCAAGTTGTCTTCCAGTCTGCCTCTGGTACTTCCCTGAAATGATCAAAACACAAAAGCTTTCATTTTTATAATACAACCTGAAAGCCAAAAGTGCAATCATTTGTTGCTGCTGAAATGAGAGTCTGTTTTCTTCTCATTGACTTAATTTCAAAACTGTCAATAACAAGTTAGTTATTATAATATACCCTGGTTGGGAAACTCAGTGTGTGAATTGGCAGTATGTTGGAATCCACATATTTTGTGGTCATGTGACTGTAAGAGTGCACATCCCACTAGCACAGCAATAGTAAGTAATGCATTATACAATATACATACAATTCTCATCATGTTGAATTAAGGCAGTCGAAAAGGCTTTTAAAACACGTTTGTGACCCACCCGAGGGGGGGAGGTGAGATTTGCACACGGTGTTGGCTCTAATTTTGCAATTAAAAGAAATAAAGCAGTCCAGCTCATTGAAAAACGACAGACATAGTGCCTGTTATAATGCCCGAGGTTGCCGTACAAACGGTACAGCTAGTATACAGTTATACAGTGTAGTCTCTTCATTGCTAGGTAACGTAATATGCTAGCCTGCACTTAGCATTCTGGCTATTGGTTTTGTTAAGCCCACACAGGCTAACACATATATGATAACATGGCATATTCAGGTTGCAAAGTTATCTCACAGGCTTGTCGCAGTGTCTTGTATTTTAGAATAGGCCCAACACAGCTGGGCAAAAGAACTTGAATGGCCTCTTTGGGTGCATGCGAAGGTGACCACTTACTTTTTGGTACTTCAGTTCACTCAAACACCAATTTATTCATTTGTACTTTTTCTGTTGGTTGTTAATGCAGTGTTTACACGCTACTTGATCGTGTGCACCATCAATGTCACGTGATGCACTTTTCTGAAGTTCTCAACACACCTGCTCAGGCATGTACGTGTGTTTTAAACTCTATGCTTGTTAACCTAAACACAGGGCTGGTCATGAAAATTTTTCAGGAGGGCAAACAACTGCCCGCCTAAATTAAGGTTCCATGCTTCAAGGCGGGCAATTAGTTGCCCGCCCAAGATTTTAGGCGGGCAGTTTTGTTAATAGTAGTGGTGAGCAGATAACTGGTAAGTACAGTATTATCGGTATCGGCCAATAATGGAGTTATCTGTAAAGATATCGGTTTCGGCACAAATGAAGGCCGTCTCTGATAATGGCAACCGATAACAAGCATTTCATCATTTTAATAGTACAGAGCTTAAAGTACATACTGTACTACGCGCTTAAATAAAATACAGAGCACTGTGTTGAACATAAAACATTCAAGAAATTAATTGCAATGAACGCTGAATGTACACAAACTAGCTCTGCTATGCCACAAGCATGCAGTTCAACAAGTGCACAACAAGTGCACAAGGTAATCATGGTCAGTACTACTGTAGCCATGCTTCCTGTGAAAATATTTGCTGCAGTCCCGATGTTTTTCTGTTTGGAAGTTCGTAGTGTAACAGGCTTGGACTGTACGGACTGTAATACACGGTCTAGCCTAGTCAAGTTAGCACTGAGTCCGCTATCACTGTGTTAGGTTAGGGCTACTGTAATAAGTGTAGTACTAGTAATAACCTAGGCCTAGCCAGTGCTATTGTATGTTTAAGGATGATTAACGTTTTACTAAATTATATTTAGAATCCTTAAACTAACGTTAGCTCTTTATTCTTACCGTACCATTGTACCGTTACTCTTAATGATTAATTATGATGTGAGCAGTTAGCTACTGTACCTACGGCCGCGTCATTCGGTTGTTAACGATAGCTTGATGGTCGCATCATGACATACACTGTACTTCTGTATAATGATCTGTGCATGTACATGTGACGCATGCGCGCCCACACTGTTGTTTGTGTGTAATGATTGTATTGTAGTTACTGCTTGCTTGAGCTAACCGATCACGTCATATAGCAATTATGACGTAATAGTAGCAAGGGAATCCCCGATGGTAAACAGTTCAAATATGTGCGTATAGAATGGGACAACAACTAGCGGGGTGGAAAACTGTAACTTTGGGCAGGGATTAAGAAAGATCGAGACGGGGAACGAATGAGATAGGTTGGGATTGTACTGTGTAGACTGGGAAAGGGTGATTTAGGCAGGGAAACGAGTAAAGTAACTGTAAGTATATATCTGGCCAGTTAAGTTGTAATGCAAAGGTTAATAGAGGTGATTTGTGAATTATAAACCCATTCTGAACTCTGTTTTATTATATTTTCAGCCACATAGCTTAGAGGTCAATGCTGGGGAATGATCATCATATCGCCCCAGTAGAAGCAAGCCCAATAATCGAATCCTGTTACAGTAGCAAACAAGTGTATTGAGTGCTTGCTTGTTGTGTCCTTTCAACAGTTAACGTACACATCTATAGCAGAGTGCATGCACCATAATGTGCTATCTATAGGCAAATCGGTATACTGTACAAGTCCGTTGTCTGTTTACGCGAGCCAAATTCCTCTGAATCCCACGACAAATCTCAATGGAGTTTTACTGTGTGAATTTCGCCACATGCAGTAACAGTAACTCAACGGGGATTTCCAAGTCTGTGTACAACACAGCAGCATGCTCAACATTCACGATCACAAACGTTTGATTGAAAGAGCTGACCTAAGAGAACAATGTCTGAGACAAAATGTACGATCGTATGAAGTATCCTAACCAGTGAACGATCAGCGCTGTGTAAGGAAGTATTAAAGGGTCTTATCATTATCTATACCACAGCCGTCGCATTTTCAGCAGTATCCATATACGTATGCTGTACGTAAAAGCCGTACGTATGCCGCACGCAATTTTTTTTCCCGTAATATAACCAGGGGAATTCCACTGTACACTACATACACATACCTGTACTTGAATTGTAGCAGTGCACATAACATTAGGTCAACGTGATATTGTCAGTTTGTACGACCGGCTGTGTTCGCTACATAAGTACCAGAATATTATGGCGAAAAATTTTTTCGGGCGGTCTTTTAAACGCACATGTGATCATGTATTCTGATGCTTTTGGCATTTTTTTTTACACAGGCGATCATATTTCTCAAGGCGGGCTATTTATTGCCCGACGCACAATTCAAGGGGGGCATTTTGATGCCCGCCTTGGGAAGGACTTTTCCTTCCAAGGCGGGTGTTTAGACAGGCACGGGCCATCGCCTGGGTTAACCGACCAGCCCTGCCTAAACACTTAAAATGACTCCAAACAACCTTCGAACTGGGCCCATAACATCAGGGACTGTATAGTCATTTGCATTGATATGCATCAAACTTTCCCTGCCTCATATTGTATTCATTTGATTCAACCTTTTAAAGGGAAATATTGCGTTTGTTTTACAAGGAAATTTCATCCGTTTACAACCAATACTTTTTGGCAAAGAGTGACAAATAATTACAAATACAGTAAGGCAGTATGGTAGCCTTATTTTCAAGAAATAAGTTTCCCTCAAATAGAAATTCAGTTGTTTGATGCCCAAGAAAAATTTGTTCACCCAAACTTTCAACATTTCAAAAGATGCAACTACCATACACGTAACTTTTCTTGTGCAAAATATTTTGAGGAGATGAAGCTATTGCTGGGGTTTATTGCTGAGACCGAATAATCTGAAAATGACTAGAGCTATTTACTTTTACTGCTATGTTGGAGCATTTTAAATGCAATATTTCCCTTTAACATCTGATGACACTGAAAAGGTCCTAGCCTTTCAACTTCACCAACAGACCAATCCCATGCTTGGGTTTAACTTCTGTAGGCAGCCATTAGTGGGGTACATTAGTTTAAATTGTCTTCATTTATTGTCTATATAAATCTAAAACCTTCATATTCAATGAAATTGAGGGAATCAAGATATGTTATATTGTACAACCATCCACGATACAGTTAAGCATGGGAACTGAAAGATTAAAGGTGATAGACCCCAGCTATGGCAGACTAAAATCAGACCATCATTGACTGTGCGGATTCCTCTATACTGAAGGATTGAAGATAATTTGACCTGGGCCATGCCAAGAACTAAATTAACAGTTGACCAACTTGAATTCTTTATGTTCACAAAAATATTGTCCTTTTGACCTATAGTGACCTTTGTGATCTCCACAAACAACAGCAGATGTTATCTACTCAATATGGGCCACCTGCATGTTACAGTACAGATGCGCCAAGAATGAATGTAAAAAACCGACCGGAGCGCTAGATACCAACCGCCGAATACCCACAGTATACCGCGCTATGACCGACGAGATTGCCTAAAATTTGCGACCTAGTGGTTTTCGGCGGTTTCAAAAGAAATAATCCCATAATCTAATGAATAGCTTTCACAAAGGGTTTCTACCCACGGAACCTTTTGCCGCGAGGAGTGGGACTGAACAAGTTTATTTACACGCTTGATTGAACTTCCTGTGTGATCGATTTAATGTGTTAATCACTGGCAGAGCTCATTTATATGTGTGCTAAATTGTCCGTGTACGTAGTATATATATCCACGGAGATATTCTTTACAATAATATTTCTGATACAGATGTCTACCGCTGGCTGGGAATTAACGCAAATATTGATCAATTCCAATCCTTGATTTCCCCACATGTCGTGCCGAATATGGACTGGACGAGCGAGCATCTTATCAGTGCTGCAGCTCTAAGCAAAAGAGTACTGCCTTGATTGGCCTAGAACACACATACTGTAACGATGGTATGAATTGTACACAAATATTTGAGGTCTAACGTTACACCTTATCAATTTTGGGTTATTAAACAGCAATGCCGTTGTTCCAAAATACAACACGACCTGTGTACAAAACTAAAACGAAGGTTCTTTTGTACTGTAGGCCTAGCCTAGGCTAGTTTTTTTTTTTTTTTTTCAATTTATGCAATTGCATGTTGTTTACAAATTACAAAAATAAAATATCAACAATGTTTATTAAGACGAATTTCCGGTTTTGCCGTTGCCAGATTTAGCCTATTATCGCACAATTTCTGCTTGTGGTTTACAGAAGCAAAATACCGGTAACGTTCAGTAAGACAATTTCCTAGCCTAGCAAGATTAAAATTTAAAGGTGTTCCATGATACATAGTAACTTTTATACTTTTGTGAATTCCGGGGGGTATTTCCCCATCAGTTTAGAAGCCATTGGAAACTTACAACGAAATGAGTAGCCCCGACCTACACCTGATATCCGGGATGGACGAGATAACCTAACTAAATGTCTAAATACATGAAGTTCTGCCCCGGTTCAACAGCTCCATATATCGACACCTCCATATCCCGACAACCCTATGGTCCTTCACCCTTGCAGGCCTTCAGTATTCTGACACCCCTTCATTACAACAAAATAGAATCCATTCTGTTTCAACACCCCTTGTTCCGACAACGCGATCGATGGATACTTTCTTTTTTAAAACGTACTTAGAAACGGGCACGTTGTAATAAATAGACAACCCAAACCGGCCGGACAAAAACACAAACTCTAACCATTAACCATCTAGACACAAAACAGGTAACCAAAAGGTCTGTAACAAAGGAAAACAACGCTCCAACCCAGCCCCAACTAATTCACAACCACCTTCAACATCAACCCCACACCAACCCCCAAGACAACCAAAAACAACATCAAACCCCAGTACCCCATCCCTTATGCCCAACCGCCCAAAAGGCAACAGCACGCCCGAAGGCAACAACACGCCCGAAGGCAACAGCACTGAAAAAGCACAGGGCAAATATACAGGTACTTCTTGCCCAAGGGTGCCCCGGAGGCCAATCGATTGATAGTGTAAATACATAGGGGTGTCGGATTGCTGGAGTGTCGTAAAATAGGGCAGTCACATCAGTTAGCACGGGTAGGCTACTGCTTAAAATTTTAATCTTACCCGTTAGCGTCGTGTGGAAAAGGATGTCTAGTCCAAAGAAAATAGTAGTCATATTCCATTAAATTCCATGCGAATTGAGTACGTTTCAGAAGTACGAACTGGAGAGGAAAGCATCAATGTACACCGCTTACTGAGTCCGCCAATCACTGTCAAAACTTTCGCGCCCCCTCCCCCACCCCTCCAATCTTATCTGCTATAGTGGGACTGGAGCAACATTTATTTTCCGGCAAGAAAGTCTTTAGCTACACCCTTCCCCAGCTTGATGCAGGGAGACGCACTGACACCCCGCCCTAATTGCTCACGCGGCCCTCGAGCATTCTTTATGAAAACAACTACCCGTAGGCTTTGTTAACACGTTGACACAGCGTGTTTCTAAAGAAGCGAATTAACTTCAAATTCAGCTAGTCCCAGTTTGTGCCTAAAAGGGAAGAGTGACAGACCCATCGAAACTCGCGCCTGTTACGTTTAGCGCTGTACCTATCTAGCCCACACTGTACTGTACAATGATGTTTGCATGTTTCAACATGTTGTGGGTCGAACACTCACGGGCCTGTGCACTGTGTACAGCTCAAGAAAAGTAGAGCATTCCCTTCACCTTTATCCCTCCAATGACCGTGGTCCCCAATGTCATGTGCTAATCGTGATGCTCCTACAGCAAATCAAAATAGCGGATTTGGGGGTGTGGTAGGACGATACAGTAGATCTTGATCATACTACAGTTTGCACGTACAGTATGCAATACTGCTTGCAGGGATATTTTAGCGAAGTCGCTCACACTTACTTGCAATGCACAATTGTACTTCATTCCATGACACTTATAAACCAATCAGTGAGCACGATTCATCGTGGCTGGGGGTATCGGCCCGGCAGCTGTATCTTGCAAATATATTGAACGTTGTGCCATGCACAGTAAAACTTGCTATGTACGGTACGCTTTCGGTTGTGATGAAATGTTGCATTCAAAACTTTTTCTAAACACTTTTCAGTTTACGATTAACAGCTATCCATACAAGACACAAAGACCTAAATATCATGGTTGGAAAGATTAATGTGTCATCTCCTGAGAAATATTTGTTTTGCGTACGATGTAGTCTCTGTACTGCTTTTATCCCGATTTTAAAATCAGGGCAAAATAGTTTCAGTTTACAGGTCACAAGGCGCCGAAGTGGCGGGAAGATTCTAGACTTTGCTGCACAATGCGACAACGGGTCTGAGAGCGGTAAACATGAAAGGTACGCAGCGCGTGTGAAAGAAGAGTCAGTGACCAGCTGTGTGAAGTGTACGTATGATTGACAGACAAATTCTAGGGCATTTCTGAACCCTGGGAGATCGGTCCTGCTTTCATGTTTTGTTGTAAACAGATGACAACATTTTCACCACAGACGCACTTCATATTTTGTGTTTGCATTAAATCAGAGCAAGTTTGTGGCAGTACCTGCAACTCTCCTGACCAGTGCACGGCGCTGCTTGCCGTGAGATCGTCCAAGTACCACAATGTAGGTTTGGCCCTAGGCTTTCAGAATTATGTGTCCGCCCTTGTTGACGAGATTAACGTCAGTTGGATTTAATCGGATTTAATTTGGATTGTATGTAACCTGCTTTTGTGTGGAATTTATAAACTTTATCTGTGGTAAGACACTTTCATGTATAGTTTGAAATCTTCAGCTTTAGTTTATTGGTTTCCAAGGAAGAAAACAGCCTGTTCTTGCTTGATTAGCAGTAAATGTTGTTAAAGACTCCAGCTGAAAATGGGCTCTTGTCTCCAGCGCATGTAATGGGTAGATAAAAAAACGACACCTACCCCCTCCCAAGGTCGTCCCAGCTATTTTCTCGGTTTCTGATGCTGGACGATGTTTGCTGCTCCGCCTTTGAAACTAGCAAACCTGCTTGTAAGTTATTGCTAGGGACGATATTCGGGCCGAGTGCCAAGGGCACTCAGTTACTTAGTAACAAGTCGAACGTTTGGAAACCTTCCAAAAATTGCAAAATTGGCATGCATCGCGGCTGTTTTATGTTCGGTAGTGCCAGGGCTGTAGCTTGTGTGGAGGGTGGGAGGAAGCTGCCCCTTAAATATTCAAATCATGTACATGGCTAAAAAAGCAAAGCGTGTTAAATGTCGGAAGATATGTGGATGTCGGCAGGTAAGGTTGATAAATAGGGTTATTCAATATATAGGGCGGTGGTCGTCTAGTAGGCCTATATAGCCTGTGGCGAACTTTTTATACTTTATGTATCGAACATTTTAATAATTTTCATCCTTCAATTTGCAAAGAAGGACATTTGAAAAAATGTTGTGAAAGTGCTGAAAATGATCGCGGGAAGTCGTATTAAAATTCCTGGGAAAGGTGACAGCAAGTGATGGAAATAGAGGCTACACGTACGTATTGACCTTAAAAAGTTTCAAATAAAAAACCATGAAGGGATAATTTACATATTGACGGTGCTCATCAAGGGATTGATAAAAAAATTAACAGCGTAGGCTTACCCTTTGTCGAGGAAGCAATGGGCAGAAGAAGCAGGGTGAAGCAGACAGGGATAATCATCCTGAACATCGCAGATGGCTATTTATAAACTAAATACGGCCAAATATAACAGTAACTTTCCAATCCGAACTTCAGAGAGTTGGCCCTAGTTCCCAAACCCAAGGATGCGGAAAAGTAACATTCATTGTATGAAAAATAGCAGTAGCAAACTCAAATTGCAGATTTTGTTAACGCATTCAGCTGCGGAGGGGGTCTATGTCACTGTTCCCAAGGTTCGCTGTTCCCAACTTTTCGGAACATACGCACTTCTGGGAACATCGAACCCTGGGAATAATGAACCTGGCAATCATATTCAAATCACCGAAATATATGAAAACGGGGAGCATTGGGCACAATGAACCCCAAGAACATCGGGTAGACCCAACCGGGTTATATATGTCGCTTAATATGCGTATTTGTAATCACGTACATAACACTATGATAACAGAAATGTTGACAAGCTTTCTTATGATCGTGCATGCACAGCACCATTCCCATTGCTTGCATATCGGCAAATTTACGGAACTTTAAATTGTTTCTTCGTGACTAAGTAAAAATGTGCTAATAACTCAGGAGAGAGTACATTCAGACATCAGGACTCAAAGAGAATTAAAATTTATGTCAATACCTGTTAACAATCTTAAACATATTGAACCTGCATTAGAATTTTTTAACCTTTCCCAAAGATCGCTAGTATGAAAGTCATTCACGCAGTACGGTAAGTCTACCACTTTTTTCCGATATAGGCTACTGCTATTATTTAGTGACGGCTATTTCCGTGGTATAGGTATGAAAGAAAAATCGATTACTGACTTTTTACACAAGACAACTTAGGCAAGGTTTGCTATCACAGAAGCAACCTGCGGACACAAAGGGACTTCCCTCCTCAAACACAAAGCCACCTCGGTATACCGGGCAGCAGATAATCCCCATTGAAGGAGCGCCGTATTCAAAGGTTCTTTTGTACTCTGAATACACCGTGACACGACCGGAGCGAACATGCACATTCATTCCTGGCGTATCTGTAGGTATGAAAATCCTGACTTAGCTTTCAAATGGTTTCTGGCCAGCCTTAAAGACTATGAAAATGAAAATGAGGAAGTTGGGTATTCATTGTAAAAAGCATTTAAAACCAAGAAAATTTTTGCAGTTCCCACCAAATTCCATAAAAAATTGAACATTTTAGATGGCATTTCTGATTTGCACTTAACCATGCACAAACATGAGCTCAATAAGCAAATCTTGTGATGTCTAGGGAGGGGCATGCCATATACAGTAGGCCTACATGGTTAATGTTATCCTTTGTAGGATAACATCTATCCCAGCTTCCTACAGTATCTTTAGATATCATGTAAACAAGATTTTCAGACTCTGACCCCACAGACCCCACATGACCTTTGTTCTCCACCAAAAACTAAAGGGATCATTTAATCAATAAGAGCACCATCTAATTGACAGACCCTAAAAGTTTTTTTCTCCAGATAATTTGTAATCAAGTTTGTCAGACTTTGACCATTGGTGACCCCAAATGACCTTTGCCCTACACCAAAATCAATAGGGATCATCCCACTCAATACGAACAATCCACACAACAAACAGTCACACTAACCCTTGTAAGGCATTTACAAGTAATTTCTAAGGCATTTACCATTTGACATATCATAACCCCAAATATATACAGCTATCCCACACACTTAAAGGGCCAAACCTCTCACCCCAAACTACAGTTTTGGTATGGGGTACCGAAATTCTCAATTGGCTCAGCTCTTTGAATGACAGCTAATTCAAACAATGCAGAGTACCAAAGCTTACATTACACAGCATGAGCGGTACTGAGAGTGTTTTTGTAAATTGAGTTTTTCTATACTCACCTTGAAGCAATGAACTGAGATTGTATCTGGATGAGGATGAATTTCAGACAATTGCGGGAGGGGCTTAAGTAAGAAGGTTAGGAGAATTGGTACTGTTTGGGGTGAGAGAACTGGGCCTTTAAATATGAGCATAGTCACATGTACAGTACCTTTCTAGAGGGTATCATGTTTTGTAATAGAAGGTTTTGACATTTGGACCTCTCCTTACCCCAAATGACCTTTAACCTATATAAAAAGCCATGGGGATCATCTACTGAATAGGGCCAACCTACAAAACATTTTTGGCACAACTACGTTTAAAACAGTAACTGTGTTGATATACAGTATAACTGGTTATCAATCAATAATGAAAAAAGACAACGTTTGTGAGACAAAATTATAAACAGTGAAGTCTGAAATATCGTATAATTGAAAAAGTTAAAAGAGTTGATAAGTCAGCCATATGGTCTTCATTCAGGAAAAAGCAAACTGCTTTTAACTTTACCGAGAAAAATGGTTGGCCCTTGGACACCCACTTTTTAACTTTTGGTTGTCCATATGGCATTTTGGTTGTCCTCGACAACCACCATAATTGAAAATTTAGCCCTGTTACCAGTCCTTCTGCCTTAGCTAATTTATGAGATGAAAGTGGTACATTAGTTGGCAAGTTTTTGTGGCAGAAAAACAAGTGCCTTTCCTTTTCATCACACCTACCTGCTTTTGAAATTAAACTTTCTGAACCTGTTCCAACAACTGTTGCAGGAATACTATCATGAAGAGTTAGACGTTCTTGTTTCCTTCGTAAAGCCTTACTGCTGGGTACAAATGAATCTTTTCTTGACATATCCTCTAAGCATGAGTTAACATCATCTTTTCCCCCATGATGTACAACTGCATCAACACAAGATAATGTGGACAGTAACTGCTTAATTGGACAGTGATGCAGAGTTTGGAAAACATATGCCATTTTCATTAGGAATGAAAGGAATTTTGTCCAAATGAAGATGCACATGTGAGATTATCCCATAGGATAGATGGCCATCAGATGAGACCTGCAAGTGAAGAAGGGTAATAAATGATTAGAGACTGTCCATCTGCTAAAATGTACAATTAAACTACTGCTTATTAAACAACACTTCAAAGCAAAGAACTGGTGCTAAAGACAGTGTTGTGTTGCAACATTATGACAGTGCACAAGAAATATTTTTGCCCAAAATAACAGACCTTCGTTTATAGAAAGGCAAGCTGGGGGCTGCTAAATGCTCTCCTGGGAATGTTAACAGCTCCCCTCGGAGCATGCATTCCCTCTATTTTGCTCTCCTAAAGGATTTCAAAAGAACAATTCACTCTTCTGCAGATGGCCTAATAGTGCATGGACTGTATGATTGTTCCCTGTGCTGTTTTTGTACCTTGGTGTTTTAACTACAATGAAAGGACTTCTGCAGATGAAACAAACCGTGTGTAAACAAATACTGAGTTGAACCATAAAAATTAAGGAAGCGCAGAATACAGTACCGGTTCGTCGAGGTTAGCACGATCGCCAGGTTGAGAATAGTCCAAGTTCATCAAAGATCGTCAATGTTCATAAAAGCCCCAAGTTTCCCTTATGTCCAAACTGAGATCGTCAATGTAGAAAAAGTTCGTCAAAGACCATCAAGATTAAAAACAGCTGCAAAAAAGCTTGTGGTTGTTTGGTAATGAGCTTTGCGGTTTGCTACTTGCAACATTTGTACTGACAACATGACAAAAGAAACAAAAGACCACGGCTAAATAGCAGTCTTATTCCCTTCACTAGTTAGCTCCACGCACACGGCATAGTTGAAAAGATTTTATATATTTGGCAAAGCACATTTAAAGTACACGGAAATCAGTCAGCTTTCTTGGCAATTGTAAAGTATTCGCTTCCAACTTTGGGTGCAAGTCACAACATCGCATTTTCCAAAAGTGCATGCAGATTGTCTTCAAAAATTTAGCATTTCTCTTTAAAATTGCCACTTTTTATATTTAGATCGTTAAGAGTTATCGTGGCCTTTCTTCAATGTTTGTTTTGCAGCTTCATTGCATTTTCCTGTATTGCTGTTTTACCATCATACTTGTTTGGTATGCCATTTTGTTTTTTATTTTTTTTCGCGCAAACATTCTGGTCATTAAGTTACAGGTGTCAGGGAATCCAAATCTTTTCAGAAAACGTGTTCAGTTGCTCCATACAGCTTTTGGTTCTTTGTATGCTTGCATGCTTTCGTTTTTTCTTTGTTGTTTTTTCTTGTTCTTCTTCTTCTTTTTTCAATTTTCTCAATTCTTCACTTCTTCTCAATTTTTGACGATCGTGGAAAAATTGAGAGCGATTATTGTTGTGCTCATATTCTTCAGTGCCCCAACAGACAAGTTAGAAATGAACTTTGGGGGAAAGTAAAAATATAAACAACTGTTTCCAGTTCGTGGATTTACTAGCAAATCTAACCTTGCAAGCAAGAAACCGCTGACTTGTGCACTAGTGTTAAAAAGAACAAGTGGGTATATTTTCTCCCATATTACCCCATATTCACTTTTAACCCAATGATCTCGCCGAATTCCTTCATTGCATGTTAGACTAGAGCCTAGCTATGTACGTATAAATAAACCAAACACACGGTTAAGAAGAGTGCTTGCTTAGTTTACCCAGCTTTTGCCCAGAATTTCCCCGCACAGATAATCAATTCTGCACTAGTCTGCTCTCCCACCTGTTCCGTTGGCCGGTAAGCCAACACAGTTTTATCGGGCAAAACGATAGATCGAACTAATTATCAAGAGAAAATTGGAGAAAGGCCTGGAGAAGAACAGCAAAAATTTCTTACTGTTGCTGCATATAAATACTAAGAAACAAGCTGCAAAGAAGGGGCAGAATGTATAGCTTAAATGAGTAACTTTCATTTTTACAGAAAATAAACTAGAAAGCCAAAAGGCTTAGTGATTCCTTGCCATATAATATATTGTAATAATGAACATGGGTGCCCACATGACAAGCATGAGATCCCTCACAAATATTGAGGTATACTAGTAAGGTCAAAACCTTTTGAGATCATGTGACCCAAAATGACCTTTCACCCTCACTTAAAACAATAGGGAGCAACTACCTAAAAAGACCATCAACATGCTAAATATGAGCGATTCACAAACTGAGTATGAGATCCCTTCACAGTTCACTATCCACATAAAAATGTCATGTCTACAAGGTTTTGCCCATTTGTGACCCCAACCTTTGACCTCCACAAACAAGAGAATTCTCCCACACAGTTATGATGCTGGTAAACTATGTTGTCTAATAACTTGATAAAGAGGTATTTTTAAAACATGCTCCTTTAAATCAAAATTTCGGGTACTGAGGATGGCTCTCTATATAATGATGTCCCTATGATACAAAAAGTTGACTGTGTTAAGGTTAGTGTTAGAACAAGCCCTAATCCTAACAGTCATCCATAAATTGCAACATACAGTAGAGACATCTCAACAGAAAGGTGTAACCTTGGCTATAAGTGGTGGCCCTTTTGTATTTGTTTTTTGGTGTAATGCCCTTCCCAATGACTATGATTTCCTTGAAAATTAACAAAAAAAGGGAACCCTATTAATCCAGAAATTAACAAGATTTGTAATTTGCCTTATATTGTCTGCTTGTAGGAACAACACATAACAGAGTACAAGTCAAGTGTCCTTTGTTTGATACACAGTAGATACTATTATGCTTGCTTTGATTACCTGAACTACAGTACTTTCTGAAAAACAAGCCTTACTGAGAGGGCTAAATAAGCGTCAGACACTATTTCTAGACAGGTAGGAAATGGTTAAGTCCATTGAGCTGTACGATTTAATGAGAAAATCCTTCAGGACACTGTGGCAGTCAACTGTGATAAATTAGGTAAGATAACAGTGACCAGCAATTTTCACAGACTCTGGTGGGTCAGTTACAACTTGATTCATTCAATTAAACAATCTCAGTTCAAGCATGCTCCAGGGTATTTGATTCAAATGATCAGTTACAGTATTTAGTTCTTTTTATAAAACTAACTACTGTACCTGTGGTGTATTTACAGTAATTATTTAGTTCCCACTTACATGTCCCTATGAGGACAGTGGCACAAGGTTTGTCTGTAACTTTTAACAATCTTTGATACTAAATTTAATGTGATCTTCATGTTTTCTTTAGGGTTATGGAAGAGACAATGTTTGTACGCTCTAAAGAAATTTTGCGCATCATACAGAGCACTTGATTTGTTCAAAGACTACACTGATGAAGTTCCCCACTGAACAATTCCTCTGCTTCGTGGGCATGGAAGCTTTCTCCAATATGTTCAGACTATGTCCCCAAATGAACCTCATACAGCCTTTGTTTAACTCACATGTTCCAGATACTGCTAGAAACTTCCACTTAGGAGTAGGAAATATATTTCATGAAAATCTATAGGCCGAGATACTTGTGGCAAAATCAGCATACCTTTGACAAAGATTAATTAATTAACATGTCAACCTGATGAACAATTTTTTCGTTTTTAACTTTTCAGATTTTGTTCTACCCACTTACTCTTATGTGTATTAATACTGGCACTAAATGTAATAGAGCAAAACTTAAAACGAAAATCAACATAAATACTGTACCAAATAATGCACACTTTTATGCACTTTAGACATTCTTAATACTGTTAGTTTGCTTCATATTTGCTACATATTTTGAAAATACCCAACTTGATCATTTACATAATGAAGTGGATTCCAAAAGCTTACCTATGCATCTTACATTACCCATGCCATTCAAAACCCTTAACCCTATCCACTAATGAATATTACAGTACAGCTCACGTTCAACTGGACATGTCTACGCGCAGAGCAAAGCAGAGAAAGGCAGAAACAAGCAGAGCAAAGTTGAATCACGAAGATACAAAAATGCCGCGTAGACACTGAGTAGACACTGAGTATAATCCTCAACGTTCCTCTGCGCAGATAAACCTCATTGTGTTTGCACAATAGTCAGAATATCGATCTGTATAGGTTTGCTCACTCTTTCCCAGTCGTTTCGAAAGAATATGAAAGTAATTCACGAACAGACAGCCTGCTAGAATTGCTGTGTTAGCGCTGGAAGGGTTACAGTAAAAGCAGCCTATGTTGTGATTTGGTACAAATGAACGGGGGAATCGTACCGCAGACCGGGAACTTATGCAATCCCGAAATTGTTAAACATGTCCTGTGCGTTAAATGTTACGGCGGGGATTTCGTGCCTTTGAATCATTTCGGCGGTCAACGTTCAAACAAAAACATTAAGGGGACCGCGATGTTCAAACATCACAGTCACGACGCTCAAAAAATCATCACGCCTACGAAAAAAAAATGTTTAAAATGTTAACGACCTCACGTAAGGTTTAGACAATCTATCATGTCATTAATTTATTTTAAAAATAGTGATACAACCTTTGCTTTGTGCGCAGCATTTTATTGAAAACGAGTGTGCCGCAACAAGCAAAAATGGCTGTGACCGGCTGGAAGAAAACAAATTGGTTAGAAAATTAGGCCTCAAACCCCATCCAACTTGTTCCATGTTAAGTACTGGCACGTAAGGTGCAAAGATAACACTTGGTCACACGGGATCAACCCGATGTTCCCGGGGTTCAAAATTCCCAAGGTTCGATGTTCCCCGCCTTTGTATATCTTGATGATTTGTCATTGTTCCCTAGTTTCGTTATTCCTGGGGTTCCATGTTCCCAGAAGGGCGGATGTTCCCAAAATTGGGAAACATTGAGCCTCGGGATCAGCGAACCTTGGGAACAATGACATAGCCCCGGTTAAACACATACATGGAATCAAACAACCTATTTATATCTCCTTCATGCACATGCTGCCGTAATAATTTTCCTTGTTCTCTTTTCATGTCAGTTAACGTGAAATTTCTGCTTTTGTTTGTTATGATGCGATTGCTGCGGTTTCCTGTGTTTCATTTTCAAAGTCGCGGGGTTTAACAAAATTCTTTGGTTTTAAATTATGAAATCTAAAAAATTCCGTTTCAGTAAAACGTTAACTAAAATTCAGCAGTATTTCGTCCCAAATGTGACTTGTCCGCGTCCAGATAAAGTGGGTAGTTAAAAAATGTGGTTAGAAAAGGGGGCAAGGTGGACCAAATAAGTAGGTGGAAAACTAATCCAGAAGGCAAAGGAGGAGACCAGTTTTCAACAATAGCCAGGTACAGTAAGTTTAGCTCTTCTAATCCGATTACACGGAAAAGCCGCCGCAGCTTTGAATGCTCCTCAACACCAGGCAAAATACCAGTAAAAAGGGACACAAAAGAAGGGGATGACTTAGCTTGATAGTACTTAGGTAGGATAAGTGAAGTTAAATATCACACTAGAAAATCGATTTGAGGAGTGTGATGATAAAAGCACACCTAGACAGACTAATGAATCTTTTGAATAGTAGGCCAAATTTGTGTGCGTATTTAGATGAGTTAAAGTTAGCTATTGCATCACGTGAAACATCCGTGTTTGTGTGTTATCATTAACACACCATCTGCTAATTATTAAACTGCCAACCTAGGGACCTAACATCATTCTTTCAAAATAAAAGTGTTCGAGTGGCCTAACTTGCCCGTATATCGGCAATCAAGCCTCTGTTGCCTTGTAACCTACGGGCGCAACGGAATGAGAAAATATATTTTTTAGTAAATTCGCTCCAAGCAGAGTCCGTAATCCAGAACCCTGTTCAAAGGCTTGTCCTCCAAGCCTTATCCAAGGGAAGCGTTAACAAGCCCGGGCCGATTTCACTTACAATAATTTAGCGGTCATTGCTAAGTCGCTCGCTAAGTAGATATAATAAATTCATTAATGGTAGAGATGAAAGTAAATCTTGGGCTTCACTAAAGGCTATGGCAAACAACACAACTTAGCGATGGAGAATTGATCCCTTAAGTTTAGCTAGTGAAATCATTTTGGAAAATCGGTTGCTAAAGTGCGACCGATTTAAGATTTAGCAATGGAGTTCGGCATTAGCGATGATCGCTAAACGTTGGCCTACGTGAAATCATCCCCAGATTTAGTGGAGTTGCGGAAAGTGTTCTTACCTGAAACAAAGATCATAATTATACTCCACACGAAAAGTATGAACGGTATATATCCAACTTAGTTATCCTAGGCTTTAACCAATAAGCATCATTTGTCTCAGCGTGTGTCATTATCTGAGATAAACTCGACAGCCTACAAGTTACGAAAACAGCTGGTTAAGTCTACAACACAAGTTTAAGTAGTGCTCGTCCCTCTTGTTTACAAAACATAAATGCTAGCCAGCCCCGTTCTCCCACGGTCCACATTATACGGTACGTAAACATTTTGTGCACCTGGGTAAAATACATTTTCACTGCGCGCGGTAACGTTTGATATTACCGCTGCAGACTGCATGACGCCATGGTTGTCTAGAACTTTGGGCCGAGCGTCTAGCATTCCAGTCATAAAGGCGCCGCACTGTGACCTGACTAGAGAGTGCCCTGCATTTTTTGCAGCAACCCAAGAAACCGGAAAACGAACTAAGATCCGCGAAACTTAAATGAGGAAGGGATAAATATAAAAACCTGCAGGTCATTACACATAATTTTCGATCTCACAGTTTTTTTCTCATTTTCGGTCTTGCCATCCTTTTCACAATTTCGACCTCATGACCCCTTTGATCTCGTGAACCTGATTTTCCCTCTCGCGGACTGACGGACGTATCTCATTTTAATTTTCGGTCTTTTTTGGGATGCCCCTTTCCTCCCACCCGTCGCCCGTTACGGTGACGTGTATCAATACTCCCTGCTCTTGTATCGGTTGCACTCGCCGTTAGAATATGTACTTCAAAAGAGAAGTACATTTTGCTTCCATGCGAAAGTTTATGCTTTTCAAGTTTTAGGCCTTACGGACTTTTGGAAGCTTAAATCAAATGCAAAGATGATAATTATTGTTTAGGGCAAGTGCGACCATGCATGCGCTGGCTATGGGCTTGCCAATAAATGGAGGCAGCTCTGTTCCCGATAAAACTGCTCGTCGCGGCGAATCCCCATTTACAGGTTAAATTTTGATTGCAAAGTCTTTCAGTTTGATAAAGAGTATTGAATTTGATGCTGTTCACCAATTGAGAAATTTTTGCTTGCTAACTTTTGGAGCCTTATTTGATTGGAAAGTATTCCTTCACAATCAAATAAGAACAAAAATGTGACCCTTAAAACCAAAAGAGAGAAAAAAACTTGTTAGAAAAAGTTATATCCCGCCTGTTTTTTGTACCTCCACGCACTCTGTACGAAAGTTACACCCGATTCAGCTTCCATTTAAATTAGTTTACCAATATTCACCATGGCTGACACTTACACTCTCTCCCTTCTCCAAAGTAAAGATCCAACCTGACTATGAGTATGACATTATTCTCACGTATCTGTGGATCGAGAATTTCCCTTCTATATGGTTCAGCCGTGACCTAAGGGCCTCCCTTGAATGTCACTTTACAATATATCGTGCATAATTGAGTGAAGCAATCATTTACATATTAACATAGCAGCGTACCGTATATTGCACCAAGAACTAGGTCACCTGTAAGGGTCATGATGAACAATTATGTTGGTGCATGGGAATATATATGACTCATGCTTTTCGCGCGGTCAAGACTTTGACATGACAATTTGGCTGCCCCATAACGGGACGTTCACAGTTGATGCTTTAGGTAGGTAGATTGATCATTATCAAGGCTGTACAGACTAGGAAGGGGGTGGGAGGGGGGTGCACCAGCCATTAATGTCAAAAAATGTCAAACGAAATTGGACAGCTATTTGTTTCAGTCGGGCCCAGAGGAGCTTGAAAGTTAAACAGGTATGAAATCGGTCAAAAAACCGCCGCCTCTTTCCAGTTGTGTCTCAGTGGCTTGTTTTCCCTTCTCCAACCAAAAGGTATTATAATAACATTATGAAAACTTGTAGTCGTACTATTTTGGAGTGAAGCTTCGCGTTGACCGCTATAGGAAGAATGCGTTGGTCAATATTTGTACTCAGACACCTGACCCAACCATTCGTGAATCGCGCCGGTTACGATAGCGCGAAGTGAGAAAATAACATTTGAAATCTTTGTTTACATAACTGTTTTTGAAATTTTAACTGCATTTTCAAACTGCATTTTAGCGAAAAGCTGAAAATGTCCCACCCGCTTTACACTAAAACTGCAAGTAACATATGATCTAATTTTAGAAGGCCAACCGGTTACCGGTGAAGCCACAAACGCATAAATATTGGGTTATTCGGAAAATAAATCACTCAAAATTTGAAGTAAGGATAGATCTGCGTCGTCGAAATGGATTTGAGTTAGTTTCCGAAACAAAGTTAGCCCTTGTACTGTTGTTAAAGAGTCGCTCCGGTTTGGTACCCGTTTATAGGCTATTAGCGGTGGTTTCGGAAATAACTCTTTATGTGTTAGCTGGGCGGTAATTAAACACCAATATTCAGTTAAACATCTTTTTAAAGCCTTAGTTTTAATATGTGGTGAGTAGAGAAACTTAAAAACGAAGGGCGGTGTGGATTTCTTTAGTTTCGGTGATAAATGCGAAGCGCGCGCCTCAAAATAAATTTCGGAAGTTATTTCCAAAATGTAGGAGTCTGGGTAATTTCGCCGATTCAGATTTTCTTAAAACGATTTGATTTAGTGATTGAGCCTTGGCGGTTGTTACACAGACAGACATAAGTGTCGGAGGGTTCAACTTTAATAAAATAAGTTCCTTGAAAGAGCTTTCAGGTGTCTTTAGTTGCGAGATAAGTATTGAAATGTTTTGGTTGGTTTAGAATATGTTCGGGTATCATGATGATTTGAAAGTGCAAAACGATTTCCTCGAGAAAAAAAACGTATGAAGGGCAGGGGGATTTTGTTTCTGGCCCGCGAACCCGACCTCATGTTTGGTCTTGTAGACCCCGTCCCGCTTTTGGTTTCGCGGACATTCTCAGGCTGCTTTAACAGAGAAAATATAGGGCATAGTCGGACAGGTCACACGAAAGGAGGCTACGTGACTGAGGTTCTAGACAGAACAAAGGATTCTAGACGGTCGTCGCGCCATTCAGTCTACGCGGCTGTGGACATCAGAGAAAACATGTGAGAAAACACGGTTATTCACCCAGCTGCACGAACATTCTCGTATGATTGACGTATGCGGAATGTTTGATGTCTTTGAACCCTGGGAGAACGGGACAGCTAAAACCTGCGACGCGCGCAGAAACTTCGCTGTGAAGTATGGAGGTTCAATAGTTCTTAATAGTTTTCTTCGTTTTACTCCGCTCCGTGTACAGAAAAGGTTCTACACTGTTTAACGGCCTCTCCTTGGTATCAGTCTGCTAATGCACTGTTAAGCTGAAATTGGTAATTATGTTTGCCCATATTTATGACGCTTTAAATTGGTGTAACCAATTCAAATTTGGATATAAAAACTTTTGGAATATACTATCTTTACCAAAGGTAAGTAAAAACAGTTTTGTTTTGTTATGGCATGTGGGGAAAATATGCTGGGTCCGGCCGTGCTATTCGTAAGTAACTAAGAACCGACTACCCCACCCCCTTTAACCGAGTATGGTTGTTGTATGCAGTAGCCTTCAAAATTCCATCAACCCAAGTAAACTAGGTGTAGTATGATCTGACGCTGCATTCAATCGGTGAACTTTGCATTTTTTTTTTTAGGATGGGCCCGAAATTACCATTCATAATTTCGCCTGAACTTTTTTATAACGTTATGCCGATTGTGTAATTTTTTTTAAGTTGGTGCTTATGAACAACTTAGGCCGGGTTTTTGCAGTACTGTTCATGGTACCGGTATATGAAGGAATAAAAGGCGCAACTCCATCTGTAGCGGGTCGTGCGGACCTGGGTGCAAATATCCAGTCAATAGACCGTTTACTTTCTTTACTTTACAAACCTTGGTTTTGGCAAAGGTTATCTCTAAATGTTTTCTGTGCAATTCTTTTGTTTTCATCATTTTTGAAAAAGAGTCTGCCGGGGTTGGGGGTTGGCGATATCCTCCCTTCCAGAAAACGAACGGGGACGCGTACCCCATGATACAAGGCCATGATTAGGGATGAGAGGATTAGCTACGTTTAGTTTATCGGGGTTCGGTAGACTTTGGGCGTCCGTTTACTCCGTAACTCTCAAACCAATTGATAGGGCCTATAAGCAATTTTTAAGATAGTACGGTAAGCCTTTCTGTAGATTTTGAGAGGTTGTCGGGAAAATGAAATTACAACTGAGCAATATTGTTAGCCCTATTAATGTTTTGAGTAGCAGGGTTGGGATTTGGGGGTATTCTATATAGCGCAATTCACACATTGTTCGGGACAACAGACTTGATCCCACGGTTTCTTGAATTTTTATTTGCCTGGCGATTAACTCTATGGAGATGAAAGAATATCGGAACTAGAGTGTAGCTTGGAGTTTTTTGTGTTTTTTTTGTGGAGTATTTTTTTTTTTTGTATATCACGCAATTATATGATTGATAGAACTTTGTAGATTATAGAGATTTTTGGTATACTTTTAGATCTTTCTTAGGACTTTCTTCTATACACAAAGAAACGGGTTTGCAAACTTTTTAAAAGTAAATACATATCAAGGCAAGAAACCGCATTTTATGTACCTGTTTTTCAAATGCCGATACGAAAAAATATGGGGCAATTTTTCGCTTAACACACTGTAGATCGAAATTCGCAAAAATTGAAACAAAAGGGATAATGTACGTTGTAACTACAAATTGAAATCATAATAAACAGCGAACTTCAGAAACATCGTATCACCAGCTTGTTTACATTACTGATATTCATATCTCTCTCAATATATACCATTTGTCCAGGATCGTGACTGATGAGATGAGATAACAGGGATAGCATTTTCTACACTTTTCTTAAAAATACAAAAACCAGTGCATTCGACACACATGCGAGTAAGGATGCCCATCTGTGTTACTTAAAAATGGTTATTATTCCGTGTAGACTGACACCCAAGTCTTCAAATCGATTTCCAAACCATCGGTTGTCACTACGTTAGCTTAACAAGTTTGTTCTTGCCATAGGTATTCATCCCAAGCAAGAGACTACCATTTCCGTGTAATCGGATTAGGAAATGAATGAGCTATGGACTCGGCCTAGTGTTGGTGAACACTCGTCCTTTCCAACTAATCTCAGTTAACTTGAACTGTTCATTTGTGCCTCGAATTTTCAGCACTTCTGTACCCTGTCTTACTCGTACCCATTTCGTCCAAAATGTCCCCAAACTGCCAACTCGTCCGCGACGCAACAACGGCGTCGCGGACGAGTGTACAGTGGAACGGAACAGCACTTCTTTTTCTATAATTTTCGTGGTGTTATTACGTTTACTATCGCAATATATTATCGTAGAAATAACTTGGAACTTCAAACAGTAAATATTTCCGTTGATATGACCATATTATCAACCAGACTGCAAGCTTAATTAAGCAGATCGACACATTGACACAAAGCCTGACAAAAGCGAGGCCAAGAAGCATTACTTGAAACGACTGAAAAATTCCTACGGTCATGGATTATACGCGATCCTACGTTTATATACTCAAATAATCCCCATTGAGAACAAATCAAGTGTAAGGAAGGTCTGTCGGTGTCTGCGTTGATGGTGCGCAGACACTGAGTATAGTAACGAAGACAACAAAGTATAGGAAAGAGTAAACACGCAGAGGAAAGTAGAAACAAGCAGAGCGTTGACACGATGTGACTTTTACGTGAGCTGTACTGTAGCTCTAACAGTTACCCTTTTTGAGATGTAGTATTTGCAAGGTTTGACCTCTGGTGACCCAAAATGACCTTTGACCTCCACCAAAAACAATAGGGATCATCTACTCAATGTGGGCAACCTACATGCCAAATTTGAGATCTCTCAGAGTTACCCTTCTTGAGATATCGTGTTTACAAGCGGGCATCACACACACACACACACACACACACACACGACATCACCATCGCATAGATTCCTTGCCTACCTTCGGCAAGGAATCAAAAACCTCTTGGTCAAACGATTGATTAAAAAAAAATTTTTTTAAGTTTTCTGGAAGTACCCCCGACTGTCGGTGAAGGGTCAAGCCGCTAAACCAAACCACTGTGTCATGCATTGCAAACAGGTGTACCGTCATGGTTCTTTCTTCTTTTCTGCGCGTAACCAAAAAGGCATTTATCATTAATGTTAAAGCCTACCTTATGCAGCATAATTTTCTATTCTGTGCCTCTGCTTTTTTATAATCCGAAGTAATAATCCTGCAGGATGTGCCTTTAACCACATTAGACCTGTAACATGGACGGTTCCCAAAGTATAACGAAAATAATCAATTCGCAAATAAATATTTACAAAAAACTCGTGGAGCCAGTTGCAAAATAACGTTATAAGGCCCGTTTCATAAATAACCAGAATGCAAAAATGCATTGAGGTTTCGCCCTCAATGCAACCCAGAAACATTTTTTGCAAGAGCGGGACAACTTTCAAAGCCCCTTCTCCGTCTTAACTTTTGATGAAAAGAAATCGAAAAAATTGTACATATCATTTGGAAGATTTGAGGTTGATTGGGATTTTATTTGTATGAAGCTTTCTGCGCTTTGGAAAACTCTGTGCATCTAGCTTCTGAAAATCTCCCTTTTGAAAAAAGAGAAACCACACCTTTAATGAACTTGCATACGAATACCACAGGACAACATTTTGTGGAAGATTTGTTGGAGAGGTTTGTGAAGGCACTGCCGAGTTTTGCATGTACATTGCACATTAAAAAGCTGGACACGTAAATTACGGTACGTGCGTGATTGACTCGAGTAGAAAATTTGGTTCTGATTTTCCTGTTAGGGTTACATTTTCCATTTTAGTTAATATGATATCTGTTCAAGTTAGAACCTAGTCAACTTTCCGTGGCATTAAAAGCCTAATGTGTCATGCAAGTTCTTTTGTTACAATGTTACTTCCTCTGAATAACGGCCTGTTTAGTGGCCCATTCATGCACGCTATTGTGTCAAAGATTACGGAGTACTATTTTGATGGTATTGAGAGGATTATAAAACACGCACAATAGATTATCAAACCGTCGGGATTATGACGATCTTTTTTCAATTGTTTGACTGAAGTGCGGTCGATGTAATCTTCTCAGATGTTCTCTAGGTACTGTAAGGATTACTGAAGTTGATTGGACGATCTTTGACAATTAGAAAATTAGAGTGAAACTGCTGGTCTTCAAAGTTAGTCGCTGATAGTAAGTCATATTTTATTCTTCAGTAAGAACATCAAACCTTTAAATGACCAAATAATGATAACTGAAAGCTACAGGGATATAGACAGTTAAATTTTCACACATATGACAGCTAGACTCACAGTAAGAGTGGATCTCCAATTTCAGGTACTGTACTTGTGTACAGTAAAGACCTGTAGGTCAACAAGTTTTTTATGATACTCACACCTACAGTAAGTCTTATGAGTTCATTCTAAACACTAGATTGAAAAAAATTCTTTCATCAATGAAAATGACATCATTTGTTAATCACCTTGTGTAGTTAGGAGTTTTATGGCCAAGTTTCAAACCAACTGGTTCAGCTAAAGCAGGCCAGTCTTTTTTCAAGTTGTGGCTCACTACTGTAGCTTGTTTTCTTTACTCCTTTGCTAAATTATGGTGAGCAACAAGCACAACGGCACAATGGCTCGTGTACAATTAGAGCTGGTGATAGACAATTTAGCAAGTCCTGAATAACAGAGAAAGGGATTTATTCACATGATGCAGCCTGCATGCTGGGCTCTAAGAACAGTATGTACACCTACTACTGTACATGACTGAGTTGAGTGTCTTGCACATTTGCACAATCAATGCACTGTAGTGCAAACTATAGGTCTATACATGGACAGCACAGGTTGAAATCAAGTGGACATGCATTGGAGTTGGAGGTAGTGTTCGACCGATCATCTGTTAAGTAATCGGCATCGGGCCGATTATTCCGTTATCGGTAAATAATCGGCATCGGTAAAATTCTGCCATTCAACCGATCATTACCACCGATTATTTGCAAACTGGAAAAGGGGGGCTAAATAAACTTGAAACTTGCTCTAAGTTTCGTTAAAATTCCCGTAAATACTCAATCCTTTAACTTTCCGCCAAAACGGGATACACTGATAATCACAAACGTATAAATTTTACCCCTGACATGGGAATGATCGTTTGATATTTTTGGCTATAACCCCTTAGTGTTACCTGGAATTCGATTTAGAACTGCATTCAAGGTGTGTTCCTTGTGTCTCGCAGAAAGCGCAGCGTAAGTTGCTGTACAAACTGTTCTGCACAAAACACATAGTACAGACTATCTGGCTGCAGTATTTTGCCTTTTTTCAAATCCCCAAGCTTTGCAAACATATCTGTGCACGTTTTGTACACTTAGCACCTAGAATCTTGTGAAGTTCTGTGGTTATTACCTTGCATAAATTAGCCATTCCCAGCATTCCTTCCGTAATGTTATTTACAGTAGGACTTCTGCAATGTTGTCATACGACGTCATTGCAAACGAAAACAGTGATGCACGTGGTCTCGTGCAGCAAACTTCTTGGCCCACGCATGCACTAGACTTACGTGCGTGTCCGTTTTTACGGCCAAACAAGGCATCATGTTTTGCTCGGTGACATCATATGCATACAATCCATTGCAAAATTTAAATTGGCCCCTGTATCATGATTGGTTTAATTGCGTTGATTCTAGCCAGCCAATCACAACTCGCGCCTTCGCCTATGTGATTTAGTGTGTGAAAATCCTCGGTCTCGAGACAAGTTTTCCCGTTGAGTTTGTGTTACGAAGATCGCACTTGTCATGCTTGTATAACCAGCTGGCGAGGCCGGGCGAGCCCCGTGCTAAATTCACTTTGAAACAGCATCACAAATCTCTACGTGTGTGGATTTTTCGGGGATTTGATTTACGTTCATTTCAGTTGCAGATTCTTTTTAAACAAGACGTAAGTTTTGTACAAAAACTACTAAAAATATACGTAGATATTAATATCCAAAAGGAACAATAAGATACGTTAATCGGGTGCAACTGTTTTGCTGCACAGAACTGCAAAGATTATCATGATTGTTCTACATGGGGTTTGTTAAAGCAGGAGAGTAGCTACAGTACATTAACGCAACTACAACGCAGTACAGTAAAAGAATGCAAATGTTCCGACATGATTGGGGGGATTAAAACTAGACAGAGCATGATGTTGGCCTTAGAACTAAATTATCATAGGGCATGTGACATCGACTTCAAACAATTCTACTATGTTAACGGTTGATTTGTATCTCCACTTTTGAAGTGAAAATATTACGTCTACAAAAAGATATTCCGTTCGTGAAACGAACGAAACTATTCCCAAGATTTTCCACCCTGAACTGGTTATGGTAATGCGATGTGCACGAAGCAAGGGACGCATACTAACGAGACAAACATGTGACTTCCCTCTTTCTAATAATCGGTGATCGGTAATCGGCATCGGGCCGATTGTTAAATTAAGTAATCGGTAATCGGGTATTACCGATTATAGCATAATCTGTCGAACACTAGTTGGAGGTGCCTTGTGTATTAGATGAATCCTGAAAGACATCATTACGCATATTTGACCCTGATGTTGTGCCAGCTACGTAGTGCATCGAAAGTACAATAACATGTCAACAGTAGACACAATGGCATTTACTTCCCACACCAACCACTGAGAGCTTTTGCTGAACTAAACAGATTAATTCAGGTACTGTAACTGGGGTAAAAACCTTAGGGAAAATGTAATCCAATGCAGAGGTCTGCTCCCAGCATTTTGTAGCTATGTAGAAAGGCAAGTGAGTTTTGCATCACTTTTGACTTTGTTCACTTTGCCAGCAATTGAGAAATAAAATGTGTGAACTGGAACCGAAAGTACTGTACAGTGGAACCAGGAAGCCAAAAAATTCAGTGATTCCTTGCCAAAAGAAGAATTTTGCATTTTGAACTCTGGTGACTACAGGTAATAATCTTGGAAAATTCTACCTTTTGATGGCTGACTTAATTCTGACCTCCTCCAAAACAATTAGGGAACTTTTGCTATGCATACTGCATCCCCATATCAACTATGAAATCCTTTCAACTTTCCTACTTGAAGGGAAGGAAGTTTAAGAAGTTTGTAACCCCTTATGATCTCATATGGCATTTGACCTCTGGTGATCTGGCATATGACCTCTGGTGATCTGGCATATGACCTCTGGTGATCTGGCATATGAACTCTGGTGACCAGGCATTTGACCTCTGGGGACCTTGCATATGACCTCTGATGACCTGACATTTGACCTCTGGCAATGTGGGCACATGACCTTTAATGACCTGACATTTGACCTTTGGTAACCTAGCATATGACCAATGGTGATGCTGCTTTGACCTCTGGTGGCCTTACAAGCCATTAAGGTTTTTGCACAGTTGGTGACTGTAAGGTCAAATGAGCTTTGACCTCCACCCAAAAACAATAGCAAATCTATGAACCCAAATTTAGAATTTTTCCTAAAAATTTAATGTTTTGAGGGTCAGGAAGCCATTTGGCTCATCAAGGAGACTATGCCAGAGCCTATGAGCGTGGATGAACACCGGCGATCAGGGTTGGGTTTTTACCGGAAAAAAACCTGTTTTTACCCGGACAGTAGTAAAAACTGGTAAAAACCAATGCCAGGCAACGTGTATTGTATACATGTAGGTGTACTTATAAACTAGTGTATGTACAGTATTACATAGAACAAACGAGAGTAGGTTCACATAGATCTCTATACTGTTTTACTTTTTAACTACTTTTTCATGTTAACACAAATTTGTAAATGTAATATAAGTTCAGTGTCGATGCTTCAAGATTGGTATGCAAACATTGCTTCTACTGGAATATTGCCAAAATTGTGGCATTGCTCTCCATGCTACTACTACATGAGAAACTGAGTATTTCAGAATAGCAACATTGTCACCTACACAAAGTGAGAATCAAAAGTATGTTTAAAACTTAAATTCAGAATTATGATCCAAATTTAAACAACTTTTACAAATCAGAAACACAACTTCAATGTAAGACTGATTTCAAAGTTGTGAATGGTTTTGATTTCATGTCAGAATAGTAGATGTGTGAAACATGTAAGCAAGTTCAAACTGTATTTTCACACAACAGCAAAATTATATTGTCCATCAAAAAGACTTGAAGTAAATCCTCATTGAAAAAAAACTTTGCCAAAAAAAAAAAAACTTGTTGTAAAGCTAAAGAATTAGGCTACTCTTGCCTTAGCTCCTGTGCTATCCTAACAAGGTTTTACATTGAGATTTCTTAGCCTAGCCTAGTCTTGAGGGCAAACTTGCATTGATCGGCAGATGCCGGTTTGGAATGCAGTGTGGCTTGGCCCAAAGTTTCTTTGCATGCAGTAGAACCGTACAGCATTGAATTGTGAGTTATGCAACATGAACAAAAGCATGAAATATTTATGCAATTTCAAACCATGTTTACGGCCTTAAATATTCACCCTTTTTAGGAGTTTTAAACACACTGATTTGTAGAGCATATTTGACTGAGAATAATGTAAAGATTGATAGACGTCAAAAATCTTCTGTCGTTACTAGTATAATCAAGGGCAAGACCAGGTGCTTTCCACATCTTTTGCCGTCGATGCAGTGTGTTATTATTTCCCTTGTACACTGTTATAGCCCTTAGGCTCTGTATTTTTGAGCAGTAAACAATGCATCTCCTGCTGAGCAAGCTCTTGTGTTAGAACTCTTGAAAGCCCAGGGAATAATTTATCCGGTATCACATCGCAAAATGCGATGCAAAATTACAGATTTGAAACACAAATTAAAATAGGTGTAGCAAAATTTGCGATACCATTTTCGAGCAAAAGCTCTGGTACTCAGTGAATGGAAATGACGACAGGAATACTGCACGAAGGCCTACAATTGTTCAATATACTATTAGTACATGCACACTTGTCAAGCAACGAAACACTGCAAAAAAAAGAAGCAAGAAAAGTACCCAGACACTTGAGTACGTTCAAAACAGCAGGGTAATTATGCCTTTTCAAGAAACTTTTACGTGCACCTATTGGCCACTAGTTACATTGTTGATGGTGCTACTTCAACATATGCAGCTGTGTATGATGAATGAGGCACTCTGTGAGTGCTACTGTTACGATAGCTCAGAGTTCCTATAGGTATCAAAATTCTTCCACATAAAACACGAGACTAGCCTCGGCTCTACACATCTCCATATACAAACACGTTAGGCTAGTGCAAGGTCTAGCACAAACAATTCTGAAGAAAAAGCATCGTAGGGCAAAATTACAGGGGTTAATCTTTCGAAAATAGTATGAAGGGCTTAGTAAGAGTATTTTACACATGCCTCATAATTATTTTATGAAATTTGTGAAAATTTGATTATATTGGACACCTTTCAAATTGACATCGTTCTGAATGAACCCTGCATGAACCCTGCATGAGGCAGTAGCAATACCCACAGTAGGCCTTTGTTAGGAGAATTGGTATTGTTTGGGGTGAGAGAACTGGGCCTCTTTGGCCCAGTTCTCTCACCCCAAACAATACCAATTTTCCTAACCTTATTGCTGAAGCCCCTCCCACAATTGTCTGAAATTCATCCTCATCCAGATACAATCTGTATTCTCAGTTTATTGCTTCAAGGTGAGTATAGAAAAACTCAATTTATATAATCAAAACACTCTCAGTAACGTTCATGCTGTGTAATATAAGTTGTGGTACTCTGCATTGTTTGAATTAGCTGCAAATCAGAGTTGAGCCAATTGAGAATTTGTGTTTGGGGTGACAGGTTTGGCCCTTTAAGTTAAAAGCATTCACAGTAGGGGCATCCCACAGACTTCCTATTCATGGACAGAGCAAACTGCACGGTATATTGTCGCTACCGTACGTGTGAGAAAAAGCGCACCAACATGGCCATCTGCTATGGTTTTGTGTGAAAGTTTGGACTTGCCCAAGTATGTTGCCATATTTTGCAAGAAAGTTGAAATATTTTTGCAATATGGCAAGATACACTAAGGTCAAAATCACTTCACGTATTGCAGGAATATGATATTGTTTCCTATTCAAGTTTAACTATTGCTTAAAATATTACAGAATCGTCTTCAAATCAGACGATTATAGCTTCACGACAGCCATCTCGGTGCGCCTTTTTTTGTCTCAGTCATTGGCGACCAGCTACGGATAGGACGTACATGTTACATGCTGTGTCCATGTATACAGTACCGGTTCGTCGAGGTTAGCGCGATCGTCAAGTTGCGAATAGTCCAAGTTAGTCAAAGATCGTCAATGTACGTCAAAGCCCAAAGTTTCCCAAATGCCCAAACTGAGATCGTCTAATTTGACGATGTTGGAAATGTTCGTCAAAAATCGTCAAGATTAAAAACAGCCGCACAATAGCTTGCGGTTGTTTGGTAATAAGCTTTGCGGTTTACTACTTGCGACATTTTTACCGACAACACGACAAAAGAAACAAAAGACCACAGCTGAATAGCAGTCTAATTCCCTTCACTAGTTAGCTCCACGCGCACGGCGTAGTTGAAAAGATTTTATATATTTGGCAAAGCACATTTTAAGTACACAGAAATCAGTTAGCTTCCTCGGCGATCGTAAAGTATTGGCTTCCATCTTTGGGTGCCCGCCACAACATCCCAGAAGTGCATGCAGATTGTCTTCAAAAATTTTGCATTTCTCATTTAAATCGCCACTTTTTATTTATAGATCGTAAAAGTTATCGTGGCCATTCTTCAATGTTTGTTTTGCACCTTCATTGCATTTTTCCGTATTGCTGTTTTACCAGCATACTTGTTTGGTATGGCGTTTTGTTTTTGATTTTTTTTTTTTTTCGCGCAAACATTCTGGTCATTAAGTTACAGGTGTCAGGAAATCCAAATCTTTTCAGAAATCGTGTTCAGTCGCTCCATACAGCTTTTGGTTATTTTTTTGCTTGCATGCTTTGGGTTTTTTGTTGTTTTTTCTTGTTCTTCTTCTTCTTCTTTTTTCTTATGCATGTGTGCCTTTCAGTTTTTGACGATCGTGGAAAACTTGAAAGCGATTATTGTTGTGTTCATATTCTGGGAATACACTTCAGCTCCCCAACAGAAAAGTTAGAAATGAACTTTGGGGGAAAGTAAACATATACACAACTGTTTCCAGTTCGTGAATTTACTAGCAAATCTAACCTTGCAAGCAGGAAACCGCTGACTTGTACACTAGCGTTAAAAAGAACAAGTGGGTATATTTTCTCCCGTATTACCCCATACTCACTGTTAACCCAATGATCTCGCCGAATTCCTCCATTGCATGTTAGACTAGAGCCTAGCTATGTACATATAAATAAACCGAACACACGGTTAGCAAGAGTACTTAGCTTAGTTTACCCAGCTTTTGCCAAGAATTTCCCCGCAAAGATGATCAATATTGCACTAGTCTGCTCTCCAACCTGTGCCGTCGACCGGTAAGCCGACACAGTTTTATCGGCCAAAACGATAGGCCTAGATCCAACTAATTATCGAGAGAAAATTGAAGGAAGGCCCGAGAAGAACAGCAAAAATTTCTATACTGTTGCTTCATATAAAATATTAAGAAACAAGCTGCAAACGGGCAGAATGTATCGCTTAAATGAGTAACTTTCACTTTTACACAAAATAAAAAACCTCTTGGTCAAACCATCGATTAAAAAAGAATCTTTTGAAGTTTTCCAGAAGTACCCCCGACTCTCGGTAAAGGGTCAAGCCGCTAAACCAAACCACTGTGTAATGCATCGCGAACGGGTGTACCATCGGTTCTTCCCTCTTTCTGCCTTTAAAGAAAATGCCATCTATCATTAATGTTTAAGCCTACCTTATGCAGCATAAGTTTATATTCTGTGCCTCTGTTTTTTTATAATCCGAAGTATTAATCCTGCAGGTTGTGCCTTTACTCGTATAAGGCCTGTTACATGGACGGTTCCCAAAGCATAATGGAAATAATCTCTTCGCGATAAATAATTACATAGAACTCGTGGAGCCAGTTGCAAAATAAAGTTTTAAGGCCCGTCTCATAAGTATTAATACAGGACCCACTATATCTCCGCATCGGTGCAATTAGTGTTGCAAATTTCTGCACGGAGGTGACAGCTCTTTGACCTCCGTCAAAAACAGTGCTTAGGAATTCGTTTACCTTGTTAAAGTTTTTGTAAATTGCACAAACCGTTTTCGGTGAATTATTGTTTGAACCATATGTCGAAGCAATTAAAACCTCCCCCTCTGTAACCGATGTTGACAAATTGGACTCGCCTTGATCTGCCGACCAATCACGCGCATATTTATCACGTACACAGAATAACTCATTTGCATGTGCAAAAATAACTATTGCCGTATATGGCGCCCAAACTCGATCACCGCGAGGTTCACGTGGCCATGCTTGAGAATGAGATAACTGGACTCGTTCGTACTGTTTCAATGCTGCTATACTGTAGGACCGCAGTACACTCAAAATCATGTCCCAACATGTTTTAAGACAATACTGCATGGTCCCGCAAGGCCGTACAGTTCGTTTTTAGCTTCCGAAGGTTCCACGTAAAACACACCTACGCATTTATCCCGCCAATGACCGTGGCGTAAAACGTCATGTGCTTCGCCGTGACAACAATTACAGCAAATCAGCGGCGAGCGTTAGTGGGACTTTCCAATGACGTAACCAATCTCCGTTTCTCAGGCCGACGCAGCCCGCTCGAGCTGTCGGCCACTTGTACGACTCGCTCTCTAGTTTAATCGTGCACACTCTGTATGCAAGTAAAATTCAGTGTAGAAGTATTTACGAAGCACTGTTCAGTAGATCAGTTGTTTTCGTTAAAATGCATGGACCAAGTCAGCGTTTACTGAAGTCGGTCTCAAGAAAAACTGGAATGTTTGTAACAGATAGATTTGGTGGAGTGATGTGGGGCAATAAAATTATACAGAAATATCTGTCAGAAACGATTGGATACTATTGCTTCGGCCAATGTGGTTATCGTTCATTTTTGTAAAGGGGGTTGCGCGGGTGGGTTGGGGGTTGTAAACAGCTACGAGTTCCAAGTTTCACAGGGTCGTAACCAGTGGGGTGGTCAGCAGCACGGATTCAGACATTTCAAAAGGAGGACCTGACTTATGAGAAAGCAGGGTTGTGAGGGAGTTGCTCTGCTCAAATTTCCCGTTTGTTTTGTTGTTGATTTGACGAAAGGGAGATTTAGCGGATAAAATCCCCCCCCCCTCTTGGATCCGCGCCTGGGCAGAAAAATCGGGTAGGGAAGAAAGGCAGGAAAGAGAGGAAAAGAAGGGGCCACTGGTACGGATTCGGGAACCTCTTGAGCTTTGTCCCCCCTACCAGACGGCCAAAACGGACTGGTTACACCCTTGGTGTTTTCGGGAAGCGCCCATAGTTTCTATGTCCATGCCTCGCGTGCGTGCATCCACTATAAATTCTTCCTGCTTCAGGTGCGCAAATCCCAGGGGGGCCTTCGCCCCCGCAAGTGAAGAAGTGGGGGAAAAATTGTAATTTACTTAGATGTCAAAGCCCACACCCGCAGCCAGACAAATGTACCGGAGAGTGGCCAATACTTTTCAAGGGGCATTTTTTTCAGGGGATGGGTTCACGTGTTCAAATGAACGACGTCCCCAACAAAGTCCCACGCGGGCCTTTTGGTTTTGCTGGATATGTAAAACCCAAGCCAAGAAAATACATGGCACGGTGACACGACCTACATCTGCAACAAGTACGGCGCCAAACGTATGACAAATTCTTGACAAACGTAGAAGATTCTAGACAGCCCTCGCGTCATCTAGTCTACTCGGCGGTAAACATCAAACAGGTGCGCATGAGAACACAGGTCATTCACCCAGCTGCACAAAATGGTAACATATGATTGACAGATTCCTCGATGTTTTTGAACCCTGGGAAAACGGGACTCAAGCATTTGTTTCAAACATTGGAGACAGCGTAAAAACAACTTGTGCTTTTTAAATCGGCAGTTAGTGAGCGTAAAGCTTGTTGTGGAACAAATTCCCAACAGTTAGCCCAGGCAATCGCAGTTGGTCTACTGAATATTCATCTGTACTGGTACAAAATGGATTTTATTGGGATATATAACATTTCTGTGTGGAATAAAAAACTTTTACAAAGGTAAGACACTTTCCGTTTAGCATGCGTAATAAACCCGGGTTTGTTTAGGCTTGCGGGAAGAAATGCAAGGTCCCTCGTTGGGTGGACTACATAGGACGGGGGACATGGGACTAGATAGAGCGCGGAGAGGGCGCACCAGGACCAGGCTTTTAACGGGGGTGCTCAGCCTTCTCCCAATTGGGGCTTACTGTTGGGTACATCTGCAATTCTCGGAACATCTAACCCCGGGAATAACGAACCTTGTAACCATCGCCAAATCATTGAGACATACGAAAACGGGGAACATCGAACCTCGGGAAGATCGGGTAGGTCCCGTAAGGGGGGGGCATTACCCTTAAAATAACAAGCCAACTAATCCATTTTTTACTTAATTCGAAAAACTCTCAGTAGACTAGGGTCGGTACGATATTATAATGCATTGGATTCTATTCGAAAAACGATCACAAGATCGACGCAGTTATTATATTATTTTTTCCCGTTGGAACAACTGCACTATAACAAACTTCATTTATCTTGTGAAATTAACGAAAACCTAACAGTTTAAGGGCCCGTTTGGTTTCTTTTTTCCTTTGCATGTGTTGGAGCCTAAAACAATTCGCAGCATTTCAATAAATATCGGAAGAACTAGTAGAGCTGCAACTTCCTTAAGAGAGAATGCTTTATACTTAAAAAACTTCTTAAGCTTAGCAGGATTTGCTCGCAATCAGAATTTTTACGCGAGTTTGGATTTTTTCAAATATTTTTGGCTGTTAAGAGCCATTTCAAACATACGGAAACATTTTCACACGTAAAGTTAAGAACTTGTACAACTCGTCGGATTTTTTTCTTCCTGTCGGAATCCGAACCCATCTTGAGCTAGTGGGAGAATTTCCAGAGCTCCTCTTCAACTTTTGAAAATCTTTGTTGTATTAACAGATTAAGGGAAAATCAGCACAGGTCATTTGGAATATTTGAGCTCGATAGGCCTTTTCTAACTGTTTGAAGCTTTGTTGCAGTTTGGAAAGCTCCCCATAAATAACGGTGTAAAACAAACCAAACAAAGTCGCGATCAAATTCCTAAATCTCCATTTTGAAAAAGAAAAAACACCCAGAGAGAAATGTCACAAGCATCCCTTACAGAGGAAGAATGTAAGACAAAAAAAATTTGAAATACTAAATCGAAATTGAATTTTTCAAATGCACCGGCCTATCTTTACTCCTTATAGATAATGTCTCTCACGATAAGGTATACAGCTAGGGGGATGAAGAATGTATCAGCTAAAACATAACGATAAAATTTTCGATCGGAATTCTCTTTCTTCCTTTGACTGCCTGCGCGATTTAAATCTTCTCAATTTTGTGACTAGTAACCTTTAACAACTCCTCAGATATTTTTTGTCATGTCCAAACCGGGAAACATTCTTGCGCGAGCGGGAGAACTTGCAGATCCCTTCCTTAACTTTTGGAATCTCCGTTGTAAAAAGGAAACGTCGCACAAGTCATTTGGAATATTTCAGCTTGATGATGTTTTTCTGCATGTTTGAAGCCCATTGCCCTTTGGAAAACTGCAGACATCCTTCCATACAAAATGGGATAAAACAAACAAAACCCTTATCAAATTCTTAAATCTCCGTTTTGAAAAAAAAAAAACGCACTAACGTACACCCCAGAGAGGTTGTCAGAGGCACTCCTTACGGACATGCAGAGTAAGAATGTAGGAAATACAAATTTTTTCATGAATATCGATCGCATTTGACTGTTTGATGTACCGGCTCATCCTCACCCCTTGTGTCTCTCACGATAAGGCATTCGGCTTGAGGGAGGGAGAATTTATCACCGACAACATATAACGAAGAAGTTTTCAAATGATCGGGATTATTTTTCTTTCTTTTGATTGTCGGAATTATTTCTGAGCGATTAAAGCCTTCAGGTCGGAACCGGGAAACATTTTTTTGCAAGAGCAGAACAACTTTCAGACCCCCTTCTTAACTTTTGAAAATCTCCATTATGATTAAAAGAAATTCAAAAAATTGTACGTATCATTTAGAAGATTTGAGGTTGATCGGAATTTGATATGTTTGAAGCTTCCTACGCTTTGGAAAACTCTGTCCACTACAGTTGACAGTAGCTCCTGAAAATCTCCGTTTTGAAAAAAGAGAAACCACACCTTTAATGATCTTGCATAGGAATACCGTAGGACAACATTTGTGGAAGATTTGTTGAAGGGGTTTGTGAAGGCAGTGCAGGGTTTTGCATGTACATTACACATTAAAAAGCTGTACACGCAAATTACGGTACGTGTGTGATTGGATCGAGTAGAAAATTTGGTTCTGATTTCCCTGTTAGGGTAACATTTTCCATTTTAGGCAAGATCTAGTATTTGTTCAAGTTAGAACCTAGTCAACTTTCTGTGGCATTTAAAGCCTAATGTGTCGTGCAAGCTCTTTTGTCACGATGTTACTTCCTCTGAATAGCGGCCTGTTTAGTGGTCCATTCATGCACACTATTGTGTCAAAGATTACGGAGTACAGTTTTGCTGGTATTGAGAGGATTATAAAACACGCACAATAGATCGTCAAGCCGTCGGGATTATGACGATCTTTTTCATTGTATGACCGAAGTGCGGTCGATGTAATCTTCTCATCAATAGATGTTCTCTAGGTATGGATTACTGGAGTTGATTTGACGATATTTGACGATTAGAAAATTAGAGAAAAACTGCTGGTCGTCAAAGTTAGTCTCTGATAGTAAGTCATCGTATCGTGCGTCAACGTCGGCTAACCTCGACGAATCGGTACTGTATAAGTCCGTGGGGCATCCCTACCACTGGGTGGGAGGCAGCTCCATTCAGCAAAAGTCCTAGGAAACAGTGAATATTTATAATTTGGTCACTATACCAGAAATACAAGGACGAAAGGTTAATTCATTATCAACGACTAGGCTACACCAAGATCCTTTTGACTTATGCCTAGCCTACCTCGATTCAAGATAGTGCCACTGGCACCTGCACCATAGGCTTGGCATAACGTAGCCTACAAAGATATTACAAACATACAGTGCTGTCAAGGATGTATGTTACACCGCATCGGCGTGTGAACTCCGCATCGAGGTTTTAATGCTATTCTTTGAAACCTCAATTAGCGCGTACTAATCCTCTCAAAGGCTGCCGCCCATGCTACAACAATGGCCACCGAACCGGAGGCTCCTTTTGACAGTGACAAAAGTAACACAAAACCCCTTCCTGTTGAAAGAAGTCCTGCGCTAATCCCTCCTCTCAAATCGATATTCGGTATTCCCTTCCTGTTGTATGGAAGAACACCGGTAGGCCTACACGATAACGTAACGTAGGAATGCATCTGTCGCTAAATCAAATGTGGACAGAACGCTTTGGTGATGTGCGCTTGGGAGCTCCTTGGAGCTCTTTTGTGATTCGCAACCACCTTTCTCAAACACTAGTAAATTTGCGATGTTTTTGAAAACGTGAGATTGTTTTGTCATGCTTAGCTTTCCACACATTAATTTTAACTAGTGTAGCTGTTATTGTTTAATTAAATTTGAATTGTCAAAGGTTTTCCAAAGTTTTCAATCCGCGCGGTACATGTCAGACAGGCATGCAGTGCATGCCGTACACCGCGGGGACGGATATTATTATCAGCCTTGCCTTCCCCTATTAGGTCGTATAGTCATTAATTGTTACGCCCGCAAATATTGTGTTAATTATATACTTAGCGCAGCAAGGATTATACTCGTACGTAACTTCTGACGATTTCTCCGTATTTTTTTTTTTTTTTAGTGGTATGATTCAGGACTTTCAAATGGTTATATATTCATGGCCAACGTTTCATAAAATCCCACTCTCACTGCACACGCAACATGTCATTACCCTAATTTCCCGGGAAAGAAATTATTTGCAAAGCTGGTCGTCGCGATGATTGCACTGCTTTCTTCCGGGTATAGGTCAACACTGAATTTGCGAAGAGAATAGCCTAACACAGTGCGTACGCCATTCTGGGCATGCTTTTTCGAAAAAAATACTGAGCCATGATTTTGTTGTGAAAACATGCACTTTTTTAAAAAGTACATTCATTACCATGTGCAGTATGTTTAAAAATAATCTTTCGCGCACAACGACTTGGAAAATATTAACAGCCTCTTAACTTTTAAAGCAATTTAAATCCATCAAAATGGCGTCCGCCTTCTCCGCCAGTTTTGTGTTGTCAATGACGTATCAAACCTGCGAACCTGCGTGGCAGGCTTAACACGTACACGCGGGTATATTCGGGTGCTACATTAGGTTTGAAATAAACGATAGAAAGAAAATGGAGATAGTTTCGCGGATTGTAACAGATCTTATGCAGTATACCAACAAGTTTGAGCATGGAAGTACTAGGCTACCTCGGAGGTTTGAGCACCAGCGAAAGGTTAAAAGATATCACGGTAGCCCAAACGGAATGAGCTGGAAAATGCCGTAAAAACAAAGAATCATCCTTGTAAAAGACGGCGGGCAATGTTCAGACATAAACAGGAGAAAGCAGTTTACTTAAAAATCTGCTTACCTTAAAAAAGATTATACTTCCTATGATTTCTCTCACTTTCTGGGTAGTAGTAAAAACAAATCGAATGTTGATTGTGATGTTGCTTAACTAGTTGTAGGCCTAGTCCTACAATGACTGATAGAAGCCATTCCTGAATTATTATAAGGAACTAATTTGTGGGAACCGGGGCACTGCTGTCACAAGGCTCTTGGTTGTTAATTGTAGTGCTAAACAGGAATGTTCTTCAGTGGTAAAGAAAATCAGCCTACATTTTGCGACGCGCCGAGTCCGGTAACACTCATAACGTGATGACATAGGTATATTGGCCGACAGCTATAATCACATTATTCACGTCTTGTTGTCTAGAACATAAGGGGGTCTCCTTAATGTTCCCAGGGTCCGAAGTTTCCAAGGTTCAAAGTTCACCGTTTCCATAGGCTACATCTCGATGACGGCGATTACTACAAGGTTGGTTATTCCTGGGGTCAATGTTCTCTGAATTGTGGATGCACCCAAGATTCTGGGGAACTGAAGCGCAGGAAGAGTGAACCTGGGAATTGGGAACATTGACATAGCCTCGCATTTGGTCCTGTCCATTGCAGTTGGGGAAGGTCTCCCTGCCCTTTATTCCGAAACCCCTTTGTTCGAACCACAAGACTTCCTATACATGGACAGAACATACTGCGCGGTACATTGTAGCTACCGTTCATGTGAGAAAAGACGTACAGTAGCTTCATATGGTTGTCAATGGCATTTTGTGAAGGTTTGGACTTGCTGAAGTGAATCAAGAGATTTTGTAAGAAAGTTGATTTATTTTTATGACACAATGGAACGTAAGGTCAAAATCACTACCCGTATTGCAGAAATATGATAGGGCCTATTATTTCCCATTCAAGTTTCATTTTTAAAATGTTACAGAGTCGGTTGTCAAATCAGACAATTTATAGCTTCACGGCGGCCATCCTGGTGCACCTTTTTCCCCAGACGGTAGCGATAATCTACTGTTTGAAAGTGCACGTTACTGCTCTGTCCATGTACAGGAAGTCCGTGGTTCCGACACTCCTATGTCCTGACGCTTTTACATTTAGCCAATTCCGGGCAGCCGAGTCTCTTAAGTATGTACGGTGACTGCCTTACATACTGTACCATTGCATACATAACACCACAAACCTCGTCATGAATTGTGTTTGAAAATAAAAAATTTGTCGGTTTTGAACGAAAAAATAAAACATAGCAAAACAGTCAATTTTTCAGACTAGGATGTATATGCGAGGTTTCAATTTTAACAGTATTTCGGTGAAACTTGTGAGGCATGTGAAGGCCCATTTCTAACGATCCACGACATACGAACAGACATCCTTTCATAACGTTTCTCCACTTATTATTTTGGTCTTCAAATATAGTGAAATACCATCTTTACGATAGGGATGTCGAAAATCCAGGGACGTCGAAAAAAGGGAGGGGGTTGTGTTGTTGAAGCAAAGGCGTCAAACATTAAGTTTTGGAAAGTAAGTAACAGACTTGTAGAAACATAAGGGTGTCGGAACATAGTAGTGTCGGAACAAATGTGTTTGGGACGATAATGAATTTCTCGGAATATAGGGCTGTAACCGAGGTGATTCACGTAATCATGAAAGTTGGAGGGTATGAAAGTGGGGCACCAAGAGAGTAGTGCGAAGCTATTACTCCTTTGCGAAGCACGAATTGCCTCCAGTAGACAAAATGTGTGCAAACAGAGACCAAAACACTGTTTAGCATCTTGAAAGGGTATACAGTGTAGCTATTGTGCATAGTTGTCTTCATATTGATTTACAAGAGTGAGAGCACAGTCCTACTCAATATGAGTCAACCACTTCTTTTATATCCCTTTCAACTTGGCCTTGGTCCATCTTTTGTCTTGCTACAGTTCACAGGGGCTATGCAAAGCTGTCCTGGACTGCTATTTCCGAAAATTGGGATAAGCAGCCTTAAGCTTTTTAAGTGGCCCCGATACACATTGTTGTGAACAACTGGAACCCATGAAACAGAGCTTAGTACGGATTAACATATCAATAACTTCCGAATTTCGGACACATTTGTTCAGTCTGTGAGAAGTCGCCCATTGACTTAACTTTTTGTACACCGCTTTTGATGATTAAATACAGAATACCCTCCAACTGTCCAATAAGGAAAACAAATCACCGCCTTTATGCCTTTATGTTGATAAGATTTATTACGTATTAGTTAGTTAGATGGGGTTTTACGAAACACAAACTTGAAAGTGTTATATAGTGTCACAATGTTGGACAGTTACGTTGTTGGGGTAAAACTGCCAAAAAAGGGAACAGTACAAGTAAAAATGTATAAACGGGGACTCAAATTCTACAAAAAAAGAAAGCAGCAAGACGGTAGTCATGTCAGAAATTTCTACAAAGTTTACTTTCCTTGAGAAACCCAAGAAAGAGCGGGATAAGAGAAAGATGAAACAATGCGATTTCGTGTGAAAAGATTTGCTACTATAAAGCACTCCGTCCCCTTTCAGTAGCTTGCCCTCTTACTGGCCTGCTTTGCAAAACCAAAACCACCACCCCTCCGCAGAAAGGATGTGCAGTTTTTTAAATATTTAAAACAGCAAAAAAGTAAGAAGATAGTGGAGCCTACTTGAAATCTCCGCTAATTTTACAGTCCGCTTTGTCTGGAAATGTTCTGGACATTTCATTCCTGCATTCCCCGCGGTATTAAGTAGGCCTATCACTTTGATCATCAATAACCTGGCGCGTGTCGAAGGGGGGAAGGGAGTCGAGTCTGTCCGCTCACGTGTTGACCTTAAGGTTTTTCAGCTGGTTAATTTCTTTTTTTACAAAATCCTTCCTTGTTTATCCAACAACCATTTACCTTGGTTCAACGGCCAATGAAATAACGAAGATTACAAGTTTGATCTGTCTTGACACACGTACAGTAGGGAAAGGGGTGTGATGCGATATTTTTCACAAAGGTTAAGTTTGTCTATTTGATTTTATTAGTAGAGTATACGAAAAATGTGACACAAATTTCGAACATCGGTTGTTTTCATATTTTTTTCGAGCCCTCTCGAACATCCTTTGCAACCCCTCCTGCAGAGTACTGGCCTAGAAATTCTCCTATTCCTTAAGACAGTGCTTACAAGCCAAACATCCTTCCCACTCCCTGCTGAAAATCCTGTGTATGCCTGATAACTCCTTGCCAAGGGCCAGGGGCATCGATCCTGAGGGATCCCATCAATAATCCTGACAGATTTTAAAGAACCAGCAGAATATTTGAAATGTAATATTGTGATGATGGCTTTAAGGCTCGAGAAAACGTCAATTTCAGTAGTAAAATACGAGTCCCGTCACTGAAAAAATCTTATGTTCTAGTCATTTGAAATTTTCTCCTCGCCATTTCCTCACCCTGCCCCGCAAACCTGATCTACGCCCCCTGAGTCCTTGCTGATTCGAAGTGGTGAACTAAGAATTCATAATTGTCCCTTTGTAAAGTTAACCCAGTTGCGGCAACAAAGATTTCCAATTAATGAAGTTTTTCAGTGATTACTTGACGTTTCATGTAGAGATTCTTTTAAATACTTCAAGACATGAGTTTGAGAAGTTTCCAACCTTAACAATAAGTTTCATTTTGTTAAGGAATCATGGAAGAGATCTATGTGTGTTTGTCAAATAAATTGGATGTATGAAAATGTTTTTCCGCTATACTTTCAAATTGGTTGGAAACTGGGCCGTAACCAGTGTTTCCTCAAAGAAATTAACCATTGGGTCAAAATGAGCAGTTTGGAAAATTTTTGACTCAGTAGAATTGCTAGAGGCATGGCGCTGTCCTCACGAAGCGCGAGTCCCGACGGGTGGGGTCCAGGGGCAAAGTCCCTGTGGGGGTCCAGGGGGAGAAGCCCCCGTAAGTTCCTGAATTTTAGGGGTTTAGGGGTGAAATTTCTTTTATAATGCTCCTGTATTTTTGTATGTTTATGTGCTAGGTGATCATAAAAAGTAGTGTTCGACCGATTATGCTATAATCGGTGATGACCGATAATTTAATTTAACAATCCGACCCGATGCCCATTATTAGAAAGAGGGAAGGGATTATACCGATTTTTAGAACGAGGGAAGTCATATGTTTTTCTCTATACTGTAGTAGGCGCCCCTTGCTTCGTTCATATCGTATTACCAAAACCAGTTGGATGGAAAATATTGGGAATCGTTCCGTTCGTTTCACGAACGGGATATAATTTTTTTAGGGTGAATTCTGTTACTTCAAAGTGGAGATACGAATCAACCATAAATACAGTAGAATTGTTTGCAGTCGATGTCACATGCCCTTTGATAATTTAATTCTTAGGCCAACCTCATGTTCTGTTTATTTTCCATCCCCCAACCATGTCAGAATATTTGCATTCCTTTACTCTACTGCGTTGTAGTTTCGTTAATGATCTGTAGCTACTATCCCGCTTTTAATAACGAACCCCATGTACAGCAAACATGATAATCTTAGCAGTTCGGGGCAGCAAAACAATAACCCAATTAACATATACTGTGGTTCCTTTCGGATATAAATATCCCCGTATATTTTTAGCAGTTCTTGTCCAAAACTTACGTCTTGTGCAAAAAGAATCTGAAACTGAAATTCACGTAAGTAAGATCCCCGAAAAAATCCATGCACGCAGAGATTTGTGCCACAGATTCTTGGTGAATTCTAGCATGGGGCTCACGGGGGCTCGCCCGGCTGCGCTAGCCGGTAATCTGAGCATGGGAAGTGCTATCGTCGTAACACAAACGCAATGGGAAAAGCCGTCTCGAGATCGAGTATTTTTCACACACTAAATCACATAGGCGAAGGCGCGAGTTGTGATTGGCTGGTTAGAATCAACGCAATTGAGCCAATCACGATGCAGGGTTCAATTTAAATTTTGAAATGGATCGTATGCTTGTGATGTCACCCAGCAAAATACGATGCCTTGTTTGGCGGTAAAAACGGACACGCACGCAAATCTACTGCATTCGTGGGCCAAGAAGTGTGCCGCATGAGACCACGTGCTCCACTGTTTTCCTTTGCAATGACGTCATATGACAACATCGCATAAGTCCTACTGTAAATAAAAGTACGGAAGGAATGCTGGGAATGGCTTAATTTATGCAAGATAATAACCACCGAACTTCACAAGATTCTAGGTGCTACGTGTACAAAACATGCACAGATATGGGAGATGAAAAAACGGCCGTACACTGCAGCTCCGTAGTCTGCACAATGTGTTTTTGTGCAGAACAGTTTGTACAGCAACTTACCCAACGCTTTCTGCGAGACTGCAAGGCAATAAACCTTGATTGCAACTTTAAATTTAATTCCAGGTTATAATACAGGGTTATAGCGGTAAATATCAAACGATCATTCCCATGGCAGGGGTAAAATTTATACATTTGTGATTATCAATTCATTCCGTTTTGGCGGGAAGATGAAGGATCGAGTATTTACGGGAAATAATGACACCAAGAGCAACTGTTCACTACTGTACATACAGTACAATGAATGTTACAAGGCCAGCTTCTGCATGGCGCGAAAGAAAATTACTCAGACCGGTCGTTTGGAAAGAGAAGAAATCTGGAATAAACTTGGAGGAAGAAACAACACAAGTAGTGACATACTGGAAACTTTATTTCGTTCAAAAGTCGAAACATGTTGAATCTTAAAAACCCCAGTAATTCATGCACAAACAAATCAAAGTACGTAGGTTTTGTGCGCTACTTTAAAATGCATGCTTGAATTTCATAACGTCGGGACTCGATCACTGGATCAAATTCCCTTATACGCTTATCGGCAGCTATCGCATTCAGTCTGTTTCCCTCCAAGCCTGAGAGACGTCTTTCAAAAATATTTTGCAGACACTGACTTCAACATTCCTTTATAGTTATAAGTGCAAATTACCTGTTTTGGCAAGATATTCGAACACATTCATGATCTTGAAATACACCTTCCATACTAAGCCCACGTACGGTACGCACTATCGTATCCTCCGCACCGTCGTTCACTGTTGCAAATATCGATTGATACCCAAGTCGGAGAGTATGCATAGCAACTTTCTGGCCTGAATTTTCGCCATTGTGTGGGAGCAAACCGTTAGACAGACTATCACAGCGGCAATGCTTTGTTATACGCGGTGCACTTTTGTGTATTTTTTAATCGCCTGTTGCCAGTGGACACTATTCATATACCCTCCGAGCTGCTATTGTTCGCCATTCATAAACTACTCGGTTTGAACGGCGGCCAAGTTGCAAGTGATTACCTGATTCATGCGCGGTTGCGGTGTAACATATATCCTAGACAGCACTGTAGATACCAAACTTAAAATGGCGCGGTGACTCCTCATGGAGGCCGAATCTGAGGGGCGGAAGTGCTGATCAGTAATCAGCCATTTTGAAAGCCAACAGTTTCATTGATATCTTCCAGTAGTATAAATATGTGTAATTTTAAAACATTGCAATTCTTGCAAACACCGTTCTTCAATAAATTCCACCTACATGAAACAGTTTTAGGCTTCTTCGAGGCTTTCTACTTAAGAACATTTGAAACACAACGACTGGTTTGAAGTTCATTGACTGATTGGTCAGTTTCTATGGTATCTTCACAAGCGCACGTCTATGCACGCGTTAACATACGTACATGTTTACAACACAAAATCAACTACTGCGTTCTTTTTCCAAGCACGTGGAAGTACGTGTCCATTATTCCGGACCTCACACAGAAGTATGCATTGTGCACGTACAGAATTCGCTTTAAAAATGCACACATGCTGACATCTCTTCACAATAGAATTTTCTGTTATACATGCGTCATTGTGCACGCAGATAACCAAATAGAACTGTGCGCATGTCAAATGAACACTTCCGCCCCTCCAATTGAGCCTCCGTGAGGAGTCAGCGTGTCTTATGTACAGTTAAGGGATAGGAGTTTGGTATCTAAGTTTATATCTTTGGTAGCCTAGGCCACAGGCGCCCTCTACATTGGTTCATATATACCACACACACTATATATATAACATGACCCGCCTGTGGCCTAGGCTAAGCCTACAGCAGTTCGTCATAGGCCTCGCCTATAAAGTGAGCGTTACGAGACGGCCTCGGGAATTTTTATCCCTTAGGCTCAGTATTGATTGGATATGATGTATCAAAAGTAATATAATTTTCATCAAATGGATAAACAGATCGGTTACTTTCGCACCTAAGCCTACCTGTATTTGGAGAATTGGTTTCGACAACTAGGCCTAAGTTAGGCTAGCTTTAGTTAGCCCAGACTAACGTTAGGCTAGAGTCACGAACGTTGTCATAATCGACAATTCTGCTGATAGACAGGCCTAGCCCTTGAACAGGGCTGTGTGTTACGTTACATGGCCTAAGCTCATTACGCTCCACATCACAGCCCTTGCCCTGCTAACAAAAAAGTCCCATCATTAGCCAACCCTGGCCAGGGTCGTCATCTCTCACGTTCACAAATGTTTTCTCACCAAACTTTACACAGATGACCTCTGGCACCGCATCCACCTTTCTGCATAAACTGTTCATCCAGATTCGATGTTCTAATGGTGTATTTTGCTTCGAAAAATTGAACGTAACACTAACTCAATGCGCCATGTTTGCAAGCTTTCGAACGACTTAGAAGTCGGTCTTCGATCTTACTAAACCACGCGCTGAAACGCCTGGCCATGCCTTGTGTACCCGGGCATGCGCTGACACGCTCGATGTTAATTTAGTTAACGCTGATATTAATTTCATTAAATAATATCATTAATCATATTATCATTACTGATTAGGAAGTAAAAAACAAAGGAACATTGTGCCAATTTTTTTTACTTTTGTTCCCAAAATGTTGCTATTCATTACACATGTTAGAATAGATCCCTGAGTTTTCCACTAGTTCCGCGAAATGCCATACGCTGTCGTTCAACTGAGTTCCACGCGCTGCCCTAAAAATTGTACGGCAGCGCGTGGAACTTGAGACAGGGCGTACCAGCGGGTGTCAGCGGGTTCCAGCGCGCGGAATAGTAGGACCCGTCGTCTTCGTGATATCCACTTTGGGGTCAAAGGTCATACCACCCGGTTTCCACTTATTCAAAAAGTTTTCACACTTAGGCCTAGAGAAATTTTGTCAACGTTTCAACAATTTCAAAAACACTTAGAAGCTTCAAATACGAACAAACAAGAATTTTTCATATGAAATTTGCATTCATTAGGTGGAATGATCGTTAAAGTTATCGATTTGGTGAAATGGTTACAACGTTCTAGGAATGATTTTTGACTATTTGCAAGTTCACGTAGAAACACTTATTGTACGAGGGCTCATTCAAACGAAGGAGTTTCTAACCAGAATCGAAATGTCATTTTGCTGCATTTTGACCTCAGACTGTCCATGAAAGCCGATTTATTGGTAACTTTGCGATTGAAAGTCACTTGCACATCATTTTGTGGTAATATAAGTTCGATGTGTGTAATATTCACCAGTTTAGAACGTATTTTGTTCTGAAAGCCTAATGACGGGATTCCCTGTGTAAGCGGGGCAAGGGCTGTGATGTGGAGTGTAATGAGCTTAGGCCATGTAACGTAACACACAGCCCTGTTCAAGGGCTAATAGGCCTAGGCTAGGCCTAGCTCCAGCAAGCTGCCCTGATGTAGGCCTGGCCTAGATCACTAACTTTTTCAGTGCATTGAAACGGCACATACAAACAAAAACTCACACCAGATCGGGCAGAAACAGACGCAAACTGTTCACAAACTGCATGGCCTAAATCCATCAGAAGATAATGTTCATTGCAATAATACTGATGTAGGCCTAGATCAGTGATTGGCCGGTAGTCAGCCACGAACTTCTTTACAGCCTAGGCCTAACGTTAGGCCTAACGTTAGGCCTATACACGAATCCCGGTGGCAAGTGATGGTCTGATTTCAGTCGGCAATAACTGGGGTCCATCACCTTTTCATCTTTCAATTTCCTTGCTTACCTGAATCATGGATGTTTTTATTCTAAATTGTACCTTGATTCCTTCAATTTTACAGAATATGAGAGTTCGGAATCCATGTAGACGATACCTACAGGCGATTCCAGACTGATGAGCCCCACTAATGCCGTAATAGACCTTATGCCAATTATAAAGAGGGCGCTGTGACAATTGCATGCCGGGAAGGATTATTCCTAAACGACAAGTTTGCTATTATCAGCTATATCGCACAATCGCAATGTAAACAACATTCCATGAACAGCTGATCGTAGTAAACATTCCACGAACAGCTGATTGGAATAAACGTTGTCACAAAATGGAACCAAACAAAATTGCACATTTTCTAAACAAATCCAAGGAGTATCTGCGATGTTTTTTGAGAGCCAGGGGAGTTCCTTCAGATGGAAGGGAAAACCAGAAAGAATTGGCAGAAAGGTGCTTCTGGGTAGAGAAATTGGGGTTACAGAGAAAACTTACTGAAGACGAGGCCTCTGATGAAATTGCATGCACAAAACGTGACAAATTAATTTTAGACGGTGGATTAGTGAAACTTCCTCGACCGGAAACACTTACAGGGTGGGAGTCCTCACTGTCCAGTCTTCCAGACATCACTAGAAGCCGTATGGAGGCTTACATTATTTCAGGTTAGTACAGTAATTTAAATTTACCATGCATGCACTCTGGCAGAAGAGCTGCATGTATGAAGAACACACTGTGTAAGGCCCGGCTAGGGCTGTATCTACTACCTCTGGCTGTGTGTGCAGATATTATAATGACTTAGGCTTCGTGAGGAAATTGATGTATTGCAAGTGTAAACTAATGATGTTTTCAAGCTTACCCAGCACATGACGAATTGGTCACAGTAAAAATATACACTTGATAACCTTCTTGCCCAAGTACACAATTTGATGATTGACAGCTAGTAATAATCCATTCAAAGGGTACATTTAATCCAAGTCAAGAAACCCTTGCCACAGTATGCAGAGCATGCAGATCGAGGGGGGTTTGATTACAATCCTGCCCAAAGTACCTTGTAAATTTTTGCAACCTAAGTGGACTAGAATAACAGACCTCCAGTGTTTTTGCAATTTAACTTTATATACATACCTCACTTGAACAATAGATTACTGAGACCTACTAGAAAATCAACTGTTTTACTGCAATCAAAACAGCTTGCATATGATATGCACTCAAAAGTATGTAGGCTAACCATGCATGCCTTGAATCAAATTACATCATATGTCTATGAAAATAAAATGTCAACTGAGTTGTCTGTTGCACCGACTTAAATTTTTTATCTGACAGCATAGTCTAATAAAGTCTGTGGATTGATGTGAAATTACAAAACAAAGAGCATAAATTTGATTTTTATACTAATCCTTCAGTACAACTCATATATATTTACACAGGTCAGCCAAAAATTTTGGCTCTTTCTGGCAAGATATGGGGAAGGTTTCAAGGTTATGACAAAATTCACAAAAATTGAACTACATACAGTATGCTGCTACAATGCCCATTACTGAAATGAGCACCTTCTGGAAACCCAAAATCCCGTGGAGTGGCTCTCTTAATTAGCAGGATATATTTTACCAAGTTCGTTGTGAGGTGAAACTGCTGTAGAATGCAGGCTCTACAAATGTAAAGACTACAATTCTCTCATCCCAAATAGTTCCAATCCTCCTATAACCTTTTCACTAACAGTAGCTTGAATCTAATTAGCAGTATATCTGGGTTTCAAGTTGATCTTGGTAGTAGGTTTTTTGTTGCTGAGAAATCTGGGGTTGTATTAAAAACAAAAAATACCATTTAGGTAGAGTATGTTGTTTTGTGTACAGTTTTAATATATTAGCTGGCTATTTCAGTGTGAGTGTGCCGATTGTTATATAATTACAGCACATTATTTATATCTTTCAAAGCCTACATGCTTCTGTCATTTTTAGTTCAAATTTAAACCAGCAGAAGGAGCTGTTTAAGCTATTGTGACATCACTCCTGACTCTAGTAGATCATTTCTTCTCACAATTGCCTTTTATGCTCTTGGGGGAGATATTTGTTGACAAATTGAAATGAAGCTTGAACTGGAATACATTTGTCTTGAACAAATGGCTACATACTTGTTGTGTTCAAAAAGTTGAGGTCAAAGCTCATAGGGGTCATTACTGGCTGTTTTGTGAATATCTTCAAAGTGTCACTTCTGCCACAAATAGCACTTGCTAAATCTCCTTGAGAGTAGGCCATAATATTCCTTGTGTATTGTTCTTTTAGTGTATACCCAGATTTTCATATCTAAAGTCATTTGAAGTCACACAAGGTCAAAAGGTGGGGACTATTTTTAACAAGGTGCTATTGCTTTGCAACTGTGAGTCTGGTAGTTATCAAACTAACTAAACTTACTGTTTCTTGTAAGCAAGGCAGTAGGGGTTTGTTATTTTATTACTTGAGAGGAATTAAAACATTCTAAACATGAGAGGAAACTCCCCTTAGCTCATTTGAAAAATAAGAAGTACCCAAGCAGAAAAAAGATAAATTATGAGAGCCATCACTGCTTTTGTTTTCACAATGTTTCTGTTGTGCTGGACACTGGTCATTTCCTGAGTAGCTTTATGAGTGACATCCAAGGAATGGGGAGTGATTTCCTTGGCACTGGAAATTTTCACTGTGCAGTTATTCAACAGGTATGAGCTTCAGCCCTGATGATGCTCTGGTTAATATTTACTGTGTGCAAAATGTTAGAACTTCAAACAAATCAGTTACTATCCAAGGCAAACTAAACATACTGTACCACCAATGGTGTATGTGTACTCTCAAATCTACCATATTCTATCTGTCATTCTTTAACAGTTGGAAGGAAACTTGGGTGCAAAGGTATGGAACGCCAAAACCGCCATGGCATATGACGATGTACTTCCATTTGGTGGCGTTATTTTACATGACGATGTTAGTTCAAATGGCCATCTATCCAGGAATGATGACGTTCTTCCGTTTTTCGATGTTACCATCTTAAACGGCGTTCGATCAAACAGCGATGTGTATCCAAGACGTGTATCTAAGGCGTGTATCCAAGGGGAGTTACCAATGATGACTATTCCATCTAAAGGATGGCTTTGTAAAAGATGCAGCCAATCAGGTTTGGCTTGAGCTACGTAAAGGCGAGCATTATCATTGCAATGAGTGATCAAACTTACTGCTTCCCTCCGAAAGTTTTCCTTCACCTCGTCTTCATTTACGATGTGAAGGGATTCAATTATTTCATCCATCGTCTGATCGTTGAACTTGAACGTTTTGCTTAGGGCACACAGGTGGTTGTATGAGGTTATTAAATATGCATATGGGACATGTGGGTAACTAACTTAGCCTAGTATATTGAGTAACTAGTATGAAACCGCGCGCACACGTGCGAGACCTAGATCTCTTTATATGACAACCATTGTGATTGGTTTGATTTTACTTTGCTGAATATGTATACTTGAGAACAGGAACTCCCCTTGGATACACGCCTTGGATACACGCCTTAGATACACGTCTTGGATACACATCGCCGTTTGATCGAACGCCGTTTAAGATGGTAACATCGCAAAACGGAAGAACGCCATTATTCCTGGGATAGATGGCCATTTGAACTAACATCGTCATGTAAAATAACGCTACCAAATGGAAGTACATCGTTATATGTGATCGAACGCCGTTTGAGTTGGTAACGTCGAAAAACGGAAGAAGGTCATCATTCCTGGATAGATGGCCATTTGAACTAATAACGACATGTAAAATAACGCCACCAAATGGAAGTACATCGTCATATGCGATGGCGGTTTTGGCGTTCCATACAAAGGAACCAAAACTCTTGGACTAGGAAAAGGACTCCACTTGTCCAACCATGTGACAGATGTGAAATTTCATGGCATCAACCCCAACATTAACTATTGTTTTGTCTGTGCAAAGGTATGTTTATAGCTAAAGGTAAAATATGGTCACCTCAATGTGAATTTGACTTCATAATTAAAAAAATGTTTCTCTTCAAACTTTGCAATATTATTTGAAGATTGTTCTGGAACATACTGTATCCTTTCTAATATTCACAAACTTTGACATCAAGTGTGTAGCCAAAAATCTGTATAGCCAAGGGAGGGGGGGGGTGGCAATAGACAGCTAGCAACTCCAGTTGAACCCAGTTCACCAATTTAACTGGGTTAAACTGGTTCCAGTTGGTTTTGCCCAAATTCCATATTAAACCAACTAGGTTAAACTGGGTTCTACAGCTTTCAACTGGAATTACTAGTTCAACCAAGTTGAATTTGCCCAAATACCATATTAGATTGACTGGACTTAACTGGTTTTCAACTAGGCTCTAACTGGAATCCAACTGGATCCAGTTGAGCCCAGTTTAACTGGGTTCAACTGGAATTTGAACCGTAGAGACTACCTAACCATAGTGTCATTGGGTGTACATGGAATTTTGGCCAAAAATAATTCCTTAGTTCTGGAAATGGTGCTTGCAATGAATTATTAGAAGCATTAATAAAAATTTGAAGGTTTTCCATATAAGAATAGAATTACTAGCAACCCTCCCCCCAAAACATACAAACAAAAAAGGACTACAAATACCCAGAACTATGTGCCAAAGAGAATTTGTATAGCATTTACTTCTGCCCCATTTTTTGAAGGAATAAGAATCCTGTATGCAACATGTGTCTAATGTTTAAAAGAAAAAAAAACTTCATGAATGTACAGTATTTTATTCTTGCATTTACTCTTGCAGGTGGTCCCCCAGACTAAGTGCTCTAAATTGCCTTACCATCCAGTCCTCAACAAGCTGAATGGATCTGTCATAACCGCTGAGTGCAGTTGCATTGTAGGGTAAGCACAATTTAGTAGACATTGTTCCATATTCATCTATTGTATCAGATGATGGGGTGCAAAGGCGCCCTCTCCCCACTCCATCCTATTACAGAGGGACATGCCAAAATGAAGGTTGAGGCCAAAAAGAAACGTTTATGTTGCAGATACAGGCTTAACCCTTTACCATTGTTTGGGTCTTTTTGGACCCATACGGAGAGCAGGACTGTCACCCATCTTTACTGTTTCACAGGGAGCTCGAAACTGCGAGTGACTACCCCAAAATTCGGCCACAACAACGAGAGACAATAGTTTAAGGTCACAGGGTCAATAGTCTACGGAAGCTGATGCGGGGGCGTGCTACGTCCGCTTTTCCGCCCACTCCCGAGGCGCACAAATATGCCCCGATTGGAGCACAACGGTAAAGGGTTAAGTAGTACAGCCCTTTTCTGCTTCCTCCTTTCTTCATTACCCATCATGGAAAAGTCATCATGAAAAATAACAGTTACAACAACTTTCAATCTGGACAGAAGGTTAGCAATTTGGTGGGTAAAACATGTGCTATGTACTGCAAAAATCCTTCTATGCTCAAAGGAAAATGCTCAAATTTCAATATATTTGGATCGATAGAGCTAAAAACATACAGTGCAATTAAAAATTTTGGAAAAATACAAACTAAAAAGTAATATTCAGTTTATAAATATTTATTTTCTCTCAATGTTGTAACAAGCCACATAAGACAACTAAAATGTTAATTAAAAAAGAAATGCCTTAGTGGAAAATATTTGCAGACAATTAATTTCATCCAACCAAGGACTTTATGAGGTACAGTATTAATTGTAGGATCATACATTGAAGTAAATTGACAAACTTTCAATTGTTTTCTTCACAGACTACAATCAGGCTGCAAACACATTGCAGCTGTGCTTTTTTCTCTTGTAGAGACTGTGGAAAAAGGCCTAAATAGATCCTCAACATCTCAGAAGGTAGCATGGGGGCAGCCAGCAAAGGGAAACTATCATCGTGCTGTACCTGCTGAGGGTCTGCAGATTTTAAAAGTAAAAAATAATGCTGAAAATCAAAACTTACATAATAAAATATATCGTTCTCACATTGATTCACGTTCTGTACCTAATCGTCATTCAAAATCCTTGAGAGAGTATAATTTTGATAAGTTGGCAGATATTACAAATGGTAACTGTGGCATTTTATTATATATTGATCGTTGTACCGATAAACACAGACAAGTTCCCTGCCTTAATGATGTTGCTTTACACAAAGAAATAACCACAACAGTCTTGCCATTCACAGTTTCAGAGGCAGTTGCTAATTCTAACAGTAATTCACCTGATTTCCATGAACAAATTTTTAGAAAGCTCCTTCTTGATGAAAGCCAAAAAAATCAAATTACTTATAACACAGTACAGCAGGCATCTTCTAGACTCTGGCACAACCATAGGGTTGGCCGTATTACATCCAGCATTGCTAAAACCTGCATTGATACTGTAGTAGGCAGCCCGCCTACACACTTAAGTAATAAATCTCACACTGCTTTAGCAAACATAATGAGTTACTACGGTAGTCCAACCTCTCCCTCTTTAGAGTGGGGGAAAATATGGAAAAAATTGCTATAAAGCATTACATAGCTAATCACAGATTATTAAAAAAGCATTAAGTGCTTTGTGAGAGTACTGGTTTATGGATAAGTGCAAGTCACCCATATATTGCTGCCTCACCAGATGGAATCATTAACTGTCAGCAGTGTGGAAAAGGATTGGTAGAGGTGAAAAATCCATATAAATATCGCAAAATGGTAATAAGTCAACTCTCTGTCCAAAAAGACAGTTGCCTCTTATTCTCAAATGGTCTCATTCAATTAGACCAGAATCACAACTATTATTTTCAAATTCAAATTCAGCTCTGGGTCACAGGCTTTGATTGGTGTGACTTTGTTTTAAGAACCATGTCAAATACTGACAATCTTCATGTGGAAAGAATTCAAAAGGACCTGGGATTTATTGACCAAATTTTGCCAAAGTTAACTTTTTTCTTCTTTCATGGAATTGTGCCAGAAATTCAACACCAACATGTGTATGCAAAAGTAATTGAAAATGCTGTAAGGAAAACAGTTGATAATCTGCTCTCAATTTTAGACAAGTCATCTGAAAATGTTTACATAGCTTTCCCATGCAGTAAGTGTGGTCAGGAATGCACTCAAAATCCTGATTCATTTGATTATCAGAGCATTGCCTGTGACAATTGTGAGAGATGGAGCCACTTTTCTTGCATTGGTTTGTCAGGAAAAGAAGATTTTCTGAGGAAAAGAAATGCTCCTTGGAATTGCAATTCTTGTAGGACTGGCAAAAGGCGCCGCCTTCTATGAAGATCAGTGCATGGTAAATTATACATATGAAACCAACTTGAACCAGGAAATTTCAGCCCCCAACAAAGAAATATTTGCCATTAAATACTATGTATGCTTTTTAAGCATATCAAGTGACTTAGTTTACAAAGTTAGTGTTGGAACAGAGTTATTATTGGGTCAACTTTGAAAAGGAATACTCCCAATTAATTATTTGTTCATGAATATTCACAATAAAAGTAATGTAAATGCTGAACTGATTGTAGCTGGACAGCAAGAAAAATATTTTGTAAAAATATTTGTAGGTACCAGTCACTCAGTTTGAGAGTTAACTCACCATTTGGTCCCAGCACTCCATCACCACCTTTGTATGTTTTCTAGGTGGTGGTATGAGAACCCTGTTTAATTTTTTTGCTTAGTCATGAGAAGTTGATTCCACAGAAAACAGTCTTACAATCCAATAGAAACCCTCAGAAGATGTGTCTAGTCATTAACCTAGCACAACAGGTGCAAAGTCATTATGATCTCTTTTTTACTTCATTGTCCTCTTTCACTTAAAATTTTCTTTGGTGTCAAGTGGAAAAATTTACTTCAAGAGAGAAGTAAATTTTCAATAGGATGCTTAGTGCTTAATGAAATTGCTGCTACATGCATTATTTGATGAAACTCTATCATAATGCAGGGTCCTGGGTACATGATATTTTACTGCATCCAGGTGGGTTGCAGAGGTACTTTGCTCCTGACTCTCACCTAACAAATTGTACCAAGTAAATTCTACGATAGGAAATAGGGGAAATGAAGTCTCCAGTAAACCTAGGGATGATTTAGGCCTGGTTCGGGCCTGCATCAGTCACACTTACCTTACCCATGCCTATTTACTTCAAGGGGGATGAAAGACTGTACTGTACATATACCCTATGACTGTGCTGTCACTGTTAGTAACATTCTCATTGACTGTTATTAATACTCCCATATTCCCCAGAAATACTACACCATGCCCAACCTGAAAACCTTGTTTGAACAACAGGTTCTTCCCTTATTCTTGGCTTTCTCAAGGTAAGTAGACTTCATAGCAATTTCTGACATGACTCCTGCCTTTGCTTTTTTCTTTATGGAAAGTGACCCCCTGTTACCCTAACTATGTAACTTTTCCTATCTTGGTGACATGATACAAGTTAGTGTTGGTGTGTCATTAAACCCCATCTTACTAACAAATTGAACTGACCATCATCTATTAAATGCCCACCCAAGACCGTTATACTAACTCATCTCACAACTGGCGGTTGTCAGCACCACAAAATGGAGCCAATCCCTCCCTTGTGCGCTGGGGGTGTAGAATCTGCCCACCGTATTTCCTGCCTGTCATAAGGAAACTAAGGGATAGACTTGAACTGTTTTATCTAGATGACACTATGTAACATATTTCTGTTGGTGTGTTGTTAAATCTCATCTAACCATATATAGATATATATCATAATGAACCCAGCACAGGAAAATCTTGAGAAGTTCATAAAAAAAAGTAGCAGTGAAAGACAAGTCTTCCAAATTCATTGTCAGACTTGTACAATTCATTGCCAACTAAACCGTCAGTTCTGTGGAATCATCTTGGCATGGTCACGGTAGCGGAGGGTGGTGTGATCGTCGATAACTGAAGTGGACACGACAAAAAATAACCCAAGGGTCTCGACTGGAGTTTTACTTCCGTGTGTATTCGTGAACTCCGTGAAAACTGTACAAATAAACTAACATTTCAAACTATAAGCTAAACATGTAACACAAAAAGGAAGAATTATACAAGTACAAGAAAAAAACGAAGACATTTAACATCGACTCCTCCTCTGCGACTCTCCAGCCTAACTCAATTACCCTAAAACTAAGTTACGCAGAAAATACATAAAGTACAAAAATACACGTACCTCCTTGGGCTCTCTATCACACCGTAAAGGTTTCTCAGGTAAGTAAAGTTTCGCAGGTGATGTTTCGCAGGTAAGTTTTCGCAGGTACGTGTAAATATGACGGAAAGGGTTGCCACACCCGTGGCGGTCTGCCGGCTGTATGTTGACTCTTCGGAAGCGGGTAACGGAGTGCCCTTCCCTAGCCTTGCAAGCTTTGGCTATAACAACTAAACAATGAGCGCATCTAATAATGGCAGCCACAGCCCGCATTCCTGAGATGAGCACAATATTTTCATGCTGATCCTCAGCATACTAAACAGTTAAAGTGCAGGTACTGTTACATGGCCCCTTGTCATTTTTCCCTTAGTAAAGCGCAAAAAAGATACATCGGGATATCTACAACTCGCAATTTATCATGTCTCTCGATACATCGCAGAATAAATTTAACATCGAGAGAACTACGCATCGCAAATAGACAAACCCTACAGAGTAGCCCAAGTGGTATGTTCATCGCAAAATTGTACATTAAAAGTAACTCATAATCACAACTAAGATACAAATGTCACATCAAACATGATTACATTAAACACGGCATAATAAAACGTCTATCGCATGGCAATACTTCTGTATATTCAATTCTTGGTCTCAAATTTCCATCATATAATTGTAAATTCCGTCATACCAAAATACATTTGGTCATTATGAAATTCTCAAATTCTAAAATCGAATGAATCGTATATCAAATATACATTTTCGTTATCAAAAATACATTCAGTAAATAATTCGCATATTAAATATCCCTTACGATGAATATGGCCCCTCATGATAGGACCAACACTCTTGTACGGTCACTCCTCTTTATTACCTTCAACAAGAAGAATAAGCTTATGCACTGGGCGTTCTAAAACGATAAGTGGCCCTTTACGCTTACCCTTTGAGTCAAGCTGGGAACTAACAACAATTTTAACCTTACGTACATAGCTATCCTTATCAACATGTGTCTCTACAATTCTGGCCAGTTGCCATTTGTTTCTTGATCTGTTGTCTTCTTTCATGATTACAATGTCGTTTATTTGCATGTTACGCTTAGGGGAAATCCATTTTTGTCTATTCTGAATGCTACACAAATATTCCTTTTTCCAGCGAGTCCAAAACTCATTTGCTAAATGTTGGACTCTACGCCATCTTTTACGTGAATACAGCTCACAAGACTCAAATACACCTGGGGGAGGTAGTAATATCTTTGACTTTTGTGTCAAGAGTTGATTGGGGGTAAGAGGTTGAATTGACCTGGGGTCATTTAGGGTGACAGTTGTTAGAGGACGACTGTTAACGATTGCTGTAGCTTCATACATGAAAGTCCTAAGACTGTCGTCATCCAACTGACTGCCTGAATGATACATTAGGGACTCTAGGATACTGCGCACAGTGCGAATTTGACGTTCCCACACCCCTCCCATGTGACTTGCATCTGCTGGATTAAATTTAAAAACAAAGAAGTCGCATTCCTGTTGTAATAGGAACTCCTTGACCTTACTTTGATCCATTTCATTAAGAGCCTTTCTGAGTTCGTTTTGAGCTCCGACGAAATTCGTGCCCCTGTCACAGCGCAGTTGCCTAATAGGTCCTCTTATTGCAAGAAAACGACGTAATGCATTAATGAAAGAGTCTGCACTCAGTGCATTAGATGTCTCAATATGTATAGCCCTGGAGGCCATGCAGGTGAATAGAGCACCATAGCGCTTTAATTCTTTCCGACCCTCTTTAATAAAAAATGGTCCGAAAAAGTCTACGCCGCAGTATGTAAATGGGGGTGCGGGTTCTAATCTGTCCTCCGGCAAGTCGGCCATTTTCTGGATTTGAGTCCTACCTCTCAATTTTCTACAGATCACGCAATTGTGAATAACCCTGGATACGGCAGAATTGCAATTAAGTATCCAAAATCCGTTATTTCTAATCTCATTCATAGTCATACCACGCCCCTGATGTTTAATCTTTTGATGAAAATGACGTATCAGTAAATCAGTTACGTGATGTCTGCGTGGCAGAATAATGGGGTGTTTTAGTTTGAAAGACACTTGGGCCCTCCCTATACGTCCACCAACTCTAAGAATGTCATCTTTGTCCACAAATGGGTCGAGACGATACAAGGGGCTAGACCTTGATAATATTCTACCTCTCTTAGATGTTTCACTGGGTACAAATTTCTGAGACAGAAGATCAAGTTCATCTCCAAACGACTTTCTCTGAAGAGACTTAATGATCTCTACCTCTGCCTGATGAAGGTCGTTTACCGTGATTTGCCTGTCTATCGCTGCAGACTGAACTTTCACCGTTGTACGGGATTTTAACCATGATTTAAGTTTTAAGCAATTTGAAATAGCTCCTTTGGCCTTACACCAATTAGAAATGTGTTCTAACCTTTCAGGTTCAAAATAGGAGTATTCTACGCTTTGGGTTGCTAGAGCTTTAACGGTTTTCAGTTCCGGATCATTTTGATCAAGTTCCAGAACTATCTCATCCTCTTGTAAAAAATTGTTTTTCCACAGAAACTTGGGTCCATTAAACCAGCTTAATTGTTCGAGCAATTCATCTGGAGTTAGTCCTCTGGAAGCTACATCAGCCGGATTGTCTTTAGTACTAATGTACTTCCATTGTTTAGGTTTAGTGTACTCCCGTATTTGCTGCACACGATTTGCAACGAACACTTTGAACCTTTTAGTATCATTTTGAATGTACCCTAAAACCACTTGACTATCCGTCCAGAAAAATTCTGTAACGTTATCGTACTCAAGTTCTGGGACTAAGAGAGCACTGACCTTGACAGATAGTAGGGCGGCTGTTAGTTCTAAGCGAGGTACAGTAATGGACTTCAGCGGAGTAACTCTAGATTTTCCCATAACTAAGCTACAGTAAACCTTGCCCTCACTATCTTCCAAACGCAAGTATGTACATTGTCCGTAGCCTGTTGTGCTCGCGTCCGAGAAATGATGGAGTTGGACGGATTTGATACCTACAAATTCCTTTGGTTTGAAGCATCGCTTAATTTTAAGCTTTTCTAACAAGTAAAGGTTGTTTCTCCAACGTTCCCAATGAAATCTAAGACTCTCGGGGAGGGGGCTATCCCAACCAGAGCCTTCACTGCACATTTGTTGCAAAATTTGTTTCCCGACTAATACAACAGGGGATATGAAGCCTAGCGGATCGTAAATTGAACTTACTGTGGATAAAATACCTCTCCTTGTAAGTGGTTTGTCTTGCAGGGAAATTCGAAATTGGAATGTATCCGATTCTACACACCAATAGACCCCTAGGGCCCTTTCAATGTGGGGTGCGTCATGTGACAAATTGATTTCTTTCATACCCTCAGAATGATCTTCGAGGGGAAGGGAACTCATAACAGTCTTAGAATTTGAAGAAAATTTGTGTAATCTAATACCGACCTTTTGGCAGAGTGATTTCGTCTTAAGTATCAAGCTAATTGCCTCATTGTTGGTAGGCAAGGACTTAAGTCCGTCATCGACATAAAAATTACGATGGATAAAATATGCAACTTCAGAACCATATTCACTCTCGTAGTCGGTAGCAGCCTGTCTCAATCCAAAATTTGCACAACCTGGGGATGAAGTGGCGCCAAAAAGATGAACATTCATTCGATATTCTACAGGGCTGGAATCAAGATTTCCGTTTTCCCACCACAAAAAACGTAAAAAGTCCCTATGCTGGGGGTTCACCTTAAACTGGTGAAACATTGCTTCGATGTCACACATGAATGCTATATGTTCTTGTCTGAAACGGCATAGAACTCCAATAAGAGTATTGGTAAGATTTGGGCCTTGAAGTAAATGATCGTTGAGGGATTGCCCCTTGTACTTGGCACTGCAATCAAAGACGACTCTCAGTTTATCTGGTTTCTTTGGGTGATATACACCATGATGTGGAATATAATTTACGCCACCATCATTACACATAATTTCTGGCCCGGGTACCCTCTCCGCATAACCATTGTTCAACAGGTCTTGAATGAACATTTCGTACCTAGCTTTGTACTGCGAGTCGGATTTTAGACGTCGCTCAAGCCGTTTCAAACGAAGAAATGCTAATTCTTTATTGTTGGGAAGCTTTGGCTCAGATGCCTTAAATGGCAGAGGCATTTCGTAATGACCATCTACTTCTTGGTGAATTCCTTCTTTCAACTTATTAAGAAATGCCAAATCATCCTGTGAATACGAATTTACATTGCGACCTCTCTCGGAAAAGTCCAGTTCAAACATTTTAATTACCTGAACTGGATCAATCTCCTTGATTGAGGACTGAAAACAAATATTAATTGTATTACATTGACCTTGGGCAATAGACGTTTCTAAGTCTTTACTATAGGATTTACGATGGGGGACCTCATAAGTAAGGACTCTATGACTAACGCCAATTAGGTCACAAGAACTTCCCTCCACTGGAGTTGGATCAATGATTCCTACAATACCCCATCCTATATCTGTTTTCTGCCCAAACGGACCATCATTGATGGGAGGTATAACTTCCCTAGGTAATAAAGCTTGAGGACAGTTGTACCCAATTAGAAGGCCTACTTCGCAATCCTGCAAGGGCATTAATTCAGAGGCTATTTGCTGTAAATGAGACCACTGAGAGGCCATCTCTGGAGTTGGAATATGTGATCTGTTTGCAGGAATCATTGCTCTTGAAAATGTAATCGGAAGCTGAATTTTTGTATGGCTATTGAATCCTCTTATCGTTAACCCTTGAAAACGTTTTGTATCGATGACTTGATTTTTAGAAACCATGGTAGATAATAACAACTTAGTCTTGGAACCAACGAGCCTTAATTCCTCGGAAACTTCATCTAGAACAAAGGTCGTATCGGACTGTGTGTCCAGAAGAGCATAGGTAAGTATTTCATTTTCAGGTGAATCATGATGTGAAAGCCATACAGGTACAATTAAAGAACTTTTGTGAACTTCCTTAGTACCATTCAGATGAGTGACGTGTACATTACCACTGACAGAAGTAACATTATCGGTCTTAGACTTATCACTATTAGACTTTTGATCCGTCTTAGGCGCATCTTTATTAGACACAATATCGCCATGTAATGAAGTTGGGTGCCTTTTGCTACAAATTTTACACACAAGTCTATTTCTACATGCCTGTGCCATGTGGCCAGCTTTAATACATCCAAAACAAAGTCTTTTTTCCTTGATAAATGCCTTCCTCTCACCTAGTGTCCATTTGAGAAACAATGAGCAATCGTCAATATGATGTACTTGACTGCATAGAAGACACTTGACCTTAAAAGATCTAGACTTTTCACCTTTGTCTGAGTTCTCAACCCCTACCTTGGTGGTAAAGGCAGTCGAACTAGTGTGTTTGGCTCTTCCACTTTTTCCTGCTTCTGCCTTACCCTTTTCACCGGCAGACTTACTCTTCAAGGCTTGAATTGATACAACCGGATCGCAGGCAATGTTTGATTCCCTGATCATAAATTGTATGAATTCCTTGAAAGGTGGGAACCCTTTGCCGTTCTCTTTCCAGTCAGATACCTTTCTCCCCCACCTTGTTATTAACCAGTCTGGTAATTTAGCCAGCATTTTTCTGTTTTCTCTAGGGTCATTAAGTACATGAAGGCTGCCTGTAATTTGCATTGCTGTCTCGCATTGCCTAAGGAAGTCTGAATATTTTCTAAGGGCTTCACCATCACGAGAGGGGATTTTCTGCCACGAATCCAGTTTTTCCCGAAATGCATTAGCAATTACAAAGGGATCTCCATATCGCTGATCCAATAATTTCTTTGCTTCCTCATAAGCATCCTCTGTACATACCAAAAAGTACCCTTCAACAGCATCCTTTGCTGAACCACTGAGATATTTCTTAAGATAATGCATTCTCTCAAAGGATGGAATTTGTTTCTGGTCAATTAATCTATCGAATGCACTCTTCCATCCTGGATATTTTAGGGGATTGCCACTAAAAATGCCTGGTTCAGGGGGTGGGAGACGATTTAGGTTAATTTTGTCAGCAAGGGATTTAACAAAATCCGTTGTCGCGTTGGTCTGAGTACTGACAGGCTCTCTAGATGTGGGCCTGGAAGTGCTAGGTAACCCAGCATTGCGATAAATCCAAGTACTTGGAGTATTTGCTCCAACAGTTGAGAATTCATGAGCAGAATTTGAGTATACACTAGGCAAATTAAAGCCTGCTGTGTAGGCAGTTTCTCTAGAGGTAGCACGCGTAAAACTTGGGAGTGACTGTACATGTACCGGGTCAGAGAAAGATACACTAAAAGGAATTCTGTAAGCAGTTTCTCTCGAGGTAGATTGCGTAAAACTAGGAAATGGTTTTGTAAAATCGGGGAAAGATACACTAGACGGAATTTTGTCCGTCGTAGGAACGTGAAAATGTGATTCTAAAAAATCTGACACAAATTGTTCCTTGTCTTCGATTAAGTTAAATTTGTCAGCATCCAAAGTAACATTTGTATCTGCTTTCACAAAGGCATCTACTTTAGCTTCAGCAATATCAATCTCTTTTAATGTCTGGAGCCTTTCCAAACTTGCCCTTTGTTCAGCTTCTTGATCAATGTACTTAAGTTTTGCCTTTAAAGCAGCTGCCTGGGCAGCGGCCTCTGCCCGTTTCAAAGTATTAGACCCCTTAGAAGAATGAGAACTATTGGAAGACCGACGACTCTTAGCATGAATCCCACTTCCAGTTTCAGATCCCTTCTCAATTTCCTTGATACATTTACTTATTCTTTTAAGCAGATGATAATTGTCACTCTCAACGGTTTCAAAATTAGAATAAGCAATTGATTTATCTGCCTTAAGCAAGATCTCATTGTACTCTTCATTGGCAACAATAACCTCATCCATACACTTCTCTAACAAATCACGTTCTTGTTTCAGTGTAGATAAATCATGTGATTCGGATAACGTTCTCTCAATTCGTCCAGCTCGCCTTCGCCATGCAGAAACCTTATTCCTAAAATTCCTCTCTCTTTTCTCAATCTCATACCCCAGCCCCTTTTCGGTATATTGCTTCGTACGAGAACTAGAGCGTCCTTCTACTTCTTCCCCTCTATTAGCATAATCTTCTTGACCCCCCAGAGCTACGCCTATATCTAAGGGCACATTTAAAATACTCGTGGGTGGGTCGGAAGTTTGTGGGAAGTTTAATTCTGAGTCACTCATTATAGCGACAGGATATCCTGCAATTAATGAAATATCTGAATAATACTGCAATACGGCGGGGATAATTTCAGAACCTGACCTGGAGTAACTGAAACCTTTGTGATATCCACCTTCAATTAAAATACTGGTTATCGCAATTATGAAGAAAGTTAACTTGACATTTATGTAAATTTCCATTCGGACCTCGTCTCAATAACATGGACTAATCTCACCGAAGTTATTTTCGTAGTTGTTCCACGCAGAGTTTTCTCGCATCGGGCCGTAGTTGAATGGCTATGTTGAACGGCGCAAGGGCGATGCAAGTTGAATGGCACCTAGGAACGGGGCTGATGTTGTTGAGGTATGTCCGGTAGCGTCACCACTTTAGTAGACTTCGAGATAGGAGTTTTCACTGTAGCGGAGGGTGGTGTGATCGTCGATAACTGAAGTGGACACGACAAAAAATAACCCAAGGGTCTCGACTGGAGTTTTACTTCCGTGTGTATTCGTGAACTCCGTGAAAACTGTACAAATAAACAAACATTTCAAACTATAAGCTAAACATGTAACACAAAAAGGAAGAATTATACAAGTACAAGAAAAAAACGAAGACATTTAACATCGACTCCTCCTCTGCGACTCTCCAGCCTAACTCAATTACCCTAAAACTAAGTTACGCAGAAAATACATAAAGTACAAAAATACACGTACCTCCTTGGGCTCTCTATCACACCGTAAAGGTTTCTCAGGTAAGTAAAGTTTCGCAGGTGATGTTTCGCAGGTAAGTTTTCGCAGGTACGTGTAAATATGACGGAAAGGGTTGCCACACCCGTGGCGGTCTGCCGGCTGTATGTTGACTCTTCGGAAGCGGGTAACGGAGTGCCCTTCCCTAGCCTTGCAAGCTTTGGCTATAACAACTAAACAATGAGCGCATCTAATAATGGCAGCCACAGCCCGCATTCCTGAGATGAGCACAATATTTTCATGCTGATCCTCAGCATACTAAACAGTTAAAGTGCAGGTACTGTTACAGTCACCTTATGTTTTAGCCTGAAACAAAAAAAAAAAATTGCAGGTTACATATAACTATAAATGAAGTGGAACTAATACTGGCTGCAAATTAACAATTACTGCACAAACAATTAATGCAGCCTCCATCATGTCGATCATATTTAGCGCAATAGGTCCCTGTAAAAACATAAATTCCTTAATGTGACCAATTGCACGTTCAACATGGATACGAGAATTTGCAACTAATTTTGTCTTCAAATTTTCCCCCTCTGTAAACTGATTTGTACTTGTAGTGGTTCTAGTAAAAGGTGGTATTATTAATTTCACTTGGCGTTCGAGTAGCAATTCTTGAATGTTAAAACCCCTATCTGCTAGTATAATGTCACCTTCTTCCAACATGTCGATCAAATTTGTCATTTTTACCATTTCTTTGTCAGAAGCTGAACCACCTACTGGTTTGGAAATAAATGAAATGGTTCCTCCAGGGGTGATGCCTACTAGAACCTTGAGAGTAGGTGAAGATTTGTATTGGCTGTAAACATGATTATTTGAAATGGCTAATGAAGGCCTATGAATTTTAATTTCAGTGCAATCAATAATACACCTAACGCATCCTTCATAGCTTTTAAAACAAGAAGGATAGTATTTACGAATTTGCTCTCGAGTTGGCCAGTAAATGAGGTGCCCAAGTTCATGAGCTAGAAATGGTATCCATGTGGAGATTATTCGAGATACTGTGGTTTGTGAAATATTGAACCGAACAGCTAAATCTTGCCGATTTAAATTAAGTCTCAGCTTCATGAGTGTAAGAAGTAGTTCATTTTCTATAGATAAAATATGTTTTTGACCAGGTCTTTCATGATTAAGTAACTGATACTGTGTTTCAGAATTTGAATAATTATTGGCTCTGTAGTACCTCATATTAATAGCATGTGGTTTCACCTCATTTAGTAACCATTGAAAAAGGGCATAAGAAGGAAGTCCTGTATACATTTTAATGAGTTCATCAGAACTGGATATATGTGAAATTGAAAAATGAATATTAGTGGCAGAAGTTTCTAAATTTTGAATGGTTTCCTTTGCGTCTTCAAGTTGTTTGCCAGTCTGTTGTATGATGTCTTCCATCTGCCGGACTCTCTCTTGAAGCATGAATACAGTTGCCATGGCACATGTCATACAAGTCAGTTGATCACAATGACAGGTTGTATAAGTAGTGTAATCATGACCATTAATTTGACAAACATTGTTCACATTTGTGGCTTTAGATTTACCTTTGGAGGAAGTCAGCTTTCTCGATTTGGAAGGAGCACATGTTTGTTTGGCAGGCAGTTTTTCGAATTGTCTCTTTGTTGGCTCCCGACGAGCTGGAATTTTAGCCTTTGTGTCATATCCTGTATTGGAAAATTTGAAAATAATTTGAAACATTCAAACATTTCATTTTCTCTTTTCAAGATAGTCTACTTTTCACTTTTGGTACCAGAGGCAAAAAGAAATGTGCACAGATGTACTTTTAATGTATTGCACCACATTTAACAACTGTTGTTGTTAGAGTTTGTCAAATTTTATTCTTAAAAGGGAGAAATTGGGTTTGACAGTACAAGTCTCAATTTAGTGTCATTTGTAACAAACTGCCACTCATGGCATGTTTCTATGTATTTGCATCTTATTTTTTGATGAGCAATTTCAGAGAAAAGGAGGAAGTAATAATTTCATAGAAGAATTGCAGGTAGAAGTCTCCAAGAGAATATCAGTTAACAGACTGCACACTCTGGTTGTGAGAATAGAAAATGTGAAGTCTAGCTCAGGACTTTTGAAAATTTTTAATTCCAATACTATACTTTTGAGTACAATAAGTGGAAACTTGAAGTTGTCAAGTATTTGAAAACACAAGGAAAAAAAGTCTTACCTCTTAGGTATAAGGTAGGATGTGGGTCTACCTTGAATGGTGCCCCATGTTTAAAATGATTGCTGCAAACTGCCATCACTTTTGTCACTTTGTAATATTTATATCCCAGGATCTTGGTCCATTTTTTAAAATGTTGTGGTGGGCAGCTATGAAATTTTAGCTGCTGCACATGATCCTTTATGACATGTCTGAAAGGAAGTACATAAAAAGTAATTCTGGGTTAAAGAATTAATAGCAGTGGCAGCACCACAATGTCAATTAAAATTAGGGGAGAGCAAACTAAGGGCAAACAATTTTGAGGGGCAAAAAAAGGTATCAAGGGGTAAAGCCTCCCAGAAACTTGGGGTTTTTATCATACCTCTGGATGAAAAATCAATCTTGGGAGAGGTATTTACTTTCTTTTGGTTAACCCAAATCTAATTTGGGGTAGGGGAACGGGAAAGGCCTCCTCCCTCTCCCACACTAGTGCCACCATTGATAAAGAGCAGGGTTTTGTACTGATACACATAATTTTCAACATATAATTTCCTAATTTACAATGAGGAAATGGAAAGTTAACGTGTTATGTTGCAAGTTCAACAGATGTTCTTATATTGATTCAGTTGTATAAATTATAACCAAAATTCCAAAAAGGCAATCCCATTTTTTTCAATTCTAAAACATCAGTACTGTGTGAAATCTTTTTGAAACTATTAAATGATGTTTATCAGTTTATATTTTTGTATAAATATTTATATGTATTCTAGATACAAGAACTCCTTAAAGAGACATTACAACATAATATAACATTGAAAACAGTGAAAAATGCATTGTCTGTTTTTTTCTGTATGGTTTTGAAAAAAGGTATTGCCTACTTTGTAGTACTGTGCATTAGGCCTGCAGCCATTTGCAACCTGGCCTAGGTGTAACTTTAGTGGTAGCTAGCCTTTGCCAAAATGCAAGCAGCAGACAACCCAAATATTAGTGTACGTACCTAGATTCATCCATCTAAAAACTAACCTGATGCTCCTCATGTAGTTTTATCACAGTTGATATAAAAATAGTGTACTTTTTCATGTTCAAGTGCCACACTGACATTATAGTACTGCTGAAGGCCTAATCATGCAGTGGTATCCAAATCCCCTGGCATTCTTTTTGTGAGGCAATCATTTCACACAGTTGTCCACCACCTCACAGAAAAATGCTGTAAATGCCCCATGCACTACATAGCCTGTAAGGACAGTGTCCCTCCTGTTGGTGCATAATTTTAGTCCATAGACTAGGCCTAGGGCCTGGTAATAATTTAGCCTACCATCTCACATCCTCTAAAGCCCAAAGGAAACACTGATCATGAGTCTATCCCTTATCAAACAATATATAACTTACCTGTCCCCCCTCCCCTAAATATTTGAGCAACTCCCATTCATTTTAACTTTTGCACAGCAGCCTAACATTAGGATAGACCTAGGCTAGGCCTAGGCTAATGCCACTTCATGCATGACGTTAAAATGCCCCCTCCAACATGGCTGGCAAAAACAGCAATTTGGAAATGTCATTGCAGGGAAATTTGACATTTGGAGGAAAATTTGACTACTTTTGTATTGTTAACATTTGAAGTCTGGAAAATTTTGGTTTATTTGCAGGGAAATTTACATTTTTCCGCCCTGCCCTCCAATATCTAGGCTAGGCCTAGGCCCCTAGGCTAGGTCAATATACCATGAACATTTTATGGTAGGAACTTGTTAGGCCTTCAGGGCATGTAGGCCTAAAATTAGACATAAAGAAAATTTCATTTGTAGGTCTAACGTTAGGCTAGGTTAAAACACTCTCACTGTCTCAGTACAGCCAGTCTCAGTACAGTTCCTTTGCATGACTAGTAGTAGGCTAGTAAGTAGTAAATGTAATCTAACGTATGCCTAGGCCTAGTACTAGCAGGCCTAGACTAAGGTCCAATTGGTACAACCCTAGGCCTACGCCTATGGAATTTATTTGAAATCATATGTCATGACCAACCTTTCAGGATGCTTTCGATCATTATGACAACCAAACACTGCACACTTGTCACGTACCATGGCTCTGAACAAAGAAATGAAGTTAGAACCCTAAAATAGTAACTTATTTCAACTAACGTTATATACTAGGTCTAACGTTAAGCACCGTAACAGACGACAGGCTAACTTTTTGTCATTATGTTTTTTGTACTTCGCGCCACAGCAGGCTTGTTGGTCGGCGACGTTGCGGATCGGAATTTTCCTTCCCATGATGCTTCACGGTCTCCTAACTGGCATAAGGTCTGCTGCTGCGCTAGCGCTTACAGCCAAAACAAGCGCTAATTGGATTTGTCTACATCACGGACTTCATGGACAGAGCATACGGCAGTACAGTATAGTCTTGCTCAAGACTGTATTATTAGTACTACATTACGGTAGTTCCATATGTACAACGTCTGTACAAGAACAAATGTTAACACGCCCTCCACTTGGCCTCAAAATTTATTTCTATAAAGAGATACTCGAGCACGTACAGGCCAGTTGACAAGCGCCCTCATTTTGGATCCAGAGTCAAAATAGCGTGGAAAATAAGTATTATACTCACGTCTTGACCAAGACTAACGGCAGTATGGCACGGTAGATTGTCGCTACCGTACGTGTGAGAAAAAGCGCACCAAGATGGCTGTCTGCTATAATTTTGGGTGAAAATTTGGACTTGCTCAATTCCATTCTCGGCTTTTGCAAGAAAGTTAAAATATTTTTAAAATATGGCAAGGTAAGGTCAAAATCACTTCACGTATTGCAGATATATGACATTCCTCACCCATTCAAGTTTAAATTTTGTTTAAAATATAACAGGGTCGTCGTCAAATCAGACGATTTATAGGTTCACGGCGGCCATCTTGATGCGCCCTTTTTCTCTCAGTCGGTGGCGACCATGGGACGTACACGTTACTAGCCCGCGGGGCGGACGAATTTTTTCGTCCAGCTCATCGCTACGAAAAAATTAACGTCCGCCGGCGTTGGACACCAAATCTGTTCAACTGCGTAGAAAACTTACGGAAACTTCATTTACATAAGTCTACGTTGATTGGTTGGAGCAAGGCTATTAATGTTTATTTAACAGGCAAACACTTGCATCATTGTACAACAGTGCACCAGTGAACCAGTGGGTTCATCGTGTAAACAAAAAAAAAAAAAAACAGTGCACGGAGTCACTGTGGTCGACGTTATTCGACACTGCTATTGTGTGGTACCGTGTAAGCATACACACACAGTACAGCGGTTAATTAAGAACAACCGATCCCACCGCCACGGGGAAAGATAGTTCGATACTTTTCAACAAAAGATTACCGTTTTTAAATCCAAGTTTGATGAAAGGTGTTATTGTTTGAAAGAAGCTGTCTATGATCAAGACTTCCATCTAAATTAAAAGCTTTTAACGGACGTAATAAGCCTATGTTTTTGTTTGGTTCAAACGTCTTTGTGTTCAACGTAGCGTTGCCAAGATTTAGTCGTTGAGCACCGCCTACCTCAGGAATAGACCAATTGTGGTGAGTGCTCATGAATATTAAGACGATCAACTTTTGGGCTCATTGAACGGAATTTCTGACCATCGCCGGCAGGCTCTGAGGGGCGGCAGCCTAAAGGGGGCTGCAGCCACAGAGGCGCTACGCAGGCTAACACGTTACATGCTCTGTCCATGTATATAAGTCCGTGGTCTTTATGTACAGATTTGCCCGGTGTGCATGCATGGTTATCAGGGGTTGCATCATTCTTGAACCGAGCTGCTCACCGTTCTTGTATTATGCATCATTACGGAAGCGTAGAAGGGACATGCAAAAGAAAAAAAAATCTCTCAGCAAAATGACAATTTTCGTAGAACTGACATTTTGACGACTAAAATTAAGTCTTCAAGATGGCAAAAATCCGAAATTTAGCGTTGTAATTAACTTGTCAAAACGTTAAAATTCCAAAAGTTGTCATTTTGAAGAGTAAAAAAATCATGACAAAATGACAAAATTAAAAAAATTGTAACTTTGCTGAGTTGGAACATTTCGTCAAAATAGCAAAATTTAGAAAATTGTCATTTTGCCGAATTAGATCATCTCGTCAAAATGGCAAAATTCAGAATGTCATATTGGCGAGTTGAACATCTCGTCAAAATCGCAAAATTCAGAAAAATGTCATATTGGCAAATTAGGACTGTTTGCTAAAGCATCTTTTAGATAATGGGTTACTCAATCTAACTCAGTATGGTTTCCTACCCAGTAGGTCTTGTGTTACAAATTTGCTAAGCTTTCTTGAGGATGTTTCTTTGTCTCTCGATTCAGGTTCCAGTGTTGATGTCATTTACCTTGACTTCCAAAAAGCTTTTGACAAAGTACCTCTAGGTAGACTCATGGTAAAATTGCATAGGTTAGGCATCATAGGCAAGTGCGCTCAGTGGATCAATTCGTGGCTCAATGGTAGGTCTCAGAGAGTTGTTGTCAATGGAAATTTTTCTTCCTGGAAAGAAGTCTCAAGTGGTGTACCACAAGGTTCTGTTCTTGGCCCATTTCTTTTCTTAATTTTCATAAATGATATTGATAGCTCTATCACTTCCAGTATAAGTAAGTTTGCTGATGATACAAAGCTCTATAGGAAGGTTGGGGAAAAGGATGATTCCTTATTGCTTCAGAATGATCTGGATAGGTTATTTTCATGTTCTTAGACTTGGCAAATGTCTTTTAATGCTGATAAGTGAAAAGTCCTCCACTTTGGTTCGAAGAATCCCCACCATGATTATACTATGAATGGTACTAATTTGAACAAAGTGACTTCTGAGAAAGACCTTGGTGTAGTTATTACGGGAGATCTAAAGCCATCTAGTAGGCAGTGTGCAACTACTGCTGCGAGGGCAAATAGGGTGCTTGGGTTGATCAGGAGGAATTTTAAGAGTTTCAGTAAAGAAATTGTGCTAAATTTGTATAAGCAGCTGGTTACACCCCATCTCGACTATGCTGCACAGGCCTGGAGTCCCTTCTTTGAAAAAGACAAATTGCTTTTAGAGCAAGTTCAGAAGAGAGCTACCCGACTCATACCTGAGGTTAGAAATCTACCTTATCCCCAAAGGCTTAAGCTGCTTGGGCTTACCACTTTGGAGCTGAGAAGGATTAGGGGAGACATGCTCCAGGTATACAAATTTCTATCTGAAGGGAATCCTTTGTTAGCTTGCAGTTATTTAAAGGTCCAAAGTAATCCTCGGGTTAGAGGCCATTGTAAAAAGCTTGAAAAGTCTTTTGCTAGACTTGACATTAGGAAGTTCAGTTTCTCTCGTAGGGTTGCAGGCTTCGACAAATCCCCCGCCCGACAGCCCGGGACAAGTAAAAAATCACTCGGGCAACTACTGTGTTCGATGTTGCAGCCCGCCGGGCAAGTAGTACCCCAAGCCTTAAATTTTTGAGTTGCGCAAAATGGCATTTGTACTTTTAGACTTAAAAAATTATATGTACTCAACAGATTTGAATTGAATTGGACAAGTAGATATTTATGAGGGCAAGTAGATTGAGGAAACAGCTAGCCGGTCGGACAAGTACGAAAAAAAAATTGTCGAAGCCTGAGGGTTGTTAGTGAGTGGAATAGCCTGCCTGAGTGGGTTGTTAACTCCACATCAGTGCACCGTTTTAACGTTAATATTGACAAGTTCTTCCATGACTGTGGTAGAATCTAATCTTTCTGGGCTCGTTAGGTGTTGATGGTTTGCTTTTGTTTTGGGGGGTTTGGGGGGTTTGGATTACAGGGCATTTTATGAGGCCTTTTCAGCCCTCCTTTGCCCTTTAACCTGTTATGTTATGTTATGTTATGTTATGTTATGTTATGTTATGTTATGTTATGTTATGTTATGTTATGTTATGTTATGTTATGTTATGTTATGTTATGTTATGTTATGTTATGTTATGTTATGTTATGTTATGTTATGTTATGTTATGTTATGTTATGTTATGTTATGTTATGTTATGTTATGTTATGTTATGTTATGTTATGTTATGTTATGTTATGTTATGTTATGTTATGTTATGTTATGTTATGTTATGTTATGTTATGTTATGTTATGTTATGTTATGTTATGTTATGTTATGTTATGTTATGTTATGTTATGTTATGTTATGTTATGTTATGTTATGTTATGTTATGTTATGTTATGTTATGTTATGTTATGTTATGTTAGAAATTCTCGTCAAAATGGCAAAATTCGAAAAGTTGTCATCTTGCTGAGTAAGATCATCTCGTCAAAACGGCAATATTTAGAAAATGTCATTTTACTGGGTGAGAACTTTTCGTCAAAATGGCAGAATTCAGAGAATTGTCATCTTGTCGAGTTAGATCATTTTGATTAAACAGAGAAATTCTATGGAAGCGTTAAGGTGCCATCAAGTTAGGGAATTAGTCACGACATTATCTTTATATTTTGTAACAAAATGATGAAATGTTTACTTATTATTATCTTAACATTTTGCAGAAAATGATGAAATGCAAACTTACAATATTTCAACAATACAAAATTTCACAGAAAATTGATGAATTACGCATTTAACGAGTGTTATTAATTCCTCGTTTTGCAGAAAATTAATGAATTACTCATGTATACCAAATTTTTTGTTTCATAGTTATGTTCTTTTCCCAGTTTGGTGAGTTTATGGTACAATCAGGAGTGAAGGGGCTTTATGAATAAGAAGAAGAAATATGTGAACAGTGGAATCATTAAGAAATAAAATTATGCTAAAAAGTATTCCAAATTTTGGACAGTTTATTTTTCTATGCAAAATCTACATTCGGTCTTAGTATCGGTCTTGGACTTTGTCGGTCTCGGTCTCGGTCTCGACACCTTCTGGTCTCGGTCTTGGATATGCCGGTCATTTAATTCAACCCACATTTCTACAAACAAAAATAAAAATTTGGTGGAAAGGTCATTGCAATTTACTTCGGCCTGCAACACACAACTATAATTTTCAATGGATTTACCGTTTGCAGTTGTCACAAACTGTTATTAGGTTGTGCCAAAGTAAAGGCCAAACTTGGCGCGGCGGCTCTTTGTAGTAATCTGCTTGACCCGCGCTTATTCGCGACATCATACCCAGTGTTACCATACGCTTGTAAAAAACAGCGCTTAGTACGGTTGGGTTCGATTCGGGTGCATTAAAATATTTCGCATCCCATAAAACTACATTCCAGCGGCACGTGACCCTTCAGTTGCGTCCGTTTCTACTCGCGCGTTTCCGTTGGCGCAATCCTTCCAGCTAAAGCTTAGGATTTCGATGGCTTAATCATAGGCGTACGGGAGCATTTCAGTTTGGGGGGCCAGAGGATTCTCTGCCCGAAAAATGTAATTCTGCCCGAAAGACTATCTAAGCGGAGCGCCACCATCGGTTGGCGCGTAGCGTACAGAAAATTTTGAAAAATCGCAAACCCCTCAGACAGCCGGAAATGGCCTTTCCCAGGCTTATAAGCAGAATCAAAGCCGTTGATATTTTGAACTTTCGTTTGCAATAAAATTTTCACCAAAAATGAGCTTGCAAATCTACAAAAAGGTCAGAAAACTCCCAGATGAAATGTACCACTACCATTGGATGACTACATTCAGCTATAATCATTGGAAAATGAGTTTGTCTGCGCCAGTGGCGTAGCCAGGATGTGATTTTTGGGGGGCCTAGGTAACAAGTGGGGGGGGGGCTGGTACCCCCGAGGGTCAGGCACGGCAAGACTATCTAGGCGGAGCGCCACCATCAGTTGGCGCGGAGCGTACAAGAAAATTTTGGGCTTTAAAACCCCTCCAGATGGCCGGAAACGGCACTTCCCATGTGTTTTAAGCTGGATGTACCCAGCCTTGAAATACGAATCTCATGTCTGCGACTTCTCAAATAATGATAATAAAAAAATCAATCTAGGGAAAATGGTAATACATACACTTTTTAGGGACCGCCAAACTGGGCACTTCTGATCTGTGGCCTGGGGGGATGAAACTAAAGGGAACCGGTATCTCCCTTTCCCTTGAGAAAGATTGTAAACTTCAGAAGGACGTAGATCGCAAATGCGGCAATATTTGAATCTAAGCGGAGCGCCACCATCAGTTGGCGCGGAGCGTAGAAGAAAATTTTGGGCTATAAAACCCCTCCAGATGGCCGGAAACGGCACTTCCCACGTGTTTTAAACTGGATGTACCCAGCCGCAAATGCGGCAATATTTGAATGGATATCAGCTTCCCCAAGGCAGTACCTTACCCTTTAACAGGAAAACCAATAGCAGTTGTGTCCCCCTCTGAGAAACTTTCTTTGCGTTAGATTTCCCAGATGAAAAATGGTGCTATGTTTGGCAAAACTTCGAACTGATTATTGGCCTAAGTTTTAGGATTTTCCTTTTTGGGGAGCATGAAAAATATCAAAATATTTTTAGTTTTTGTAGAGATTTTAAAAGGGACATACATGCTACGAAAGAAACAATGTGCAAAATGGTGCAGTATTTGTTCATCGGTACATTACGTAGTCAAAATTAAAATACTACGAACACATCTCTCAATTGCTGTTTTGATTACAGCAATGCCCTTTTATATAGTGCTTCATCCAGTCCTTGCAAAATCGTTGTGCTAAGTTTATTTTCTCGGCAGGTAGATTAGATAGCCCCAAACCTCTTCTACGTGCCCTTCACTGGTTACCTATTCGCGAAAGAATCCAATTTAAACTTTGTTTATATGTTTACAAATGTTTGAATGATTTGGCCCCGGCTTATCTCTCTAATATGCTCCAAAGGAAAACCACACCTTTATCTGGTCCTGATGTTACTAGGTCTGCAATGGACGAGGCCCTACTCCTCATACCTCCTTCCAAGAAGCGAGTAGGTGAGGGGGTCTTTTCCATTGCAGGTCCTATGTTATGGAACTCTCTTTCTTCTCACATACGGAATTCCAAATCTGTTGCGCTGTTCAAAAGACACCTTAAGACTTACTTATTTAGTTGATTGTGTTTGGCTCGTATTATTTTTCTTGGTGTCTTAGCGCATTGATCATATGGAATTTGCGCTTTATAAAAGTTTGTATGTATGTATGTATCTAAAATAATTGAACCGCAAAGCAGAAGTATGGATCATGTGGGAAACACATGAATCCGGACCTTGTGGACATTTTACAAATCCCCCGGACGCCAGTGCCAACTAGTAAAAGAGAGGACTTGTCGAAAAAAATCGTCCTACAGTGGCACTTGTCATGGGCAGGAGTGAGGCACGACATAGACCTACTTGTTAAGGATGGAAGGGAAGAATTATCCGAAGGCAGTACCTTACCCTTACCTGCTTACGGCATATTTTGTGTATGATAAAGTATTGGAATGGTCGTGTAAGAGTGGACTCTAATGTAAGATTGCCTTATTTTCAGTAAATCAATCAGCCATCCGAAAGGCAGAAAAGGTCTTAACCTAACAAAGTCACATTTAAGTTTGTCGTCGAGACTTTCGTTTCATCTTCGAAGTTAAATGCAAATAACGACAGTGCAGATCACAAACGGTATCTAATTTAGTGAAAGTAGGCATTTCGAAGTTATTACTTGATTTCATACGTGCGCACAAAATGTGTTTTACACACATTCATCTATGTTTTTTTTTTTTAATTTTTACACATTTTATTTATTTACTGTTTTGAAGGAAATACTTCAAAGTTTATTTCCGTTCAAACATTTTTTTTTTAATTACTTTATCAGGACGCAAAAAATCTGGGGGGTGGGGCCTGAAGAAAATCTGGAGGGCCTGGCCCCCCACCCCCCCCCCCCCGTGGCTACGCCACTGGAACTTTGCGCGTTCTACAAACTATTTTACGGTTTTGGCACACTTGATCCCCACAAACCGTACCCATTAAATAAAAACAAACGTGGCCAAATCATCGGCATAGTCGCATAGACTCCTTTTGCCTCAGGCAAGGGAATACAAAACTAAAAACGAAATGAAATCTTCACGATACCTTTACGTTTTTCTCATAACGGGATAGTTTAGTTGCATGACATTTACGATGTTTTCTACTGGTAATCAATCGTACGTTTCAGCCTTCTGGTGACTATTGGTGATTGTCATTTAGTAATATGGTGCGTCACAAGATGGGTTTTGATTGATTTATTCGGGCAAAATTTTGGGGACTGTATACATCCTCTCTCCCCTTGTAATCTGGCAATTAAAAATATCCCAGAACTTTTTTGCAACTTTTGCCCGAATATTGTGTCATTTCGGGCAAAGGTTTGCGCAAGAATATGAAGTGAGGCCGACGAAAAAATTTTTTTCATAAGCTGCCCGAATGTGTCGCGAATTTTGGTGTTTTCATGAAAATTGTACCGTGACTATGATGCTTTTTTATTATTTTTTCGGCCAAGTGTTTGAAGGAATTCGGGCGCGCCTAGGAGTTTTCTGTGTAAGTAGAAACAAACCAGGTTTTAAGACTAAATCGGCTGCCCGAATTTTTCCAGATCCCTGCCCGAATTTTAGGTCTTAATATATTTCGGTGATCCCGAGGTCAGCTTCCCAACTGTAATTCTACGCTATATTTTCTGCCTCAGATATTATGTGACCTTTGGCGTCCGCTATTGTGCTTATACACGTTTTGTTTAGTCTATATCCGAGGCCTACTTCCATGGGTATTTGTTCACCAGGCTCCCAGCCATGGGTCCTTGGTTCACAGGCCGCATATCGATACCGACTGATAGTTACGAGTGGGGTGAGATGATTTTGGCTGCTTGCTCAGTACTGTGTGGTAAAATTCAGAGAACTACTGGTGACAGATATGGTGATTTAAGTTTGATAATCGTATTCAGTTTTAGTTCCTCTTTATGTTCCAAACCCTCTCTTGTCTCTTTAACCTTTCCATTCCCTTTACTTTTAATGCCCCGTCGCTACCCCGACTATATCCACAAAGATTGGGGCAGTGGTTAATCATGGGAAATAGATAGAATAGACTATCTTTTTTTATTAGCCTCTTTCTACGCTGCAATAAACCGTACTTAATGAAGAACGATGTTTGCGAGAATTGCAATGTTTTAAAATCACACGTATTTATACTACCGGGAGATACTCATTAACTCTTAGCCTTCAAAACGACTGATCAGTGATCAGCACTTCCGCCCCTCCGAGTGGAGTCACCGCGCCATTTTAAGTTTGGGAGTTACGCTATGTTTATAATATCTTTGTTATGTATGAAAAATAGCGCCTTCATTCCGAACACTGTCAGTCAAACCAGACCGAAACTCATGATAACTCCTTAGTCACTGATCACACTGTTCAGTACATAGGAACATTTATTTGTGTCTATTAGTCAATTGGCGGCAGTTGCATATTGATACATATACTGTTCGTTTTAACTCATTCACTTTTTTGTTCCGCACTGGTGTATAACAACAATATGAGCATTCATTTTCGATTTTATTGGATTCAAAATTTTCCGCGTCAAATGTGTATTCTGACATCTGTCCTTTTCATATGTCCAGGTATATGTGACCATGTTGCATCAACGAATTTCATGTTTTTATTTCCGTTCTGGGATATTGTCAGGAAATTGTTAACCTCATTTTATAATGTGAATTTTTCGATAGCTCTTTCCACGACTTGGCACAACAAATTTATCGGTGAGAGCGTGTTCTTTGACTGCAACATCACCGATGCAAGTACAGCATGTTGGCGTAGAAACATGAAGGATCTGGTTGCAGGAAAGTTCGACTTACTGCATGACAATGCACGTGTGTCACCCCTCAACTACACCCTTACTGTATTCCCAATCGATTTGGAGGATGAAGGGATTTACCAGTGTCTAAAGTTTGACACAGTAGTCTCGGCATATTATCTTCGTGTGACATGTAAGTAGATATAACGGGATTTGAAAAAATAAAGGAAATAATTAAGAAAAAGCAATCTCACAAAAAACAAAATTTCGAACTGCATCCTATACACAAAAGGACCTTTGTAATAGTTTTATATCTAATGGACTCGAAAAAGTATTCGACGGAATAGGGCTACTAACAATATCAATAAAAAGTAATCCATTACAAAAATTTATCTGTATAAATCCATCAGTATCTTATTTTAAGTTGGAAATTTCCACCTGCTAAGGGTACAGTAAACGTGCAACACTATAAGGTTTGGTACTATAGTGCAAGAAAATATTGCTTGTCAAGAAAAATTACTAAATATTCGACCAACACTATACGTCTTGCGCTGATGGATCATTTAATTTGAGACAGTTGATCATGAAATTTGGGTAGAAAAGGTCGAAAAATAAACTTTTATGTACACAAAGTTAAAAAGATATAAGTGCATTTATTTGTGAAGTAGACTTATACGGTGGGTGAATGCGTAGTTCGTATTCTGGCAATATTTGTACTCAGTCTTAATATTTTAATGTACATGAAAATGTAGGCGAGGAAGACACCACATTTTCAACCATTTTCAACTTTGAGCAAACACATGTTGCATCCGATCGGCAATGGTATAACCTACTATTATTTAAACGTTATACAAACAATGTTTCGTCTTTAATGTCATGCTGTTCAAATGTGAGCGGAACGGATCCACTAACTGTACATATACCCTATAAGCAAATTTAAACTAGATCATTCCTACATTTTAAAGTCAAATAAATAGAACAGAAGAAAAATTGTCCGCGCGAGGAACCGCGAGGAGACTGGTTTTAACTGATATTAATTCAAGATATAAGCACGTTCAACTTTCAAGTTAATTTCTACCATAAACACATACAACAAAAACAGACTATGTTACAATATAATTAAGTATCGAACAATAGAACATTATGGAGAACTGGAAATGCTTTGTAATACTTTGAAAAACTTTGAAGCTGAATTAAACAGATTATATAGTTTACTAAACTTTAAGATGAGGTAGGGTAGAGGAATCAGAATAAGCAGGGCTTTTCAAGTCTGATCCCTTTTAAGAAAAGAAAAAATATAAGACAACTGGTATAACAACAAAACAACATCAACTAAGGAACACAGAGTAGATACAGAAAGGAAACAAATGAAATTGATGAAATTGCGGAACAAATTATGCACGAATATGCATTCGATTCAGCAGAAACAAAGCATTTATTTACAAGTAATATATGTTTCGAGGCAATACGTTATGTAATTACGATGATAATTCCTTAAGAAGAATACGAGCAATGGGCCAAACAGGTTTGAAAAAGCTAGCTAAATTTAACTAATGAAGTTTAGATATAACGCTTGAGTGATGTTTTAAAATGATGCAAGGATTTTGAGTCTTTTAATTACACTTGGAAGTTAATTCCAGAGGAAAGCTCCAAGACTGTGAATTTGAGATTGGTTCAGTTTTGGCCTAGAGTAATCTACATGTATAGAGTTTTTTTAACCGAGTGTTATAATTGTGGAAGTCGCAATGGTATGCAAAAAACGAATCAAAGCTTTCAGGTAGTAGTCCATTTTGAAATTTGTACATAAATATCCCGGCTCGATAGCTATAAAGATCGAAAATTTTTAGAATATTAGAATCCGTAAACAAAGGAGTACAATGAGTATTGTATGGGACACTATATTCCTAATAATTTTCCTTTGTAAGGAATGTTAATTATTTAAAATGGTCTTATGAGCGCTTCCCCAAAGTAACAAGCTACAATTTAGATGAAGGATTAAAGCATTATAAATCAAAACGAGTACAATTTTAGGAAGAAAACTCTTGGTTTTATAAATAATACCATTAACACGGGCTACTGTTTTAGTAATATGAGAAATGTGTTCTTTCCAGTTCAGTTTATTGTCAATTAAGATTCCTAAGAATTTTGTGTATGGCGACGGCTTGATAGAGGTGCCTCACAGGTGTAAATAAATATTTGGATCGTTGTGTCTTTTATTGTCAAAAATTAAAACTTTAGTTTTCTTAATATTTAAGGATAACTTGTTCGCATTGAGCCAATGTAAACTTTTAGTAAATTCCTTCTCTGCTTTAAAAATTACATTGCCCAAATTCTTATCTTGTAAAAGAATTGTTGTGTCTTTAGCGAAAAGAATAAAATCTGATATTTCGGATGCAGAATGAAATTAAAAAGACGTCGTTCACACATGAAGCTCCTATAGTATACATGGATATTTAAGTCTAAAAATTCTGTTTGAAGGTATTGCCTGTTTTTACTCACAACTGTTTCTCACACGCGAAATCAGTTACATTTTACATTTACGCCGTGTTCGTAACGCCAATGTTTATACTGTTACCTAAAATTCCCGTGTCAAACTACATAAGATACTTATCATGAGTATTTCACCCCTTCATAAAAAACATACATCATCCCTTCATTTATTAGACCGAAAATACTTATTCATTAGTCATCAGTCCTATCTAACTTACTAGTTATGCGACTCATTTTTCAAATTTCACTGCAAGTACGATTCGTTTTCAAGTATTGATCGTTATGAAAGTTAATTGCGGCAGTGTGTATAAATTTTACCTACTAAAATTTTGTAGCGGTGGGCACATTAGTTAACTCGTACAAGCACCAAGCAAGCCATTTTCGCCCCTCTGACCAAAATCCCTATAGCTCTGCCACTGCTTCAAGCTTACATTGAAGTAAACGACGCGTATACATAAGAGTGTATTTGTGACTTTTTTTGGTTATACTTTTAATATAACTTATTTTACTGAAATCTGTGAGCACGTGCGAGTAACCATACACATTCTTTATTCTTTGTTATATTAGCATTCAAGTTTGTTTAAGTCAATTAAAATAAGTTTTCATAATAGTCAAAGCCTGAAGTTGTATCGGAGGAAAGGAATGCATATTCTTAATGGTAATTCTCTCATTTGTACATTTATTGAAGAAGAAAATATGACCCTTTCTAACGTATTTCAAGAACCACGGCGGACAAGTTGCATAAAAGAAACTAGAACAGCAATACTGTTGTGAAGCTCACACAACTTCTTTTGTCTATTAAAAACAGGAACTCAAAGTTCAACCAAATTTTATCAGTTATCTGTTCCCTAAACCTCCTTACATTACAAAATTAAATGCAAGGAAGTAAAAATGGCTAAACATTTGTGATTTTGAATGTCAGTCTACAGGCTGATTTAGTTTTATGGTAGATCTAAATATCACTGCATATTTTCTCATATCATGAAAGCCTGGACTGTGTATTCTTCTAGGCATTAAGCAGTAAGATAAAATCAGTAACTTTTATATGGTGTACCTGTAAACTGCTCAAGTATTGCAAATTACATTTAGTTGCACCTACAAATCAACATGTAAACACTGCATGGCTCTGTACTGATCAAAATAAAACACAGAGACTCAAGAGGTTCCTACTTTACTGTGCTAATTGAACTCAAACAGTTTGGTATTACTTGGCTTGGCCAATTCATGATACATTGAACAGAACAGAAAGAAAGACATCTCCACAATAGATAAGTTGCAACAGGGTCTGTTGTAACTCTATCCTCACAGCCTAATTCTCTCCACACTAGCTGACCAGCTGATTATAAGACCAGGGAGGTGTTAATTTAACACCTCCCTAATGAGACCACTTTCACAAGCATACAGTGCCAGTACTGTAAATACATGTTTTGTTCAACCAGCTGTATCATCAAGAACCAGGTTAAATAGCCTGCATGTACAGTATGTGCAAGATAAGAACTGAACACACAACCAAGCACACTACTATTAGTGCAATAAAAAAAACAACTAACTGCTCAGCATGCAAAATGAACTCAGCCTTAAATAAACAGCTTTAAAACACAACTTAAAGTTCCTATATTAGAATGCAAATAGGTAGATATCAATGCTCTCCTCCAAAGCAATCATACACCAAAATTTCAGCTCTAAATCTCCAAAAATGAGGAAGAAGAAGGCTTTTGTTAAAAAGTTGACGCCATCTGCCCCATTTGATAACCTCACACATGTACTGTGTACATGTGTGAGCTAAAAATAGTAATTAAATGCGGTAAGTCCAAGTTAATTTCAAAGTGAGACACTAAAACATGTAAAGTAGGAATAGAAATTAAAGAAATGTACATATCGAACAATAGCAGGAAAGAGACTACAACTTATTTTGTCATTCTCAACAACATGTTAAAGTAACTAAAATGGGTGAAATTCAGAATGATGTACAGAAACTTAAAAAACAGACACACTTTGACAAGGGATAAGAGATAAGCACTTCGATCTTAGAGCTTAATTGATCAATATGGTATGTATTGAATAATAAAAGAAATGAATGACACCAATTGGGAGTAGAACACATGTAACTTTTCATTCTTTGCGGTTTATAATATTGGAAGGAATTTTTAGTTGTTAAGTATGTTATTACAACGACGAGCAGAAATATGTTTTTCTTCCCTCTAAGATGAAGCGCGATCGACTAAACAATTTCTTTCAACGACCATAGACCTAAATGTTCGCAAAACTTTCACTCAAAATACAATTCTTAGTTAATTCTGTAATTATACCATTTCACCTCATGAAGGCTGTGCAGACGTTGTGTAAACGCTGAACAAAATGTTCGTTGTTTTGAAATGTTGATTGCCATTAAATATTCAGATTGTTAGTACTGTTTACAACGCTGAATGTTAGTTTTAAAACCATGTTTTAAATGATTGCATTGTTTGAAACATATAACATGTTAGCTATAAAATCATGTTTTTAGCGTCTTGTCAGAGAAAGGCTGGATTGAACTAACATTTTCATAGGGTCTGCTTTCTAATCGACAAGCTCAATCATATATATGTTTATGGCAGTATGGGGCCACTTTCAATTGGAAGGCTGATCAGGATCCTTAATTTGTGTGCGTAAATGTATTGGTAAAAACATGTATCACGTTATATCATACTTCGAAAATTTTTACCCAAATGTTCACTACGTTTTACATGAATTTCAGCGAAACTAGAGTCGTCGCGCCCATTGAAGTCCGGGAACACCCCTCCGAAAATGTCAAGTTTGTCATAGACGTTTGTCTGCAAATGCATTTGATAACACTTCACATGACAAGATGAAGAGTTAACTGATGAAAAATATTGCTCCATGGAGTTAGGCCTATATGTTTACCCCTCTAGAATCATCGTGGTTCGTTCATTTTGCTGTGAAAGGCTGTTTCTCAGGGCTGTCAGCTCTCACGCAAGTTCTGTGTGACAGTCACTGTTTCGCCGCAATCTCAAACTGTCAAGATGCAGCTTGAGTTTCTCACGCAGTGTCTCATTCTGTTGTTTTTTGTTCCTAACGCAAACGAATTTCAAGGTGTTGTTTTCGTGCTTATGAACACGTGACAATTCCACCGTCTCTACCTTATGTAAAACATTTCTTGGAGATAATTTGAACACAAATCTGAAAAAAATTTACATGCTTTTAACTAATTCAATCCACGCAAAACAATCCACCAGAGAAGTTAACTGTTCTTGATAAATATCACTCAAAGGAGTAATGTTTACCCCACTGGCATGGTCGGTAATGGTTTTGTTGCAGAGTGCAAAGAAAATATCATATACTCTTGTTTACGAGTCACTTTAAAAATTGCCATTGCCGGTTGTCTGAAGGTTCGCGATTTTTAATAATTCTCTGTACAATCCAGGCCTACTGATGGTGGCACTCTGCTTTGATAGTCCTCAATGCAGTTACCACTTCTCAAGTGTCCCCCTCCTCCTCATGGAATTGATTTTTGTACTGTGCCCCCTGAATAGAGCATGGACATTCCAAAGGAGTTTTATTCCGTAGAAACTTCACGTTTGCATATTTAGAAAATGCCTAGCGACTCCACAAAATACTCTGTAAAAACTTATTTCAAGTGTCTTTAGGAATAAATGAATGTATTTTTGAAAGTCTTCAGCCCTGCCAAAATATTGTGTAAAACAAAAACGTAGAAATTCTTAGAAGTTTTCTCCTACTGAATTCGATGAAACTAAAAAAAAATTCCTGTATCTGTAAAACTAGAGGAAAATGAGAAGTAAGAGCAGAAGGATGAAAGTAATTTGAATTTTATTCTTGATGCAAAGGTTGAATGAACCACTCCTTGGAAATGAGCCGCTCAAACGTCCTTAAGCTGAAATGCCTAATTTTGTCTTCTTCTTTCTTTGAATGCATGAGTGATTATTTGTGGTTCTTCAGGGGCAGAAGAAACATAAACCATATTCATGAAACATTTGAAACATTATGATGGGTACCTTCACAATTTCTTGTATTTAAGGTCATGTATTAAGGTAAATTTATGTTATGTAACATATTAACATTATGTTAAACAGTAACTGCTTTAAATGGGAAATGATGTCTTCTTTTATGTCTCTTCAATTTTTCAATTACATCTAGGACAGCTTGATTCCATCTTCTGGTCTGCTCCTCCATCAATTTTTTGTAAGACATGGCAGATGGAGGTGGACATTGTCTACATGGCATCTCCATGACTACTTCTTACAGTACAGTTAGGTTCTTGGGATAAAAGCAACTCAAATTCTGAGCCAACACATTGCAGACTATATATGGCTATTTGAAACAGTCTTCTGGCAATGCTGAGTGGTCTTTGGTGACCAGCACTGGGCAGGGAACACCTTGTCTTCAATTGGCTCTTTACTACATGTTATCAAAGACTAGATTATAGCTACTGTCACTCAACCCTTCTGATGTTACAAGTCTGGTTTTTAATTTATCTTGAAAAACATCATGTACACAGTACACCTAATACATAACAAGATGATTCTAGTTGGGCTGGCCAGCATGTAAACATGGTACACCTAGCAGTTGGACTGTGTCAGGGATAAATCTCTACAGCTAGTCTATCCCCTTATATAAAGCTGTCATGAGGACAGGAATCAGATACTGCATGTACTTAATGTATCATAAATGTGACCAGTTTGTGTAGGACAGTAGCATAAGCAATTTAGGGAAAGTAGGTATCAGATGTCTTTCCTACCCACGTCCTCAATCCCTCTCTCCCTTCCCTTCCCTTCCATCAGCTTTCCTCTCTCTCCCTCCCAAGCTGCACTCCTCCATAAAATTTGAAAGTAAAAAAGTACTGCAAGAAACTTCACTAAAACATCCATTTGATAGTATGCTGATTTGTGTACATTTAAAACTGTCATTATTCTAAATCATAACAAGCCTTGTGTGAGCAAATATCATATCTCTTCACCACCACTCTAGCTTGACCACTCCAGGAAAGGAAACTTGTGGCGATAGCCAAATAGCAGTTCTATGGATGAACAGTGGCCCTACTGTATGCAAGTGTCCTTACACACAGCAAGGAGGGCTCTGTGTAATAGATAGTAAAACTACTGAAGGATAAGTAATTACAGTGGCTGAATGGGAACTCATGGTGTGTACACAGTGGACACAGGCAATTACAAAAATAGGCCTACGTGCTAACAATTCCTCCACTGGGATCTTGTTTCATGTAGACTTTTGCCTTGAGGCAAAAAATTATCAACATGAGGCAAAAAATGATCAAAATGGCCAAAAATATCACTTTTTGGGGGTTCATCATGGTGCTAAAAGGTAAATGTGTTGCATTGCTAATATGACACCTGTACAGCAAATTTTAGAAAAATCCACAGGTAACACAAAGGCTGAAACCTTTTGAAGGGAGAGGCAGACATTTTGTCCTTCTACAGTATAACATAAGCTCTACCCACTGTTAGTGGGTTGAGCTAATAATTACATCAAAAGCCTGGTTCACCCCTGAGGCTTATAGGGTGTTCCATTGAGCTTGTGAACACATGCAGTGAGAAGTGTTCCCTTGGGGTGCACTGGTTCAAAATGGCAGATGAGGCGAAAGATGATAAACGAGCACTTCTCTTTCATATTTGGCCTCTCAGCCAACAAAAATGATACCTAACCCATATAAGTTGCAAATGCAAGCAAGCAGATCTTATTTTGCTAATTGATTTTGTTGATGGTTACTCACTATGATTGTTTTGCCAATATTTTGATGGTCAATTTGCCTGTTCGTCTAACAGTTGCATTTTACAGACACGTCGAACACACCCTGCCTATAATTGCTCACGTTCAACAGTGCATAGCCATCCATTCTTACCAATGGAATGCTTCTCATAAGCAGTGAAGTGGTGAAAATGCACCACTTCACCACTTTACAATCTCAATGAAATGTGGCATTAGATATAAGAAGAAACGTCCAAACTTCATCAAGTTGCAATCCAATTCCAAGCATGCAATGAACAATCACTTCCAGCTGAAAGGACTAAGTGGGGGTGTTCTTCATGCCAAATATGAGCTGTCAACCACATTTCATACTCTTGTAACTGACTACTATGTCCATCATGAACAAAAACAGGTTCTTTTACTTTACATGTGAAATCTTCCTTTTCAAATGATGAAATGTCATAGATCCTCACACAGTGATCCCTCCCTGAAAGTCAATGACAAAACATGAAAGAAATATGTGATGTAGTATACTAAGCATTTCTTAATTTTGTTCTATGTTTGAGATAAGAACTTAAAAATTTTTTTTTAATTTTTTAATAAAAAAAAAATGAAACGAAACATTGCTCCCATATTAAACTTGCCTTGTTGGCACTTTTCCATTGCTGCATTATTTCAACTATCACATTGCGGCAGGTGATATTTGCTACCAAATATGCTGCACAGTGACACTAGAAACACATCCAAAATTTATATCCTTTACAAAACATAAACATTCATGGCATAATAACTGTTCACTTGGCCTAACAGATGTTCTCCTGAATAATTTTGTGGCATTTACAGTTAGTCTCTGTTAAACTTTCACACTGAACCTCTTCTTAAAATGCTTTATATCAATTTACATCACACATTACTGTACATACAATTTAAATTTTACAATTTCATGAAAAGCACTGCCACTACTATAGCAGTGTAAAATGAGTGGGAAATATGTCCATGATGGATCTAATTTGTGAACTTTTACAAAAGTCATGCAATGCTTAGCAAAAAGTTTCAACTTGTGTGTGTCAAAAAGATTGCTAGATTTTAAACAGGAAACTACTTGGAATAGATAGGTTTCACAAACAATTCACAGTTCTAATACATTTTAGCATGGATGGCATTTCACTTCCCATTCAGTTCTATTTTAGGGGCCAAGTGAAACATGCTTTCAAATCTTGCAACAAGTTTATAACACATAACAAATTAAAATGAACTCTATTGGTTTAAAGGGAAACATTATGTTTGAAAACTATCATAAAGTGAAACCAATTTCACCCTTTCATAGTATTTTCCCCTTTACATACATAAATAAAAAATAGCAATGCAACAGATCAACATTAATTTCAAAATATATTGACAGAAGGAAGCAACAATTTCTTCATTACATGGGCTTGTCATCAAAAGGTAAACCTAGCCCCCCTGCAAAGTTTAACAGCTACATTCGTTTTGAAGAGCAGTTACTTCTGGTCATTTACACTCATAACTCAATACAGTAGGATCAGATCCTTATAACAAACTACCACTGCATTACTGTCCATACTACCCTGGGCTGTATACCACCTGTCCTGTACAGTGGGATATATTACAACACACCCAGGGAGATGAAGCTTCATTCAGTGGTTTCACTATGTCATTACACAAGGGCAGGACAACAGGGATTTGTTTTTTTCTGCAAAAGGCTTGTTCATAACTAAGATAATAGTCACAGTCCAGTTGTACCATAGTTTGTTTGATGAGGGGCATCACAGGTTTGTTCCTATTATTATGTTCCTATTAAATCAGATCTATCAGTGTATCAGAGAGTAACTCAGCACATGTATAGTGTAAAATAAATCAAAGTAGCTTGTTTGTGTAAAAACACAAATATATTGTACTTGCTTTGCTGTAGAAGGCATTTGTTGTTGTCTGATGCAACATGATACAAATGATTTGATAGATTTTACATCAGAGGAAATAAAGGTGTGGTTGATCAGGTGAACAAATTTGTCAGCTGTTATAGAAAGGTTAATTACTTGCAACTGTTAAGATCAAACAAATTAACTTATTATAAATGCAGTCAAATTCCAATTTAATTTCAAACAATGAAGCAAAGAATAATCATTAGTATTATAGACCATATCCATTGACGACACAATGACATCATCTTTTAAGCAGAACAACAGAACACACGCATAAGAATCGGCCCTTCATCTGCAGCAGACTATGCGCCTATTTCACTGATTGACAAATGAGCTGTGTGCATTTGTCTGTGTTGGTTTATTTTGCCCCCAAAGAGGGTCTCCTTTCTGCTTTGTGAAAACATATGCACAAGGTTTATTAAGACCTGAAAGTTTTCCATAGCGACCTTTCAGTCCCAAAACATCGTTACCGAAATTGCACGATCAAGTGAAAGTTCACACAGGTGAAGGAGTGAGGTCAGTTTTGTTTTGTCTATCAGAAAATCTCTTTCTCTGCTACATATTATATCATTTCTTGCTAATATGGGAGAAACCTGAGCCCTTAATGATTACAACTCACACAATAAATATGGTTATCTTCTTACCTGATACAGAAATGAAATTGTCCTCACTCAATGACCACTGTGGAAAGAAAGGAATTCAAAGGTAGTGTGACATATCAACAAAATACCCTAACTTCAACTTGGCAGTTACTGAGTGAACTTCCCTAAGTAAAAATCTGTTGTACTTTTGGCTGGCTTTGCAGACTGCTTGTTTCACTACTGTATAAAGCATGCCTCAAAAACAGCACAAAGAAGAGACAAGTGGGCTTAGTTAATATGACAGTGTTAACTCTCGTTCAACCTGTGGGGTCTAATAATGAGCACCAAATTAAGAAAAATTTAAGCAAATGATGACAACTTTCATTGATTTTTCATTGTAACAACCACTTTTGCACTACAATATTACACAACACAACCATTGCTGGGATGCTGTCAGATATTCAAGGTGATTAAAAGTTTGCAAAATATCATTTCAAATATCATCAACACAACCATTGCTAGGATGCTGTCAGATATTTAAATTGATTAAAAGTTTGCCAAATATCATTTGCCCTTTCTTAAAAATGATGAAACAGTTGTCAGCTAGAATTTGGCCAGACGTCAGAACAAGACACGACATTTTAAAGGGATAATCAGAGTTTAATACAGGAAAAAATAAATATTAATCTTTTTTCCAGCAACTCGTTTTCCTTTCTGAACTGATTATTTTCCAGAATATAGAAATATCTTTAAGGTTAGAAGAAAAGTTAATTGTGTCTATTACTGTTGAATAAAAATTTGTAATATTGTTTGGGAAACAAAATTTCACACAGATGCAAGACTTGACAGCCTACACTACACTGTACCCAATTATGACTTGAGTTTGTGATGACGGATAACTTTTTTGTTAGTATTAAGTCAATGTGTGAATCGGGTGCAGAATTAAAGTTGTGAAAACATTGTAAAACAGACTCTATTTTGCTTTAACCAAAGCTGAACAAATCACTGGACCTTTCAGTTAACAGAAGCATATTTGCCAAGTTTGGCCCAATGGCATAACATTTGGTAGATAAAATGTTGAATCATTACAAATGTGTTCCTACACACAAATTTTTTGCAATGAACACCCCATTCAGAAAACAATCATAGAGCAAACATTTGGCCCACCGATTTTTCAATGTTCCCCTACCACCACTTTCAGTTACTCTCTGGGTAACTGATACAGAAATGCACCCACAGTTGCTTCTAGCAAAATTACAGTTAAAAGAAAAGGTTGATTCAAAGCATCAAATCTCTAGAATAAAAGCCTATATGTTTCTGTTACAACGGACCCGAGGTGCATATCAATACAAAGGCACGTACCAAAAAGAACTGAAAAAGGTATGGAGCTACAGGATAGCAATTTCATCTACAAAGATAAATATATCACAATCTTAGAGATATGAAACAATGTTTGCATGATTCATCATTCACTTATCAAATTTCGAAATTAAAATTGGTTTCCTCACCCTAATGCAAGGAGAATTTCTACTCCCTTCATCTTGAGCTCTGAAACAGCAGACGGGTGTGTTTACATCCCTCACATCATGAATATTCACAAGGCCAGCAGGTGAGAGGGAAGCAGCTAGTGGTCTGCTCCTATTCTTTAATTTGGCCCCAGATCTTCTATGTCTTGAATGGAAGTTCAAAGAACAGCTCCATGTAGCTGAAGTTGTTAAATCCATATTTAAAGATGCTGATTCAGTTCTGGAACATGAAGATGATGGAGATCTGATATCTATGATGTGCAACTGACCAGTCCTTGCATTGCAGATAAGCAAGCTACAGTCATCAATGTAATCAATACTGGACAATGGCTGACATGGCTTATCTGGAAAAGAAAATAATGCTTACTTTCTTGAGCAGTAACACAAAATTTTCTCCACCAAATCAGCAAGTAACAGATACACGCAGGGGGGATTGTTAAGTAAAGATTGTGACATACAGCCTTGCATTCATTCTTAGGTTTGAAGATACACAAAAAAGTTAAGATACAGTAGGAGTGCTTGAAATCCATCTGTTAAAGAGTGAGAATTAAGAGCAATTTTTTCCTATTTCAAGGACCAAAACCTCTCTTTGCTCACTCTGTGAAACGTATCTATAACTTTTAATTCAAATCAGACAATTTTCAATAACTGTTTTAAAATGGAAAGAAAAATTAACATCAAATTCAAATATGAATCTTCAAAATGTTTATGTTAGCAAAGGGGGAGGGAACACATTCTTTAGATTTCTCTCCCATAAAGGAAAAACAGTTCTAAACCCCATGGGTCTAAATCTTGAAAAAAATGTCTCTGGAATCATGTCTTTAAAGGCCCAGTTCTCTCACCCCAAACAGTAACAATTCTCCTAACCTTCTTACTGAAGCCCCTCCCACAATTGTCTGAAATTCATCCTCATCCAGACACAATCTCAGTTTATTGCTTCAGTGTGTGTATAGAAAAACTCAATTTATACAATCAACCCACTCTCAGTACTGTTCATGCTGTGTACTGTAAGCTTTCGCACTCTGTATTGTTTGAATTAGCTGTCAATCAAAGAGCTGAGCCAATTGAGAATTTTGGTACCCGGGTACCAAAATTGTGGTTTGGGGTTGAGAGGTTTGGCCCTTTAAAGTCAACTTCATGGTGGTTATGCACCAAATCATTTAAAAGCAAGACTACTTCACTATGAAATCAACAACCTGTTACATGATAGAAATTTCCAGAAAATTCATCTCTTGAGAAGAAGCATATACAAAGAATTACGTACAATGAAAATCCAGTCAAATATTTCTATTTTTCTAGTTTGTCATTACGGGATATTAGCCTTTTAGGAGATCCGTCATGGCCACCACAGTTTTGGGGGAAAAACTGCGGTTCCAAATTATAGTACCCGACCACTGGTTCATTACTCCTATTAGCTACTTCAGTGAGCAACAGATTTGATTACCTTTCCAGTACAATAGATGCCCAACAACTTTGGGGTTCAAATAACAACTTACAAAAACTCCTGAAATAAGTGCTGACAAAAAGGGAATCTAATTACTTTAAGTGCACTGGAGGGCTACATCCCCTTTTAGCTTATTCTGAGATAAAGTGCTATCAAATGTCAACCTTCATGGTAATTTTCAAATGCTTAAATGGGCATATGATTAGTACTGAGAACAGTTCCTGACGAGATTGTTCTAAGGGTATTTTTTCCGACATGTGTATCAACAGGTTCTTTACAATAACATTGTGGGAACATTTTACTTCACATTTAAACTTGTACAGCATCCCAAAGAAAATGTAGCCACAGAAAATTTGGTCTAGTGTTGCTTTTAATAGTGAAACTATGAAGCTAGCAAAATGATCGTCCAAACTGTAAATTTGTCATGTCACACTGTTTTCTGCAATCTACATCTTCAATTTTGCATCAGAGGCACAACATGACGACTGTGTCGATGACAAATAATGAAACTTGGCAAGCAGGCAAGTAAACCAAACAGATATTGATTTTACATTTACTTTCATTAAACACAAAGTAGTTGGAAATTGTATCTAAATGAAAGCTTACCCTCTCACATTCTACTTAATCTTGTACTTTCACTTCATTTTCATTTGTTTCTTCCCTTAGTTATATGCACTACTGTAATGGATACAATTTAACTAGCTTATGTATATGAGCTATATTATATCATTCCTATTTTTGAATGAATACCTCTTAATTTAAGCCCTTGTCACACTATAACTAGCAAGCTACATCAGGCTTGTTGCAGGCAAGGATTTTGTTGCACACAGGAAAATTTCTGATGGCAGGTTAAGATTTAGAAGAGTTTCAAGTGGAACTAGCATGTTTATTGCATGATACTTATGTGGGTTTTGCATGCTCTCTGTCTGACATGCCATCCACATGCAGGAGAGTTTCATGTTAGCTCAGAAACACTAAGGGCCACTGCAAGTTACCTGCCGATTGCAGGCATATTTATATGGCAAAGGTTGCAGAACACCAGCAACTTGCCCCCTGAAACAACCATCAAGGAGACAGTAAATTGCCCACAACATGTCCTCACTTTCCCCACTCCATACCCACAGAGTTGACGCTCTGAATGCAAGCTGGCAGTACCAACACCGTTCCTTGCCTGCAAAATGCATGTTCCACATCTGCATCTGATAGGTGCTCAAGCGGAATTGCCACTCTGTCCATAGCCAACCTACGTTCTATGAGCGGGTCAAGAGCTGGTGACTTGCAGCCTGCTGGTGTTCTGCAGGAATATCCACGGGCAAACTCCAGCAGTTCATCCAGAGCAAGTTTCAAGCACGTTGAAAACTTGGCTGGGGGCAATTTTTACTTCTGAGTGCACCTGCGGGCAAGTATGGGCAAGATCCGACTGAGATAGGATTAGGTCTGTGCTATCTGCAGGCAGCCACAAGCAGCAAAAATTGTCACATGTAAGATGAACATAGTGCTTGCCTGGAATAGTGTGACAGGGTCTTAATTTTATTACCTTCTACTTCATAACTCCATACATTCTTTCCAGTTTCGAGGTTCACCACAATCAGGTTTTCCAAGAAGCTTCCGCTTGCTACCTGAGCATCTGTCCTTGGATTAGCAGCTACAAATGCAGTATGTGACTTGCATGACCCTTGACCTCTGTGGGTTTTTAATTGTGATAAAACATCTTCTTCCTCTTTTACCTCCCAGAGAATAATTTCATCTGTATCTGATAGACTTGAGGTCACCAACAGCCTAAAGAAATTATTTCCAATATGAGAAGATTAGTAACTTCATATAACTCATACCATGATGCAAATAAACTCTAAACAGTAAAATGTAATCAGCATACTTGCCAACATTGTCACCTCAGAAAACAGAACATGTAGCGGATGACCCACTGTGCATGGCGAGTGCAAAAGCAGTAATGTCAGTGAGTGGAATTCAGCAGACAAAACTCCTCTCTTCCTCTCTAAATACTCACATTATTTGTGTAAAACACTAAGGTAAATGCAGAGATTAATTTTGTTTTGCCAAACTTTTGCTTAGCAATATTTCTGATCATTTTTAGAACTAGTATAGTTTTAATACTAAATGTCAGAAAAACAGAATATTCTCATTTTTATGGGTTTTAAAAACTCAGAATATGGAACAATCCTGCTTGAAATGGAACAGTTGGCAAGTAAAGTATGAATCAGCAAAATAGAAACAGGAAATAGTAGTACGGGTTGCAGCAGTTATTTAGTTAGATGAGATTTTACAGCTCAGTTTCTAACCATTTGGTTTACGTCAGATCAGCCACGGCCTTTTTTCAGCTGTATCCTATTGCTTGTTTTCACTACACCATTGTTTATGCTAAGCACCTAGCACAAGGCTATGGCCAGCTCAACTTGAACCAATAGGTTGGAAACTGGGCCGTAAAACTCAATCCAATTAACAAATTGAGCACAATGGCAGTAGGTACTTTTTTAAAGTATTCAGTATGACCTAGCCAGGGATCAACTCCAGGGGCCTGTTCCACAAAGAGTTATGCACGATCTTAAGTTTGATTTACTGTTGGCTTAGGTATGGTGAATCAAACTTAAGATTGTGCGTAACTCTTTGTGGAACGGCCCCCAGAACCCCCTGCTGCAAGTCAGATGCTTTAACCACTTGGCCATGCAGTCTAAAACATAGCAGGCAGGGACAATTTATCTTATCTCTTTATCTCTTATGTAGAAATTTGATTTCAGAGACAGCAACTGAACTACTGAAGGAAGGAACAAAATGTAAAATCATTAGAGTTTGTTTAATACTTACATGTTTCTTCAAATAGATCAAAAGAAACCAACAGTGAAGAAATCACCAAAGTAAAATAATTCATGCACTTTATTGGTATCATGTGATACAACATGTTTTTCCCCTTTCCTTCCAGAAAATGGGTGATTTATATTTTAATTAAGCAGAAATGGATACTTCAATTGGATTTGTTTATGAAATGCTAATGTTCTTGTATTGGTTGCATTGCAGTTTTACATTACAAAAAAAAAATCAGTTGAATTTTAATTTGCTTTCCATAGTACCAGTAAAACATACAAAACAATCACATGCTGTGAAAATGTCCATAAGCCAACAATCCAGAGCAAGTCCTAGCCAATTTGGGAGAGTTGTATTTGTGATGGTCAGTAATTTGCACATGCTGTGGTTTTACTGCGAATATGCAAGTTACTGACCATCACTAATACAACTTGAAGTTGTGCAGGACTACTCGAGATTGTAGGGTTACAGGCATTTAATTCTCATGAAGCTATTTGGTTGCCAAAAAATTCTGTACAAAAATGAAAACAAATTGTGGAAAAAGTTTAAAACTTTTATCATTAAGTTCTACACCTGCTTTGTAATAATTATACCTACTTATCACTGACCATGGCCATAGCATAAATCGGCTCTTGATGGAAGCCTCCACAGACCATTTTGAAGTCACGATCCTTAGACAACTTTACTTTGTCATCAGCCAGATTTGTCAATTTTGGTGGTAGAGAGAGAAGGAGAATTTCATAGCAACCTCTATCTGATGAAGAATCTGCCACAAATATTGCTGAAAAAATTACAAATAAAATGATTTGCCAGTATTGCAATTGAGGAATAATTGTGATTCCACTTTAAGGGCTAAACTTGAGGAGATAAAAAATTTTCTCATTATACTCTGCCTCCATTTTTAACTGTGAGAAAACAGTTAACAATCAAGGGTGGGCAATATAAGTAATAATAATCATTGCATTTATCTATCCCACACCTCTACAGAACCTATATGCAGTGGCACTTAACAAAACATCTACTCTAAAAAAACTGAGTGAAAATTAGTGGAAAGCCATCCTGAACAGGAATGTGTTTAAGCTTTTTCCAAAAACTAATGAAAGAACCACAGAACTAAAATTCATTTAAGTTATTCCATTCCCTTGGGCCTGCTACAGAAAAAGTCCTATCACCAAAGACCTTCATCCTAGTTCTCTTTACCAGTGTCAGGATGTTGTTGCAAGTTTCAGTGATGGACAAGGAGAAAAATAATCACACACAAACAGCATTTGTTAGTTCCACCAGAAGCTATTTTATTCAAGATTTCTCCTCAGAAAAACGGCTCAAAATTTCTATTAAATTCGACTGCAAGTTGCAGTGATGGACAAGGAGAAGAATATTACATACTGTACAAACAGCATTTGTTAGTTCCACCAGCAGTTATTTCATTCAAGATTTCTCCTTAGAAAAACGACTCAAAATGATCAGAAATTCGACTGGATGATAGTCAAATAACTTCAAGAAGAATTTCTAGTCTCAGTATACACTTGAGATTAGCTGAGACTGTTTAGCTCCCATGCCTCTTCATGGTCAAGAACCAACTAACTGAACCACACAAGGTCCATCCCAAGTACTTTCAAATTCATCCCATAATTTCATTGTTCCCCACAATGGTCACTATTTCTATGGACCAGTAGAATGTTCAGAGCAGGTTTAGGACTCTTTCCATTGGCTGGAATTTGGACAATTTACATATCAAAACTTACTTATTTATTATTAATTAACAGAGTCAGCAGGGTCATATCAGAAGCTTCCTGTCTTTGATGGATAGCTACCAACTATCTAATTGTTAAAATTGCATAAAATTCCTTGGCCCACTTCAGCTGTGCTTGCTGTCAGACTTGGGGACCTCATAACTGACTGTGTTCTAAAGTCAAACATGGTGGGAAAGTTTCTATTCTCAACCTGGGGGGACCTGGGGAGGGCAAAGGTCAGAGTGTTTGTACTGTAAGTAGCCAGTAAGGGGACTCTGTGACGTGGATTGTCAAATAACAAATTTAGATCAATTTATCTTGCTGGACCAGAGAAAGAATCTGAACCAGTGAGGCAAAAAATCACTTTTAGAGGAGCTTAAGGCCTTTATATCATGACACACAGAAATTAAAGGAAGACTTATGAGAGTACACACTTTCCTTTTGAATAAAGTATTTTGCCAAATAATCAGGAGCCAGGCCATTGATACATTTGTATGACATGCATAAGAGTCTGAAAAGTATTCTGCATATAATGGGAAGCCAGTGAGGTTTTATAAACACTCAGTAGTTCTATGGAACTTTCTCTTATTGAGTATCAACTTTGAGGCAAAACTTTGGACCCTTTGCTATTTTCAATTGACAAATTAGTTAAGCCATACAATAATGTACAACAACAGCCTTGCTGTGATAACACCAAGGCATTTATATAACCAGTTCAAGAGATTTTCTGCTCAAATGGCTATGTAGGACTTTAATATGATGTAAAAGAAACAGCAGTTTTGCATTTCTCTGTTATGTGTTTTGTGAAAGACATTCCATTATCTAAACAAACCCCAAGATATTTTGTAGAAGTAGATTCATTGACATGAGTGTCTACAATATCATTCCATTGATGGAGCACTTCAATATAAAGTAATCATTCCATTTGTTTGTTACCTAGTTTCAAACTGAGTGCTATTTATTTGCCCATAAGTCCAAACTTGTTTCACTTTTGCTTATTATCTTATATTCTTGTCAACATTATGTCTTCTCCTGTATTAAGATTAAATTATATTTCACTTTTATTTCATTTGATTGACAACACAGGTCTAGTGGTTATAATTACAGTATACAAAAAGAAACTGAAGAAATCACAGCTTCAGCAGGAATTCAATAATAACCTTAAGACCATGAAATACAAGTAATGAAACAAGGAAGTGTTTCTCATTGTCTGCTCTTTACTTAGTAATATAAAGCCTACCATTCCTCAAAAAACAAGTTCCCAAATGATGTCTTTTGACAGGAAACATTACAGCCTATGCATCCTCCCCTTCCTCATACCTCCCTCCCCCTTCTCCAATTCCAAAGATATAAATACTTTAGGTAAGCTGACATTTCAAAACATTTGTAACAAATCATAATGGATACAGTGCTTATTTTCAACAGGTTACCTACTCTTCCCCCTCCCTTCCAACCCTGTGGGCTGGGGGCTGTAAAATATGCCTGCAGTATTTCCCATTGGTTAGGAGAATAATTTTCTATTTGATATGTATTTGAAACTGAGCTTAAACTTGAACCATATTTGAAACTGTGTTTAAACCTTACAATTTTACCTAGTTGACACCATGTAACACATTCATCTGTTGGTGTGTAGTAAAATCTAAAGGAACATATTAACTCTCCCCTCCATGCCTCTTTTTCAAAGAACCAGAACTGTCAAACTTAACAGATTTATATTTAAGCATGTACTGAATTTAAATAGGAAGTATTACCTATCACCTGAGATTATTTCATAGTTTTACAGATTAAAGGCCCAATTCTCTCATCACAAATGGTATCAGTTCTCCTAACCATCTTACTCAAGCCCTCCCACAATTGTCTAAAATTTACCCTCACCCAGACACAATCTCAGTTTATTGCTTTAGGATGAGTATAGAAAAGCTCAATGTGTATATTCAAAACACTCTCAGTACAGTTCATGATAGCTTTGATTCTCTGCATTGTTTGAACTAGTTGTCAATCAAAGAGCTAAGCCAATTGAGAGTTTTGGTAAACCTGTACAAAAATTGTAGTTTGAGGTGAGAGAATGGACCCTTTTAAAGCAGATTAATATAATCGATTGGGCTTATTGCAAAGGAAACTATCACCTATGTCTGCAAATGTTTTGGTTTTCCACTTTCATACAGTTGCAAAACATTTTTGGCAGCACTGCCATACCCCGAAAGAAATGACATTCAACAATAGTGCAATTTACAAATTTACAGAGCCCACGATTTCAGAGAAATGAATTCAAAATATGAGAGCATGCGATCATGTAGAGTTTCATACTGAACTTTACTCTTGCTTGATGCATGTTTTCCATTGAATTTAAACACACAGTAGGGACTGCCTTTTAATGACATCTAGAACACAGATTCTATTGATTTAAAGCATATTCTGGAGACAAATTAATTGACTTCAAACTACTTTATTGAAAACTTTTCATTTTCACAAAGTACAATAAAAATAACATCTTAAAGCATACTGCTTTCAGAAGATGGTAGTTTTCAAAGAACTGCAATTTCCTTATTCAAATGAAGTGTCATGGAGGGAAATCTATGGTGTCATCAAAGCACATTAACTTGACATTGCATTCAGTTTCTGACTTTCTGTTTGATATTGATGTTGTTGCTAGGGATATTTAATATTGTTTGCTTTATCCTACATGTTTTGTTTTTGGTTATGCTAGATCAGTGGTTCTCAAAGTGGTCCCTACCACCCACTGGGGGCGTTGAAAAGTTTCAAGGGGGCGCTGAGGAGTTTGCAAACAACAAGGGGGCATTGGCATTGACTAGGGGGTCCCTGGAGGTTCTCATACAGTTGTGCAATAAAGGAACCTAGGAGGTTGCAGAGTGATTGGCAGTGTCTGTACAATCAAAGCATTTTTAAAGACATGCTATTCAGCTATTATGCAGGTTTTTTTCAAAGATTTGACTGCAAGAAATAACCAGAATGCAAAAATGCATTGAGGTTTCGATGATACATAAATGTTCCGTTTCAAAGAATGCCATCATGCACCACATTCAAATGTTATACTAGCATGTTCAAAAAATAATTGTCATTCCTGATGACCTTTTGACCTCAATAAAAGCCATACATAGCTAGACAGGCAAACAATAGACAGACAGGCAGATGGACAAACAACTATCTCACAAGATCATATTTAAAAAGGTTCCTAGACTTTGACCCCTGCAGACCCCAGATGACCTTTCATTTCTGCCAAACACAATGGGGCTAAATCGAGGGTAGAAAATCGCATTTATTCCGCCTAAATAGGGATACTTGGCATATCTGCCTTTGACCTCTACCAAAAACAACATGGACCATTTCCTAACCATAACCTATCCACATACCAAATATGAATTCTATTCAAGTTTCCTACCATGAGATATCGCATTAAAAAATCTATCCAAGCTTCCCATCTTGAGATTACATGTTAACAAGATTTTTAGACTTTGACCCCTGGTGACCCCTGGTGACCCCAGGAGACCTTCGCCAAAATTAAATAGGACCATCTATTGTTTAAAATGCATCCACATACCAAATATGAATTCTATTCAAAGTTGTCTACCTTGAGATATCGCCTTAACAAGGTTTTTAGACTTTGACCCCTGGTGACCCCAGGTGACCTTTCACCTCCCCTAAAAATATTACAGACCACCTCCTGACCATAACGCATCTACATACCAAATATGAAATCTATCCAAGCTTCCTATCTTGAGATATCATGTTAAGAAGATTTTTAGACTTTGACCCCTGTTGACCCCAGGAGACCTTCGATCTACGTCAAAATTAAATAGGACCATCTATTGACTAAAACACATTAGGGCTGTGTTTTTTCGGTTAATTCACTATTCGTTTAACCGATTTTATTAACCGGCGGTTAACCGAAAATGACGTAATGTTCACAAAACAACAAAAAGTCAACATTTCCAAAGAGTGCCATCACTTTTGTACAGGGAAGTACAAGTCTAAAAATGGCGTCATAAGTCATGTTCGCGAATGAAAGCATGTGGCAAAAATATTGTTATTTTGTGCTGGGTTTAATATGCAGTGTTCAATACATGTACAGGGATCACATGTTTGTCGTAGTAGCGACCTGTACAACTGCACTTTAAAAGGCCCACCAGCCGCAAACATCACTACCAAGCTCTATTACCCTGCATAAATTAAGGAATTCCCAGCATTCCTACCGTGAAGTTGTTTACAGTAGGACTTAAGGAATGTTATCATATGACGTCATTACGAACGAAAACAATGATGCACGTGGTCCCATGCATGCAGGAGACTTGCGTATCCGTTTTTACCACTAAACAAGGGACCATAGGTGCGTTCGATTTAGCGGCTCGAGCCGGCTCAACTGGATCAGCCAACGAAAGATCTTTCTGAAAAGTGATCTTAACGTTATCGAAACGTCACACCTTGAGCCGGCCAAAACGACCAGCCCTCCGAGGTGGTCTAGTCGAGCCGCTGACATAATTTACGTCGTATTTTGTCCAGTCAAGAAACTTGTTGAGCCAGTTGAGCCGGCTCGAGCCGCTTAATCGAACGCACCTCATGTTTTGCTCGGTGACATCATATGCATACAATCTATTGCAAAATTTGAATTCCCTCTGCATCGTGATTGGATCAAATTCGTTGATTCTGAGCCAGCCAATCACAACTCGCGCCATCGCGTATGGGATTGAGTGTGTGAAAATACCAGACCTCTGAACGAATTTCCCCATTGAGTAAACTTGCATTATGAAGGCCACACTTCCAAGGCTTACATAGCTGGCCTGTGCAGCCGGCCAAGCCCCGTGCTAAATTCACGGAGAAACGGCATCACGAATCTCTGCATGCGTGAATTTTTCGGGGATCCGACTAAAGTGCATTTCAGTTGCTGATTATTTTTAAACAAGACGTAAGGTTTGGACAAGAAGTGCCAAAAATACGGGGGTATTTATATCAGAAAGGAACCATAACATACGTTAATCGAGTCCATTTTATTGCTGTCCTGAACCGCTAAAAATTTGATGCGTATTTTTACATGCATCGTAGGGTGGACTTCTACAGTACAGTTCATTATCGCAACTATACAACCCAGGCGGTTCAACGAACTGCGTATGCTTATTCATAAATATCAACATGGAATGTTCCATTTTATATGATATTGGGCAAACAAAAAAATGGCAGGAATTATCTGGTGCTTATGATCGTATTTTACAGGTTAAATTTTTTTCCAAATACTGCTACTAACAATGAAAAATAATGAAATTTACAGAGGTGCAGCATGATAAAATATTTCGATTAGCTACAAGTGGGGAGATTTATTCAAATATACTTGTGCCCTAATCATGGTCTTCACTAGAAATGAAAACTCTACAAGCAAGCAAAGTTGGCTAGTTAACTGGTCCACCCGAAGGTGCTTCAGTCTGGCGCGCAACTGACTTCGTCGGCTGGGCAACCGATTTTAGTGAATTTTTGGACTTTGACCCCTAGTGACCCCAGGTGACCGTTGAATTCCCCTAAAAATATTGCAGACCATCTCCTGACCATTACGCATCTACATACCAAATATGAAATCTATCCAAGCTTCCTATCTTGAGATACTGTATCATGTTAAGAAGATTTTTTTACTTTGACCCCTGGTGACATCAGGAGACCCTCTATCTTTGCCAAAATTACATATAACCATCTATTGACTAAAACACATCCACATACCAAATATGAATTCTATTGAAAGTTTCCTACCTTGAGATAGCACGTTAACAAGGTTTTCAGACTTTGACCCCTGGTGACCCCAGATGACGTTTGACCTCCAACAAAAACAAAAGGTACCATCTTCTGACCATAACGCATCTACATACCAAATATGAAATCTATCCAAGTTTCCTACCTTGAGATATCACGTTTACAAGGTTTTTAGACTTTGACCCCTGGTGACCCCTGACCCCACATGACCTTTGACCTCCACCAAAAACAATAGGGTTCTTCCTCTCAATATGGCACATCTATGTACCAAGTTTGAAAACTGTCGGACATTCCTATCTTGAGATATCGTGTTAACAAGCAAAGTGTCACACACACACACACGCACACACACACATACATACACACACACACGCCATCATGAATGCATTGGTTTCTCTTATCATCAAAACCAAAAACAAGTTCAGAGACTCCATCCTTTTGTGTTTCCCTGTTTACATGAACTGGTCTTTAGAGTTTAGACTTACATAAAAATGATGGCATGTTGGGTGGGAGGGGGGCATTGGATCAGTCTTGGATGCCTTATGGGGGCAGTATTTTAAAAAAGTTTGAGAACCACTGTGCTAGATCTACAGGAAAAGATGTACTTTATACAAACATTCCAACAGTACCAAATTTCAAGGAAAACCAAGACATTCAATTTAAGAGAAGATAACAAGAATATGAGTTAATGAGCACACTTTATATAGATTGCAATTACATTTTAGGGAAGAAGAGGTATTTTTTATCAAAAATAATCAACCTTTAAAATAAGATACAGTACCTTGCGTTAGGGAGAAGGTATTGCTACAGGGTTTGGAGGACACAATCTGGAATATTTTTTTTTTCTTCCACACAAGATTCTAGTGAAAAGCCACCAGAATAAGTCTTTTCATAGGTAGTCATAAAACATGCACTTTATAGAAACTGTCCATAATTCAGGGGCAGTATCAAATAAAGTAAGAACACAAAACAGCTGATCCTGTATGAATAAGCAGTCACTCTGTTGCAACATCAGCTAAATTTTGCAAAACTCTTCTTATTTCACATACATTTAAATATGTTAAGAAGAAAAATTTAAACAATGATGTAAGAAATGTTTTGTCACACAACTGAAAAGAACCATCCATGGAAAAGGGTAATAGCAATAATGTAATTCAAATAGGTAGACTGCATTTTCTATTAAATCACTCCAAAAAATTCATATCCTTTCATCAGGAAAAATCCCAGAACTTCTTGGATCTATGCTAAAGTATTAATCCTCCACCCCTTTCCCTCTCAAGAATCATTTGGCAATGACTTCAGCATTTGTATAAGATGAAAAATTATACTCACTATTTTTAAGTATGTTACTAAGCAATGGAGTAGGGAAAACAAGCCAGTAAGCCACAACTGGAAAAAAAAGACCATCATCCACCCAACCTATGCCAACTGACTAGAAACTGGGCCGTACAACTCCATCTAATTACTGTAAGTACTTACTATTTTGATCCACCCATTCCAGAACAGAAGTTGGTTGTGACAATTCATACATGTGGAGATGTTTGTATCTGTCAAGGATTACAAGAAGAATTTGATAGGTTTATTTATGCTGAACGACATTTACTACAAACTGTAGATACATTTTTGGAACTTTCTGGGTTTTTTTTCTGCTTTCATTTTCACAAGGCTGTTTCCAGGGGCTTATCTTCAAGTCCCCTGCACCTCAAGAGACATACAGTACTGCTATGTTACTGTAAGTGCAGTATTACCTGTTTGCAGTAATTCCTATTAATAGTGAATATTCATAATGTACAGTAAAATGCCAAAATCCCATTCCAAACAAGTTCTTGGGTCACGATTACTTGCTGAACAGACCAATTTTGAGGTATGCGACTTGCACAGTCGACTGAAAGCCATCTGAGCGGTCCACAGCTAATATTCTATTTGCCTGAATATTTCACTATACAGCTTAAGCAGGTGACTCACATTCTCTTTTCACATCTCCCAGTCTCAAGGTTTCATGTGCTATTCTCCCAGCTTAGTGTTCCATTTCATTTGTGACATTCAGAAAATGGCCAATGCAGTTAACTTAGTACTAAGCCTAGACTTATTTGAGATATTGACCATAAATTAACATATTTTGATTGTTCACAAGTACAACTGCAGCATGGTCCCAGTTCTTTACCCTACAGTATTTCGGCAATGTATAGGTCCCCAGATCAAATCCTGGTGGAACCACTTGGGAATTTTCCGGGTTCTAAAAATTAGCTTGTTCAGCAGTGATGCTGAGGGGGTTTAAAATTGGTGAATTACAAAATTGGGTATTTGGTTGTCTGTTTCAGGAAGTTGTCCATTTCAGGAAGTTGTCTTCTTGCTCAGTTCAGCTGTTGAGCAGTAATGCAGAGCAAGTATAACCTCCACCCCCTCCAGCCTTTGGGAAAGTGGCTAAAGACTGGGGATACGCTCACATCTGTCGGATGGGGACGTTAAATGGCAGTCCCAGGAGCAGGATTGGGAGCGATTAGTACACGCCTGCCTCGTTACCTCTGAGCACTAGTCGAAAAGAGAAGGCGAAGTTCGCCGGTGTTCATCCACACTCACTCTGGCATTGGATCTTCGAAGAGTCAAATGAATAGGGCCTGGACTTCAGGGCATCTTATGGGGCTTTGGCCCTCCTTTGCCCTTCAACCTGTTATGTTACGTTATATATTAAAAAAAAAATTGAACTTAGAGGCACATTTTGGTGGTGTTCCACCTACAGTAGGTCATGTAAGAAAATAAAAAATTTGGCACACCAAAGCCACAGAAAGTTATGTACTGTGGGCAAATTGCCTCAAATTCCTTTTTTTCTCTTTATATTTGAATGTCCTGTTTGTCCTTGAAATTTGATACTGTTGGAATGTTTGAATACAGTAGGTAGTACTTCAATGGAGCAGCGTGCGAGTCTGTGAGTGTGAGCTTTAGTTAATAGGCCTAGACACAAAAAAGAAAAAGTACAGCAGGGCCTAATTTAGGACGTGACGTGATGGTACATTCCATGCATCATGGCTGTGACATCCCCAGATATAAATTGATTGAATCCCTTGCTCGGCCGCTGTAGCCTTGGCCTAGGCCAGTGGTTCTCAAAGTGGTCCCTACCGTCCCCTGAGGGGGGTTGAAAAGTTTGAAGGGGGTGCTGAGGAGTTTGCAAGCAGTGGCATTGGCATAGGCTAGGGGGTCCCTGGAGGTTCTCATACATTTGTGCAATAAAGGAACCTAGGCGGTTGCAGAGTGGTTGACACAGACTGTCTTCTCTGAAAGATTTAGCAACTACTGGCAAAAATTTACCCAATATAAAACTTATCTGGGTCATTTTGGTGCTGAAAATTGAAAGCTGAAAGCTCAAAGTCAAAGACTTATATAAATATGATGGCATGTTGGGTGGGAGGGGGCGTTCGATCAGTCATGGATGCCTTATGGGGGCGGTAGTTTGAAAAAGTTTGAAAACCACTGGCCTAGGCTATAGCCTAACTAGAAAAGTGATAGCTATCAATTTGCCTATTAGTATTATAACTAGCATGTAAGTAAAGCCTATAGATTAAGGCCTACAAGTGGGTGCTGTTACACATTTGTGTATGTTGCGTTTGTGCTACAACTTACATTACGTGAGATATATTTGACAGGCGAGTCAAGTAAAGGTGGAAAAAGCCACGGCGCTAGAGTGCACACGTTTCGTGGATCTAGCCCCTACACTACCCATAGGGCATTACTCTTCCAATAAGAGGCGACGTAATCCCTTCTACTATTTCAAGCCACAAAGCTATAAAAAAACAAATCTAACTTTTTCATAGATTGAATCATCCAATCCCAATCATCTTCTTCTTCGATGGACATGATACGTTCTTTAGGTTAGGCCTAAAAACGAAAAAAAAAAAAAAAATCTGGCTATCTTGTGTCTTCGATGGACCACAGTAAAGTGAGCCGCACATTCAGCCGCACATTCGGAATGATCAAACAACTGCATACAAGGGTTTCTTATATTGTGTTGATGCTTCCGGCTGATGTGGCAGTGCTCCACCATTTTCTCCAAGAGGTGAACCCTGTGGCCGCTGATCGCAATAACGCTGTTTTTCTAATATCGCTATTTTTCCTGAAATCGAATGTGCGGCTGGTGCTGTAAAACTATTTAGCCGCATACGATTTTTCTAAAAATAATTGTGAATAATTTTCAACTTGTTTTCTATCATCACAAGAAAATTCAGAGAGGTATCTTTCCGATTTGAGGATTTACAGCCGTCTAAAGTTGCCCCACCCCTACCTAAATTGCACAAATGGTGTATTATCACTATTTTCATGAAATCGAATGTGCGGCTGGTGCTGTAAAACTATTTAGCCGCATACAATTTTTCTAAAAATTATTGGGAATAGTTTTCAACTTGTTTTCTATCATCACAAAAAAATTCAGAGAGGTATCTTTCCTATTTTCTGATTTACAGCCGTTTAAAGTAGCCCCACCCCTACTTAAATAGCACAAATCGTGTATTATCGCTATTTTTTCATGAAATCGAATGTGCGGCTGGTGCTGTAAAACTATTTAACCGCATACGATTTTTCTAAAAATAATTGTGAATAATTTTCAACTTGTTTTCTATCATCACAAGAAAATTCAGAGAGGTATCTTTCCGATTTAAGGATTTACAGCCGTCTAAAGTTGCCCCACCCCTACCTAAATTGCACAAATGGTGTATTATCACTATTTTCATGAAATCGAATGTGCGGCTGGTGCTGTAAAACTATTTAGCCGTATACGATTTTTCTAAAAATTATTGGGAATAGTTTTCAACTTGTTTTCTATCATCACAAAAAATTCAGAGAGGTATCCTTCCTATTTTCTGATTTACAGCCGTTTAAAGTAGCCCCACCCCTACTTAAATAGCACAAATCGTGTATTATCGCTATTTTTTCATGAAATCGAATGTGCGGCTGGTGCTGTAAAACTATTTAACCGCATACGATTTTTCTAAAAATAATTGTGAATAATTTTCAACTTGTTTTCTATCATCACAAGAAAATTCAGAGAGGTATCTTTCCGATTTAAGGATTTACAGCCGTCTAAAGTTGCCCCACCCCTACCTAAATTGCACAAATGGTGTATTATCACTATTTTCATGAAATCGAATGTGCGGCTGGTGCTGTAAAACTATTTAGCCGCATACGATTTTTCTAAAAATTATTGGGAATAGTTTTCAACTTGTTTTCTATCATCACAAGAAAATTCAGAGAGGTATCTTTCCTATTTTCTGATTTACTGCCGTTTAAAGTAGCCCCACCCCTACTTAAATAGCACAAATCGTGTATTATCGCTATTTTTTCATGAAATCGAATGTGCGGCTGGTGCTGTAAAACTATTTAGCCGCATACGATTTTTCTAAAAATGATTGTGAATAGTTTTCAACTTGTTTTCTATCATCACAAAAAAATTCAGAGAGGTATCTTTCCTATTTTCTGATTTACAGCCGTTTAAAGTAGCCCCACCCCTACTTAAATAGCACAAATCGTGTATTATCACTATTTTCATGAAGTCGAATGTGCGGCTGGTGCTGTAAAACTATTTAGCCGCATACGATTTTTCTAAAAATAATTGTGAATGATTTTCAACTTGTTTTTCTATCATCACAAGAAAATTTAGAGAGGTATCTTTCCGAATTTAGGATTTACAGCCGTCTAAAGTTGCCCCACCCCCTACCTAAATTGCACAAATCGTGTATTATCACTATTTTCATGAAATCGAATGTGCGGCTGGTGCTGTAAAACTATTTAGCCGTATACGATTTTTCAAAAAATAATTGTGAATAGTTTTCAACTTGTTTTCTATCATCACAAGAAAATTCAGAGAGATATCTTTCCGATTTGAGGATTTACAGCCGTCTAAAGTTGCCCCACCCCTACCTAAATTGCACAAATGGTGTATTATCACTATTTTCATGAAATCGAATGTGCGGCTGGTGCTGTAAAACTATTTAGCCGTATACGATTTTTCTAAAAATTATTGGGAATAGTTTTCAACTTGTTTTCTATCATCACAAAAAAATTCAGAGAGGTATCTTTCCTATTTTCTGATTTACAGCCGTTTAAAGTAGCCCCACCCCTACTTAAATAGCACAAATCGTGTATTTTCACTATTTTCATGAAGTCGAATGTGCGGCTGGTGCTGTAAAACTATTTAGCCGCATACGATTTTTCTAAAAATAATTGTGAATGATTTTCAACTTGTTTTTCTATCATCACAAGAAAATTCAGAGAGGTATCTTTCCGAATTTAGGATTTACAGCCGTCTAAAGTTGCCCCACCCCTACCTAAATTGCACAAATGGTGTATTATCACTATTTTCATGAAATCGAATGTGCGGCTGGTGCTGTAAAACTATTTAGCCGCATACGATTTTTCTAAAAATAATTGTGAATAGTTTTCAACTTGTTTTCCATCATCACAAGAAAATTCAGAGAGGTATGTTTCCGATTTGAGGATTTACAGCCGTCTAAAGTTGCCCTACCCCTACCTAAATAGCACAAATCGTGTATTATCGCTATTTTTTCATGAAATCGAATGTGCGGCTGGTGCTGTAAAACTATTTAGCCGTATACGATTTTTCTAAAAATGATTGTGAATAGTTTTCAACTTGTTTTCTACCATCACAAAAAAATTCAGAGAGGTATCTTTCCTATTTTCTGATTTACAGCCGTTTAAATTAGCCCCACCCCTACTTAAATAGCACAAATCGTGTATTATCACTATTTTCATGAAGTCGAATGTGCGGCTGGTGCTGTAAAACTATTTAGCCGCATACGATTTTTCTAAAAATTATTGTGAATAGTTTTCAATTTGTTTTCTATCATCACAGGAAATTTCAGAGAGGTATCCTTCCGATTTTAGGATTTACAGCCGTCTAAAGTTGCCCCACCCCCTACCTAAATTGCACAAATCGTGTATTATCACTATTTTCATGAAATCGAATGTGCGGCTGGTGCTGTAAAACTATTTAGCCGTATACGATTTTTCCAAAAATAATTGTGAATAATTTTCAACTTGTTTTCTATCATCACAAGAAAATTCAGAGAGATATCTTTCCGATTTGAGGATTTACAGCCGTCTAAAGTTGCCCCACCCCTACCTAAATTGCACAAATGGTGTATTATCACTATTTTCATGAAATCGAATGTGCGGCTGGTGCTGTAAAACTATTTAGCCGTATACGATTTTTCTAAAAATTATTGGGAATAGTTTTCAACTTGTTTTCTATCATCACAAAAAAATTCAGAGAGGTATCTTTCCTATTTTCTGATTTACAGCCGTTTAAAGTAGCCCCACCCCTACTTAAATAGCACAAATCGTGTATTATCGCTATTTTTTCATGAAATCGAATGTGCGGCTGGTGCTGTAAAACTATTTAACCGCATACGATTTTTCTAAAAATAATTGTGAATAATTTTCAACTTGTTTTCTATCATCACAAGAAAATTCAGAGAGGTATCCTTCCTATTTTCTGATTTACAGCCGTCTTAAGTTGATCCACCCCTACCTAAATAGCACAAATCGTGTATTATCGCTATTTTTTCATGAAATCGAATGTGCGGCTGGTGCTGTAAAACTATTTAGCCGCATACGATTTTTCTAAAAATGATTGTGAATAGTTTTCAACTTGTTTTCTATCATCACAAAAAAATTCAGAGAGGTATCTTTCCTATATTCTGATTTACAGCCGTTTAAAGTAGCCCCACCCCTACTTAAATAGCACAAATCGTGTATTATCACTATTTTCATGAAGTCGAATGTGCGGCTGGTGCTGTAAAACTATTTAGCCGTATACGATTTTTCTAAAAATAATTGTGAATAATTTTCAACTTGTTTTCTATCATCACAAGAAAATTCAGAGAGGTATCTTTCCGATTTGAGGATTTACAGCCGTCTAAAGTTGCCCCACCCCTACCTAAATTGCACAAATGGTGTATTATCACTATTTTCATGAAATCGAATGTGCGGCTGGTGCTGTAAAACTATTTAGCCGCATACAATTTTTCTAAAAATTATTGGGAATAGTTTTCAACTTGTTTTCTATCATCACAAAAAAATTCAGAGAGGTATCTTTCCTATTTTCTGATTTACAGCCGTTTAAAGTAGCCCCACCCCTACTTAAATAGCACAAATCGTGTATTATCGCTATTTTTTCATGAAATCGAATGTGCGGCTGGTGCTGTAAAACTATTTAACCGCATACGATTTTTCTAAAAATAATTGTGAATAATTTTCAACTTGTTTTCTATCATCACAAGAAAATTCAGAGAGGTATCTTTCCGATTTAAGGATTTACAGCCGTCTAAAGTTGCCCCACCCCTACCTAAATTGCACAAATGGTGTATTATCACTATTTTCATGAAATCGAATGTGCGGCTGGTGCTGTAAAACTATTTAGCCGCATACGATTTTTCTAAAAATTATTGGGAATAGTTTTCAACTTGTTTTCTATCATCACAAAAAAATTCAGAGAGGTATCTTTCCTATTTTCTGATTTACAGCCGTTTAAAGTAGCCCCACCCCTACTTAAATAGCACAAATCGTGTATTATCGCTATTTTTTCATGAAATCGAATGTGCGGCTGGTGCTGTAAAACTATTTAACCGCATACGATTTTTCTAAAAATAATTGTGAATAATTTTCAACTTGTTTTCTATCATCACAAGAAAATTCAGAGAGGTATCTTTCCGATTTAAGGATTTACAGCCGTCTAAAGTTGCCCCACCCCTACCTAAATTGCACAAATGGTGTATTATCACTATTTTCATGAAATCGAATGTGCGGCTGGTGCTGTAAAACTATTTAGCCGTATACGATTTTTCTAAAAATTATTGGGAATAGTTTTCAACTTGTTTTCTATCATCACAAAAAAATTCAGAGAGGTATCCTTCCTATTTTCTGATTTACAGCCGTTTAAAGTAGCCCCACCCCTACTTAAATAGCACAAATCGTGTATTATCGCTATTTTTTCATGAAATCGAATGTGCGGCTGGTGCTGTAAAACTATTTAACCGCATACGATTTTTCTAAAAATAATTGTGAATAATTTTCAACTTGTTTTCTATCATCACAAGAAAATTCAGAGAGGTATCTTTCCGATTTAAGGATTTACAGCCGTCTAAAGTTGCCCCACCCCTACCTAAATTGCACAAATGGTGTATTATCACTATTTTCATGAAATCGAATGTGCGGCTGGTGCTGTAAAACTATTTAGCCGCATACGATTTTTCTAAAAATTATTGGGAATAGTTTTCAACTTGTTTTCTATCATCACAAGAAAATTCAGAGAGGTATCTTTCCTATTTTCTGATTTACTGCCGTTTAAAGTAGCCCCACCCCTACTTAAATAGCACAAATCGTGTATTATCGCTATTTTTTCATGAAATCGAATGTGCGGCTGGTGCTGTAAAACTATTTAGCCGCATACGATTTTTCTAAAAATGATTGTGAATAGTTTTCAACTTGTTTTCTATCATCACAACAAATTCAGAGAGGTATCTTTCCTATTTTCTGATTTACAGCCGTTTAAAGTAGCCCCACCCCTACTTAAATAGCACAAATCGTGTATTATCACTATTTTCATGAAGTCGAATGTGCGGCTGGTGCTGTAAAACTATTTAGCCGCATACGATTTTTCTAAAAATAATTGTGAATGATTTTCAACTTGTTTTTCTATCATCACAAGAAAATTTAGAGAGGTATCTTTCCGAATTTAGGATTTACAGCCGTCTAAAGTTGCCCCACCCCCTACCTAAATTGCACAAATCGTGTATTATCACTATTTTCATGAAATCGAATGTGCGGCTGGTGCTGTAAAACTATTTAGCCGTATACGATTTTTCAAAAAATAATTGTGAATAGTTTTCAACTTGTTTTCTATCATCACAAGAAAATTCAGAGAGATATCTTTCCGATTTGAGGATTTACAGCCGTCTAAAGTTGCCCCACCCCTACCTAAATTGCACAAATGGTGTATTATCACTATTTTCATGAAATCGAATGTGCGGCTGGTGCTGTAAAACTATTTAGCCGTATACGATTTTTCTAAAAATTATTGGGAATAGTTTTCAACTTGTTTTCTATCATCACAAAAAAATTCAGAGAGGTATCTTTCCTATTTTCTGATTTACAGCCGTTTAAAGTAGCCCCACCCCTACTTAAATAGCACAAATCGTGTATTTTCACTATTTTCATGAAGTCGAATGTGCGGCTGGTGCTGTAAAACTATTTAGCCGCATACGATTTTTCTAAAAATAATTGTGAATGATTTTCAACTTGTTTTTCTATCATCACAAGAAAATTCAGAGAGGTATCTTTCCGAATTTAGGATTTACAGCCGTCTAAAGTTGCCCCACCCCCTACCTAAATTGCACAAATGGTGTATTATCACTATTTTCATGAAATCGAATGTGCGGCTGGTGCTGTAAAACTATTTAGCCGCACACGATTTTTCTAAAAATAATTGTGAATAATTTTCAACTTGTTTTCTATCATCACAAGAAAATTCAGAGAGGTATCTTTCCGATTTAAGGATTTACAGCCGTCTAAAGTTGCCCCACCCCTACCTAAATAGCACAAATCGTGTATTATCGCTATTTTTTCATGAAATCGAATGTGCGGCTGGTGCTGTAAAACTATTTAGCTGTATACGATTTTTCTAAAAATGATTGTGAATAGTTTTCAACTTGTTTTCTACCATCACAAAAAAATTCAGAGAGGTATCTTTCCTATTTTCTGATTTACAGCCGTTTAAATTAGCCCCACCCCTACTTAAATAGCACAAATCGTGTATTATCACTATTTTCATGAAGTCGAATGTGCGGCTGGTGCTGTAAAACTATTTAGCCGCATACGATTTTTCTAAAAATTATTGTGAATAGTTTTCAATTTGTTTTCTATCATCACAGGAAATTTCAGAGAGGTATCCTTCCGATTTTAGGATTTACAGCCGTCTAAAGTTGCCCCACCCCCTACCTAAATTGCACAAATCGTGTATTATCACTATTTTCATGAAATCGAATGTGCGGCTGGTGCTGTAAAACTATTTAGCCGTATACGATTTTTCCAAAAATAATTGTGAATAATTTTCAACTTGTTTTCTATCATCACAAGAAAATTCAGAGAGATATCTTTCCGATTTGAGGATTTACAGCCGTCTAAAGTTGCCCCACCCCTACCTAAATTGCACAAATGGTGTATTATCACTATTTTCATGAAATCGAATGTGCGGCTGGTGCTGTAAAACTATTTAGCCGTATACGATTTTTCTAAAAATTATTGGGAATAGTTTTCAACTTGTTTTCTATCATCACAAAAAATTCAGAGAGGTATCTTTCCTATTTTCTGATTTACAGCCGTTTAAAGTAGCCCCACCCCTACTTAAATAGCACAAATCGTGTATTATCGCTATTTTTTCATGAAATCGAATGTGCGGCTGGTGCTGTAAAACTATTTAACCGCATACGATTTTTCTAAAAATAATTGTGAATAATTTTCAACTTGTTTTCTATCATCACAAGAAAATTCAGAGAGGTATCCTTCCTATTTTCTGATTTACAGCCGTCTTAAGTTGATCCACCCCTACCTAAATAGCACAAATCGTGTATTATCGCTATTTTTTCATGAAATCGAATGTGCGGCTGGTGCTGTAAAACTATTTAGCCGCATACGATTTTTCTAAAAATGATTGTGAATAGTTTTCAACTTGTTTTCTATCATCACAAAAAAATTCAGAGAGGTATCTTTCCTATTTTCTGATTTACAGCCGTTTAAAGTAGCCCCACCCCTACTTAAATAGCACAAATCGTGTATTATCACTATTTTCATGAAGTCGAATGTGCGGCTGGTGCTGTAAAACTATTTAGCCGCATACGATTTTTCTAAAAATAATTGTGAATGATTTTCAACTTGTTTTTCTATCATCACAAGAAAATTTAGAGAGGTATCTTTCCGAATTTTGGATTTACAGCCGTCTAAAGTTGCCCCACCCCCTACCTAAATTGCACAAATCGTGTATTATCACTATTTTCATGAAATCGAATGTGCGGCTGGTGCTGTAAAACTATTTAGCCGTATACGATTTTTCTAAAAATAATTGTGAATAGTTTTCAACTTGTTTTCTATCATCACAAGAAAATTCAGAGAGATATCTTTCCGATTTGAGGATTTACAGCCGTCTAAAGTTGCCCCACCCCTACCTAAATTGCACAAATGGTGTATTATCACTATTTTCATGAAATCGAATGTGCGGCTGGTGCTGTAAAACTATTTAGCCGTATACGATTTTTCTAAAAATTATTGGGAATAGTTTTCAACTTGTTTTCTATCATCACAAAAAAATTCAGAGAGGTATCTTTCCTATTTTCTGATTTACAGCCGTTTAAAGTAGCCCCACCCCTACTTAAATAGCACAAATCGTGTATTATCGCTATTTTTTCATGAAATCAAATGTGCGGCTGGTGCTGTAAAACTATTTAACCGCATACGATTTTTCTAAAAATAATTGTGAATAATTTTCAACTTGTTTTCTATCATCACAAGAAAATTCAGAGAGGTATCCTTCCTATTTTCTGATTTACAGCCGTCTTAAGTTGATCCACCCCTACCTAAATAGCACAAATCGTGTATTATCGCTATTTTTTCATGAAATCGAATGTGCGGCTGGTGCTGTAAAACTATTTAGCCGCATACGATTTTTCTAAAAATGATTGTGAATAGTTTTCAACTTGTTTTCTACCATCACAAAAAAATTCAGAGAGGTATCTTTCCTATTTTCTGATTTACAGCCGTTTAAAGTAGCCCCACCCCTACTTAAATAGCACAAATCGTGTATTATCACTATTTTCATGAAGTCGAATGTGCGGCTGGTGCTGTAAAACTATTTAGCCGCATACGATTTTTCTAAAAATAATTGTGAATGATTTTCAACTTGTTTTTCTCTCATCACAAGAAAATTCAGAGAGGTATCTTTCCGAATTCAGGATTTACAGCCGTCTAAAGTTGCCCCACCCCTACCTAAATTGCACAAATGGTGTATTATCACTATTTTCATGAAATCGAATGTGCGGCTGGTGCTGTAAAACTATTTAGCCGTATACGATTTTTCTAAAAATTATTGGGAATAGTTTTCAACTTGTTTTCTATCATCACAAAAAAATTCAGAGAGGTATCTTTCCTATTTTCTGATTTACAGCCGTTTAAAGTAGCCCCACCCCTACTTAAATAGCACAAATCGTGTATTATCACTATTTTCATGAAGTCGAATGTGCGGCTGGTGCTGTAAAACTATTTAGCCGCATACGATTTTTCTAAAAATAATTGTGAATGATTTTCAACTTGTTTTTCTCTCATCACAAGAAAATTCAGAGAGGTATCTTTCCGAATTAAGGATTTACAGCCGTCTAAATTTGCCCCACCCCCTACCTAAATTGCACAAATGGTGTATTATCACTATTTTCATGAAATCGAATGTGCGGCTGGTGCTGTAAAACTATTTAGCCGCACACGATTTTTCTAAAAACTATTGTGAATAATTTTCAACTTGTTTTCTATCATCACAAGAAATTTCAGAGAGGTATCTTTCCGATTTTAGGATTTACAGCCGTCTAAAGTTGCCCCACCCCTACCTAAATTGCACAAATGGTGTATTATCACTATTTTCATGAAATCGAATGTGCGGCTGGTGCTGTAAAACTATTTAGCCGTATACGATTTTTCTAAAAATTATTGGGAATAGTTTTCAACTTGTTTTCTATCATCACAAAAAAATTCAGAGAGGTATCTTTCCTATTTTCTGATTTACAGCCGTTTAAAGTAGCCCCACCCCTACTTAAATAGCACAAATCGTGTATTATCGCTATTTTTTCATGAAATCGAATGTGCGGCTGGTGCTGTAAAACTATTTAACCGCATACGATTTTTCTAAAAATAATTGTGAATAATTTTCAACTTGTTTTCTATCATCACAAGAAAATTCAGAGAGGTATCCTTCCTATTTTCTGATTTACAGCCGTCTTAAGTTGATCCACCCCTACCTAAATAGCACAAATGGTGTATTATCGCTATTTTTTCATGAAATCGAATGTGCGGCTGGTGCTGTAAAACTATTTAGCCGCATACGATTTTTCTAAAAAAGATTGTGAATAGTTTTCAACTTGTTTTCTACCATCACAAAAAAATTCAGAGAGCTTTCTTTCCTATTTTCTGATTTACAGCCGTTTAAAGTAGCCCCACCCCTACTTAAATAGCACAAATCGTGTATTTTCACTATTTTCATGAAGTCGAATGTGCGGCTGGTGCTGTAAAACTATTTAGCCGCATACGATTTTTCTAAAAATAATTGTGAATGATTTTCAACTTGTTTTTCTATCATCACAAGAAAATTCAGAGAGGTATCTTTCCGAATTTAGGATTTACAGCCGTCTAAAGTTGCCCCACCCCCTACCTAAATTGCACAAATGGTGTATTATCACTATTTTCATGAAATCGAATGTGCGGCTGGTGCTGTAAAACTATTTAGCCGCACACGATTTTTCTAAAAATAATTGTGAATAATTTTCAACTTGTTTTCTATCATCACAAGAAAATTCAGAGAGGTATCTTTCCGATTTAAGGATTTACAGCCGTCTAAAGTTGCCCCACCCCTACCTAAATTGCACAAATGGTGTATTATCACTATTTTCATGAAATCGAATGTGCGGCTGGTGCTGTAAAACTATTTAGCCGCATACGATTTTTCTAAAAATTATTGGGAATAGTTTTCAACTTGTTTTCTATCATCACAAAAAAATTCAGAGAGGTATCCTTCCTATTTTCTGATTTACAGCCGTTTAAAGTAGCCCCACCCCTACTTAAGTAGCACAAATCGTGTATTATCGCTATTTTTTCATGAAATCGAATGTGCGGCTGGTGCTGTAAAACTATTTAGCCGCATACGATTTTTCTAAAAATTATTGGGAATAATTTTCAACTTGTTTTCTATCATCACAAGAAAATTCAGAGAGGTATCTTTCCGATTTGAGGATTTACAGCCGTCTAAAGTTGCCCCTCCCCTACCTAAATAGCACAAATGGTGTATTATCACTATTTTCATGAAATCGAATGTGCGGCTGGTGCTGTAAAACTATTTAGCCGTATACGATTTTTCTAAAAATTATTGGGAATAGTTTTCAACTTGTTTTCTATCATCGCAAAAAAATTCAGAGAGGTATCCTTCCTATTTTCTGATTTACAGCCGTCTTAAGTTGCCCCACCCCTACCTAAATAGCACAAATCGTGTATTATCGCTATTTTTTCATGAAATCGAATGTGCGGCTGGTGCTGTAAAACTATTTAGCCGTATACGATTTTTCTAAAAATGATTGTGAATAGTTTTCAACTTGTTTTCTACCATCACAAAAAAATTCAGAGAGGTATCTTTTCTATTTTCTGATTTACAGCCGTTTAAATTAGCCCCACCCCTACTTAAATAGCACAAATCGTGTATTATCACTATTTTCATGAAGTCGAATGTGCGGCTGGTGCTGTAAAACTATTTAGCCGCATACGATTTTTCTAAAAATTATTGTGAATAGTTTTCAACTTGTTTTCTATCATCACAAGAAATTTCAGAGAGGTATCCTTCCGATTTTAGGATTTACAGCCGTCTAAAGTTGCCCCACCCCCTACCTAAATTGCACAAATCGTGTATTATCACTATTTTCATGAAATCGAATGTGCGGCTGGTGCTGTAAAACTATTTAGCCGTATACGATTTTTCCAAAAATAATTGTGAATAATTTTCAACTTGTTTTCTATCATCACAAGAAAATTCAGAGAGATATCTTTCCGATTTGAGGATTTACAGCCGTCTAAAGTTGCCCCACCCCTACCTAAATTGCACAAATGGTGTATTATCACTATTTTCATGAAATCGAATGTGCGGCTGGTGCTGTAAAACTATTTAGCCGTAAACGATTTTTCTAAAAATTATTGGGAATAGTTTTCAACTTGTTTTCTATCATCACAAAAAAATTCAGAGAGGTATCTTTCCTATTTTCTGATTTACAGCCGTTTAAAGTAGCCCCACCCCTACTTAAATAGCACAAATCGTGTATTATCGCTATTTTTTCATGAAATCGAATGTGCGGCTGGTGCTGTAAAACTATTTAACCGCATACGATTTTTCTAAAAATAATTGTGAATAGTTTTCAACTTGTTTTCTATCATCACAAGAAAATTCAGAGAGGTATCCTTCCTATTTTCTGATTTACAGCCGTCTTAAGTTGATCCACCCCTACTTAAATAGCACAAATCGTGTATTATCGCTATTTTTTCATGAAATCGAATGTGCGGCTGGTGCTGTAAAACTATTTAGCCGCATACGATTTTTCTAAAAATGATTGTGAATAGTTTTCAACTTGTTTTCTACCATCACAAAAAAATTCAGAGAGGTATCTTTCCTATTTTCTGATTTACAGCCGTTTAAAGTAGCCCCACCCCTACTTAAATAGCACAAATCGTGTATTATCACTATTTTCATGAAGTCGAATGTGCGGCTGGTGCTGTAAAACTATTTAGCCGCATACGATTTTTCTAAAAATAATTGTGAATGATTTTCAACTTGTTTTTCTATCATCACAAGAAAATTTAGAGAGGTATCTTTCCGAATTTAGGATTTACAGCCGTCTAAAGTTGCCCCACCCCCTACCTAAATTGCACAAATCGTGTATTATCACTATTTTCATGAAATCGAATGTGCGGCTGGTGCTGTAAAACTATTTAGCCGCACACGATTTTTCTAAAAATAATTGTGAATAATTTTCAACTTGTTTTCTATCATCACAAGAAAATTCAGAGAGGTATCTTTCCGATTTGAGGATTTACAGCCGTCTAAAGTTGCCCCACCCCTACCTAAATTGCACAAATGGTGTATTATCACTATTTTCATGAAATCGAATGTGCGGCTGGTGCTGTAAAACTATTTAGCCGTATACGATTTTTCTAAAAATTATTGGGAATAGTTTTCAACTTGTTTTCTATCATCACAAAAAAATTCAGAGAGGTATCTTTCCTATTTTCTGATTTACAGCCGTTTAAAGTAGCCCCACCCCTACTTAAATAGCACAAATCGTGTATTATCGCTATTTTTTCATGAAATCGAATGTGCGGCTGGTGCTGTAAAACTATTTAACCGCATACGATTTTTCTAAAAATAATTGTGAATAATTTTCAACTTGTTTTCTATCATCACAAGAAAATTCAGAGAGGTATCCTTCCTATTTTCTGATTTACAGCCGTCTTAAGTTGATCCACCCCTACCTAAATAGCACAAATCGTGTATTATCGCTATTTTTTCATGAAATCGAATGTGCGGCTGGTGCTGTAAAACTATTTAGCCGCATACGATTTTTCTAAAAATGATTGTGAATAGTTTTCAACTTGTTTTCTATCATCACAAAAAAATTCAGAGAGGTATCTTTCCTATTTTCTGATTTACAGCCGTTTAAAGTAGCCCCACCCCTACTTAAATAGCACAAATCGTGTATTATCACTATTTTCATGAAATCGAATGTGCGGCTGGTGCTGTAAAACTATTTAACCGCATACGATTTTTCTAAAAATAATTGTGAATAATTTTCAACTTGTTTTCTATCATCACAAGAAAATTCAGAGAGGTATCCTTCCTATTTTCTGATTTACAGCCGTTTAAAGTAGCCCCACCCCTACTTAAATAGCACAAATCGTGTATTATCACTATTTTCATGAAGTCGAATGTGCGGCTGGTGCTGTAAAACTATTTAGCCGCATACGATTTTTCTAAAAATAATTGTGAATGATTTTCAACTTGTTTTTCTCTCATCACAAGAAAATTCAGAGAGGTATCTTTCCGAATTTAGGATTTACAGCCGTCTAAAGTTGCCCCACCCCCTACCTAAATTGCACAAATGGTGTATTATCACTATTTTCATGAAATCGAATGTGCGGCTGGTGCTGTAAAACTATTTAGCCGCACACGATTTTTCTAAAAACTATTGTGAATAATTTTCAACTTGTTTTCTATCATCACAAGAAAATTCAGAGAGGTATCTTTCCGATTTGAGGATTTACAGCCGTCTAAAGTTGCCCCACCCCTACCTAAATTGCACAAATGGTGTATTATCACTATTTTCATGAAATCGAATGTGCGGCTGGTGCTGTAAAACTATTTAGCCGTATACGATTTTTCTAAAAATTATTGGGAATAGTTTTCAACTTGTTTTCTATCATCACAAAAAAATTCAGAGAGGTATCTTTCCTATTTTCTGATTTACAGCCGTTTAAAGTAGCCCCACCCCTACTTAAATAGCACAAATCGTGTATTATCGCTATTTTTTCATGAAATCGAATGTGCGGCTGGTGCTGTAAAACTATTTAACCGCATACGATTTTTCTAAAAATAATTGTGAATAATTTTCAACTTGTTTTCTATCATCACAAGAAAATTCAGAGAGGTATCCTTCCTATTTTCTGATTTACAGCCGTCTTAAGTTGATCCACCCCTACCTAAATAGCACAAATCGTGTATTATCGCTATTTTTTCATGAAATCGAATGTGCGGCTGGTGCTGTAAAACTATTTAGCCGCATACGATTTTTCTAAAAATGATTGTGAATAGTTTTCAACTTGTTTTCTACCATCACAAAAAAATTCAGAGAGGTATCTTTCCTATTTTCTGATTTACAGCCGTTTAAAGTAGCCCCACCCCTACTTAAATAGCACAAATCGTGTATTATCACTATTTTCATGAAATCGAATGTGCGGCTGGTGCTGTAAAACTATTTAACCGCATACGATTTTTCTAAAAATAATTGTGAATAATTTTCAACTTGTTTTCTATCATCACAAGAAAATTCAGAGAGGTATCCTTCCTATTTTCTGATTTACAGCCGTCTTAAGTTGATCCACCCCTACTTAAATAGCACAAATCGTGTATTATCGCTATTTTTTCATGAAATCGAATGTGCGGCTGGTGCTGTAAAACTATTTAGCCGCATACGATTTTTCTAAAAATGATTGTGAATAGTTTTCAACTTGTTTTCTACCATCACAAAAAAATTCAGAGAGGTATCTTTCCTATTTTCTGATTTACAGCCGTTTAAAGTAGCCCCACCCCTACTTAAATAGCACAAATCGTGTATTATCACTATTTTCATGAAGTCGAATGTGCGGCTGGTGCTGTAAAACTATTTAGCCGCATACGATTTTTCTAAAAATAATTGTGAATGATTTTCAACTTGTTTTTCTATCATCACAAGAAAATTTAGAGAGGTATCTTTCCGAATTTAGGATTTACAGCCGTCTAAAGTTGCCCCACCCCCTACCTAAATTGCACAAATGGTGTATTATCACTATTTTCATGAAATCGAATGTGCGGCTGGTGCTGTAAAACTATTTAGCCGCACACGATTTTTCTAAAAACTATTGTGAATAATTTTCAACTTGTTTTCTATCATCACAAGAAAATTCAGAGAGATATCTTTCCGATTTGAGGATTTACAGCCGTCTAAAGTTGCCCCACCCCTACCTAAATTGCACAAATGGTGTATTATCACTATTTTCATGAAATCGAATGTGCGGCTGGTGCTGTAAAACTATTTAGCCGCATACGATTTTTCTAAAAATTATTGGGAATAGTTTTCAACTTGTTTTCTATCATCACAAAAAAATTCAGAGAGGTATCTTTCCTATTTTCTGATTTACAGCCGTTTAAAGTAGCCCCACCCCTACTTAAATAGCACAAATCGTGTATTATCGCTATTTTTTCATGAAATCGAATGTGCGGCTGGTGCTGTAAAACTATTTAACCGCATACGATTTTTCTAAAAATAATTGTGAATAATTTTCAACTTGTTTTCTATCATCACAAGAAAATTCAGAGAGGTATCCTTCCTATTTTCTGATTTACAGCCGTCTTAAGTTGATCCACCCCTACCTAAATAGCACAAATCGTGTATTATCGCTATTTTTTCATGAAATCGAATGTGCGGCTGGTGCTGTAAAACTATTTAGCCGCATACGATTTTTCTAAAAATGATTGTGAATAGTTTTCAACTTGTTTTCTACCATCACAAAAAAATTCAGAGAGGTATCTTTCCTATTTTCTGATTTACAGCCGTTTAAAGTAGCCCCACCCCTACTTAAATAGCACAAATCGTGTATTATCACTATTTTCATGAAGTCGAATGTGCGGCTGGTGCTGTAAAACTATTTAGCCGCATACGATTTTTCTAAAAATAATTGTGAATGGATTTCAACTTGTTTTTCTCTCATCACAAGAAAATTCAGAGAGGTATCTTTCCGAATTTAGGATTTACAGCCGTCTAAAGTTGCCCCACCCCCTACCTAAATTGCACAAATGGTGTATTATCACTATTTTCATGAAATCGAATGTGCGGCTGGTGCTGTAAAACTATTTAGCCGCACACGATTTTTCTAAAAACTATTGTGAATAATTTTCAACTTGTTTTCTATCATCACAAGAAATTTCAGAGAGGTATCTTTCCTATTTTCTGATTTACAGCCGTTTAAAGTAGCCCCACCCCTACTTAAATAGCACAAATCGTGTATTATCGCTATTTTTTCATGAAATCGAATGTGCGGCTGGTGCTGTAAAACTATTTAACCGCATACGATTTTTCTAAAAATAATTGTGAATAATTTTCAACTTGTTTTCTATCATCACAAGAAAATTCAGAGAGGTATCTTTCCGATTTAAGGATTTACAGCCGTCTAAAGTTGCCCCACCCCCTACCTAAATTGCACAAATGGTGTATTATCACTATTTTCATGAAATCGAATGTGCGGCTGGTGCTGTAAAACTATTTAGCCGCACACGATTTTTCTAAAAACTATTGTGAATAATTTTCAACTTGTTTTCTATCATCACAAGAAATTTCAGAGAGGTATCTTTTCTATTTTCTGATTTACAGCCGTTTAAAGTAGCCCCACCCCTACTTAAATAGCACAAATCGTGTATTATCGCTATTTTTTCATGAAATCGAATGTGCGGCTGGTGCTGTAAAACTATTTAACCGCATACGATTTTTCTAAAAATAATTGTGAATAATTTTCAACTTGTTTTCTATCATCACAAGAAAATTCAGAGAGGTATCTTTCCGATTTAAGGATTTACAGCCGTCTAAAGTTGCCCCACCCCTACCTAAATTGCACAAATGGTGTATTATCACTATTTTCATGAAATCGAATGTGCGGCTGGTGCTGTAAAACTATTTAGCCGCATACGATTTTTCTAAAAATTATTGTGAATAGTTTTCAACTTGTTTTCTATCATCACAAGAAAATTCAGAGAGGTATCTTTCCTATTTTCTGATTTACAGCCGTTTAAAGTAGCCCCACCCCTACTTAAATAGCACAAATCGTGTATTATCGCTATTTTTTCATGAAATCGAATGTGCGGCTGGTGCTGTAAAACTATTTAACCGCATACGATTTTTCTAAAAATAATTGTGAATAATTTTCAACTTGTTTTCTATCATCACAAGAAAATTCAGAGAGGTATCCTTCCTATTTTCTGATTTACAGCCGTCTTAAGTTGATCCACCCCTACCTAAATAGCACAAATCGTGTATTATCGCTATTTTTTCATGAAATCGAATGTGCGGCTGGTGCTGTAAAACTATTTAGCCGCATACGATTTTTCTAAAAATGATTGTGAATAGTTTTCAACTTGTTTTCTACCATCACAAAAAAATTCAGAGAGGTATCTTTCCTATTTTCTGATTTACAGCCGTTTAAAGTAGCCCCACCAATACTTAAATAGCACAAATCGTGTATTTTCACTATTTTCATGAAGTCGAATGTGCGGCTGGTGCTGTAAAACTATTTAGCCGCATACGATTTTTCTAAAAATAATTGTGAATGATTTTCAACTTGTTTTTCTATCATCACAAGAAAATTCAGAGAGGTATCTTTCCGAATTTAGGATTTACAGCCGTCTAAAGTTGCCCCACCCCTACCTAAATTGCACAAATGGTGTATTATCACTATTTTCATGAAATCGAATGTGCGGCTGGTGCTGTAAAACTATTTAGCCGCACACGATTTTTCTAAAAATAATTGTGAATAATTTTCAACTTGTTTTCTATCATCACAAGAAAATTCAGAGAGGTATCTTTCCGATTTAAGGATTTACAGCCGTCTAAAGTTGCCCCACCCCTACCTAAATTGCACAAATGGTGTATTATCACTATTTTCATGAAATCGAATGTGCGGCTGGTGCTGTAAAACTATTTAGCCGCATACGATTTTTCTAAAAATTATTGGGAATAGTTTTCAACTTGTTTTCTATCATCACAAAAAAATTCAGAGAGGTATCCTTCCTATTTTCTGATTTACAGCCGTTTAAAGTAGCCCCACCCCTACTTAAATAGCACAAATCGTGTATTATCACTATTTTCATGAAGTCGAATGTGCGGCTGGTGCTGTAAAACTATTTAGCCGCATACGATTTTTCTAAAAATTATTGTGAATAGTTTTCAACTTGTTTTCTATCATCACAAGAAATTTCAGAGAGGTATCCTTCCGATTTTAGGATTTACAGCCGTCTAAAGTTGCCCCACCCCCTACCTAAATTGCACAAATGGTGTATTATCACTATTTTCATGAAATCGAATGTGCGGCTGGTGCTGTAAAACTATTTAGCCGCACACGATTTTTCTAAAAATAATTGTGAATAATTTTCAACTTGTTTTCTATCATCACAAGAAAATTCAGAGAGATATCTTTCCGATTTTAGCATTTACAGCCGTCTAAAGTTGCCCCACCCCTACCTAAATTGCACAAATGGTGTATTATCACTATTTTCATGAAATCGAATGTGCGGCTGGTGCTGTAAAACTATTTAGCCGCATACGATTTTTCTAAAAATTATTGGGAATAGTTTTCAACTTGTTTTCTATCATCACAAAAAAATTCAGAGAGGTATCCTTCCTATTTTCTGATTTACAGCCGTCTAAAGTTGCCCCACCCCTACCTAAATAGCACAAATCGTGTATTATCGCTATTTTTTCATGAAATCGAATGTGCGGCTGGTGCTGTAAAACTATTTAGCCGTATACGATTTTTCTAAAAATGATTGTGAATAGTTTTCAACTTGTTTTCTACCATCACAAAAAAATTCAGAGAGGTATATTTCCTATTTTCTGATTTACAGCCGTTTAAATTAGCCCCACCCCTACTTAAATAGCACAAATCGTGTATTATCACTATTTTCATGAAGTCGAATGTGCGGCTGGTGCTGTAAAACTATTTAGCCGCATACGATTTTTCTAAAAATTATTGTGAATAGTTTTCAACTTGTTTTCTATCATCACAAGAAATTTCAGAGAGGTATCCTTCCGATTTTAGGATTTACAGCCTTCTAAAGTTGCCCCACCCCCTACCTAAAATGCACAAATCGTGTATTATCACTATTTTCCTGAAATCGAATGTGCGGCTGGTGCTGTAAAACTATTTAGCCGTATACGATTTTTCCAAAAATAATTGTGAATAATTTTCAACTTGTTTTCTATCATCACAAGAAAATTCAGAGAGATATCTTTCCGATTTGAGGATTTACAGCCGTCTAAAGTTGCCCCACCCCTACCTAAATTGCACAAATGGTGTATTATCACTATTTTCATGAAATCGAATGTGCGGCTGGTGCTGTAAAACTATTTAGCCGTATACGATTTTTCTAAAAATTATTGGGAATAGTTTTCAACTTGTTTTCTATCATCACAAAAAAATTCAGAGAGGTATCTTTCCTATTTTCTGATTTACAGCCGTTTAAAGTAGCCCCACCCCTACTTAAATAGCACAAATCGTGTATTATCGCTATTTTTTCATGAAATCGAATGTGCGGCTGGTGCTGTAAAACTATTTAACCGCATACGATTTTTCTAAAAATAATTGTGAATAATTTTCAACTTGTTTTCTATCATCACAAGAAAATTCAGAGAGGTATCCTTCCTATTTTCTGATTTACAGCCGTCTTAAGTTGATCCACCCCTACCTAAATAGCACAAATCGTGTATTATCGCTATTTTTTCATGAAATCGAATGTGCGGCTGGTGCTGTAAAACTATTTAGCCGCATACGATTTTTCTAAAAATGATTGTGAATAGTTTTCAACTTGTTTTCTACCATCACAAAAAAATTCAGAGAGGTATCTTTCCTATTTTCTGATTTACAGCCGTTTAAAGTAGCCCCACCCCTACTTAAATAGCACAAATCGTGTATTATCACTATTTTCATGAAGTCGAATGTGCGGCTGGTGCTGTAAAACTATTTAGCCGCATACGATTTTTCTAAAAATAATTGTGAATGATTTTCAACTTGTTTTTCTATCATCACAAGAAAATTTAGAGAGGTATCTTTCCGAATTTAGGATTTACAGCCGTCTAAAGTTGCCCCACCCCCTACCTAAATTGCACAAATCGTGTATTATCACTATTTTCATGAAATCGAATGTGCGGCTGGTGCTGTAAAACTATTTAGCCGTATACGATTTTTCTAAAAATAATTGTGAATATTTTTCAACTTGTTTTCTATCATCACAAGAAAATTCAGAGAGATATCTTTCCGATTTGAGGATTTACAGCCGTCTAAATTAGCCCCACCCCTACTTAAATAGCACAAATCGTGTATTATCACTATTTTCATGAAGTCGAATGTGCGGCTGGTGCTGTAAAACTATTTAACCATATGCGATTTTCCTAAAAATTATTGTGAATAGCTTTCAACTTTTTTTCTATCATCACAAAAAAATTCAGAGAGGTATCTTTCCTATTTTCTGATTTACAGCCATTTAAAGTAGCCCCACCCCTACTTAAATAGTACAGATCGCGTATTATCGCTATTTTTTCATGAAATCGAATGTGCGGCTGGTGCTGTAAAACTATTTAGCCGTATACGATTTTTCTAAAAATAATTGTGAATAATTTTCAACTTGTTTTCTATCATCACATGAAAATTCAGAGAGGTATCTTTCCGATTTGAGGATTTACAGCCGTCTAAAGTTGCCCCACCCCTACCTAAATTGCACAAATGGTGTATTATCACTATTTTCATGAAATCGAATGTGCGGCTGGTGCTGTAAAACTATTTAGCCGTATACGATTTTTCTAAAAATTATTGTGAATAGCTTTCAACTTGTTTTCTATCATCACAAAAAAAATTCAGAGAGGTATCTTTCCTATTTTCTGTTTTACAGCCATTTAAAGTAGCCCCACCCCTACTTAAATAGCACAAATCGCGAATTATCGCTATTTTTTCATGAAATCGAATGTGCGGCTGGTGCTGTAAAACTATTTAGCCGTATACGATTTTTCTAAAAATGATTGTGAATAGTTTTCAACTTGTTTTCTACCATCACAAAAAAATTCAAAGAGGTATCTTTCCGATTTTCTGTTTTACAGCCGTTTAAATTAGCCCCACCCCTACTTAAATAGCACAAATCGTGTATTATCGCTATTTTTTCATGACATCAAATGTGCGGCTGGTGCTGTAAAACTATTTAGCCGCATACGATTTTTCTAAAAATTATTGTGAATAGTTTTCAACTTGTTTTCTATCATTACAAGAAACTTCAGAGAGGTATCCTTCCTATTTTAGCATTTACAGCCGTCTAAAGTTGCCCCACCCCAACCTAAATTGCACAAATGGTGTATTATCACTATTTTCATGAAATCGAATGTGCGGCTGGTGCTGTAAAACTATTTAGCCGCATACGATTTTTCTAAAAATTATTGGGAATAGCTTTCAACTTGTTTTCTATCGTCACAAAAAAATTCAGAGAGGTATCTTTCCTATTTTCTGATTTACAGCCGTTTAAAGTAGCCCCACCCCTACTTAAATAGCACAAATCGTGTATTATCGCTATTTTTTCATGAAATCGAATGTGCGGCTGGTGCTGTAAAACTATTTAGCCGCATACGATTTTTCTAAAAATAATTGTGAATAGTTTTCAACTTGTTTTCTATCATCACAAAAAAATTCAGAGAGGTATCTTTCCCATTTTTTGATTTACAGCCATTTAAAGTAGCCCCACCCCTACTTAAATAGCACAAATCGTGTATTATCGCTATTTTTTTCATGAAATCGAATGTGCGGCTGGTGCTGTAAAACTATTTAGCCGTATACGATTTTTCTAAAAATAATTGTGAATAGTTTTCAACTTGTTTTCTATCATCACAAGAAAATTCAGAGAGGTATCTTTCCGATTTGAGGATTTACAGCCGTCTAAAGTTGCCCCACCCCTACCTAAATTGCACAAATGGTGTATTATCACTATTTTCATGAAATCGAATGTGCAGCTGGTGCTGTAAAACTATTTAGCCGGATACGATTTTTCTAAAAATTATTGGGAATAGTTTTCAACTTGTTTTCTATCATCACAAAAAAATTCAGAGAGGTATCTTTCCTATTTTCTGATTTACAGCCGTTTAAAGTAGCCCCACCCCTACTTGAATACCACAAATCGTGTATTATCGCTATTTTTTCATGAAATCGAATGTGCGGCTGGTGCTGTAAAACTATTTAGCCGCACACGATTTTTCTAAAAATAATTGTGAATAATTTTCAACTTGTTTTCTATCATCACAAGAAAATTCAGAGAGGTATCCTTCCTATTTTCTGATTTACAGCCGTCTTAAGTTGCCCCACCCCTACTTAAATAGCACAAACTGACAAATGGTGTATTATCGCTATTTTTTCATGAAATCGAATGTGCGGCTGGTGCTGTAAAACTATTTAGCCGTATACGATTTTTCTAAAAATAATTGTGAATAGTTTTCAACTTGTTTTCTATCATCACAAAAAAGTTCAGAGAGGTATATTTCCTATTTTCTGATTTACAGCCGTTTAAAGTAGCCCCACCCCAACTTAAATAGCACAAAACGTGTATTATCGCTATTTTTCCAAGAAATCGAATGTGCGGCTGGTGCTGTAAAACTATTTAGCCGTATACGATTTTTCTAAAAGTTATTGTGAATAGCTTTCAACTTGTTTTCTACCATCACAAAAAAATTCAGAGAGGTATCTTTCCTATTTTCTGATTTACAGCCATTTAAAGTAGCCCCACCCCTACTTAAATAGCACAAATCGTGTATTATCGCTATTTTTTCATGAAATCGAATGTGCGGCTGGTGATGTAAAACTATTTAGCCGCATACGAGTGAAATATGATTAGGTATACATTGACAATTTGTTCTCACTGTATCGCTATAGAACCCAGCAAGCGGGGCGGAATAAGTCTTTCCGTTCAAATTATCTTGGTGAAAACACATGCTATAGAGAACTGTAAGTCATTACGTATATTTTGAAAACATATTAAACATTGAACTTACGAATATAAAAGTAAACAGCAAGAATGACGAAAATTCATCAATCTATATTTATTTCACCGTCATCACATCGCAGGAAAACGACCAAAACCGTGATGTGTTGATGTTCGGTGTAAGTATACACAATTGATAAACAATACTCAAATAGCTCCGTCTAAAGCCATTACATCTGTAACAGTAAAAGAAAACATTGTTATTATCGAAACATGGAAGTTTTCGTCTTTTGAGAAATAAATAAAGTACACGAGAACGTTGACCTATTTGAAGTAAAATTATTAACACTGACTTGCGAAGGAATTTGCTTCCGATCGCGGTTTACTACTGTAGAATGAACACTTTTTATTGATGTGGTTTCTCTTTGAAGGAATAGATATTTAAAAGATCAAGCAGTGATTAGTTGGAAACTGTCATCGACTTCCAGTTTTCAATATCCCTCGTGTGGTAATTAATCTTTCTAAGTAAAGCTGCAATTAAAATGTCAGTTAGATAATATCAACCAAACAGATTCATTTTCTTCACTCTTTTATTCGCAAATGCGCAACCGATACAATACAATGGCAACAACCAATGAAGAAATACATTGTTAAACAGTGCGCATGTACCCAACTAAGAGAGACAGTCTCCGGGGAATGCGTCCTCATAGCCCTGCACAGGCTACATAGAACTATGAGTTATTACGTATCATTTTGACAACACAATTAACATCGCACTTACGCAATACTAAATTGAACGGTGAGTACGACCTTTAGTCCCAATTGCACATTAACGTAACCGGCATCACATCGCAGGAAAACGACCAAAAAACCGCGATGTGTCGTGTTCGGTGTGAGTATGCACAAGTGATAAGTAATACCAAGTTCCGGAGGAAACCTGTAGATCTGTAATTGAAAGATGAAAGTTTGTTATTATCGAGATCATGAATGTTTGGTTTTTTTTAAATCATTTATTCATTTTCACAATCAGTATCGTTGAAATCCTGTAACAAATTTGCCGCCGATAGTGGTATAGCAATGTATTTGAACACTCGTTAAGGGTAATGTTTCGCTTCGGGCGAATAGATTTTGATAAGAAAAAAATATTGATTAGTTACAGACCTTCATCGACTTCAAGTACTAATTTTTTTTTTTTTTTTTTTTTTTTTTAGTGGGGGTGGGGTAGGGTTGAGAGGGTTATTCTTTCCAATTGACAGTAGCAATGTAAATTTTAATTGAAAAATTTCATCGGAAAAGAGTTATTTTTTTTTCAATACTTCCAGAGTAAATTATCAGCCTTCATTCTGTAGTCGACATCAGTTTGACTCTTTTTGGATGGAGAGAAGAACACTTGGTTATAGCATGTATTTTTATTATATTTCAGTAATCATTGTCGGTATCCAGAAGTGAAATATGAATACATGTTCCATTTGCCGCAAACGTATCGCTAAAAGCTCAGCCTGTATAGTCAGTCTTTTTGTTAAACTCATCGATACGGAAAAAAGAAATGAGCTTCACGGGTGTAAGCAAAACGAAGACCGAAGACCGAAGACGGAAGACCGAAGACCGAAGACCGAAGACGGAAGACCGAAGACCGAAGACGGAAGACCGTAGACGGAAGACTGAAGCTCATATACACAAACGCATTTACAATTAATCTTAGAAGCATAGCCAACCTCCCTGCATCGGTGAAGTCTATGCGTTCCAACTATCATTACGGCGAAGCTAGTCGCAGTTCCGCACAAACACAGGAGCTATAGGCCCCCTAGTTCTCTCAAAAGTTAACATGGAGGTGCGGCCACTGACAAACCCTTCCATTAGTATACATATATACGCATGTTTTATTTTGATTTGCACCCAATCAGCTTTCGGGTGGTGACACGTCTCCGTTTTGAATACCCCGACCTGCAAATGTAGCTTTGAATGCTACTTTCCTTGCGACACTGCCTTAATTATTAGTTAAATTTTGTCTGTTATTCACTCATAATGTTTGCAAATAAAGCTATTAATTGTACGATAGGTTTTATCGACTTTGCATTTGTGCTAAGGGTACAAAAGTCTGGTCTTTGTTTTGAAAATCCAGAGTTATTATAGTGGCGAAACCAGTGAGTTCGGTGAGAGGGGACAGGGATAGCTAGAATGTACGTACTAAAGATGATATATAACCTATGCCCCAATTCGAATTAAACCCCAAAAGGACGCTTGAAGGCGATTTGAGTCTGTCGGGAGGGGGGGGGGCGGAACGCCCAAAGGACTATATGGACGCACAACATTGCCCGCTTCCTTTCCCATAACTTTTTATACGTTTCAATTTGTTTGCGGACCTCCGTGGTTCGGTTTGTGGCACGTTTTCGTTTTAAAGATCATGATCGACAAATTTGTCTTTGATCACTACATTTCTTTTAATACTCTCTTAGTTATCAGTCAGTTTTGTCGGAAATTCGTTCGGAATATTTGTGAATGAAGTCTACAATTGCACGATAAGTTTCATCGAATTTGCATGAATGCTAAGGGTGTAAAAGTCTGGTCTTCGTTATGAAATTCTAGACTGCTAGAGTTATTACAGTGTAGAAAACAGGGAGTTCAGTGACAGGGACGGAAATGGCCTGTATGGACGTACTAAAGTTGATATAAACCTATGCCCCAATTGAAATAAAACCTGACAAGCTTACAGGTACTTTGAGTCTTTCGAGGGGGGGGGGGAGGCGTAGAACGCCAACCCGAACTGTATGGATCCACAACCAATAAGTTTTTATACCTTTCAATTTGTCTGCGGCCCTTTGTGGTTCGGTTTGTGACACGTTTTCGTTTTGAATATCATGACAACATAGAAATTTAACCACATTTCTTGAGATACCTTCTTAGTTGTCAATTCAATTTTATCGGTAAACCAGTCACAAAATTTTTTTTAGTTAAGTCTCCAAATGCACGATAAGTTTCAGCGAGTTTCCATCAAAGCTAAGGGTCTAAAGGTCAAGTCTTCATTTTGGAAATTTAGAGTTATCGCATGTGGCGTATCTAAGGAATTCAGTCAACAGTGCATTAGCAGTATGTATAGGCGTTCTGAAGTAGAAATACAACCTATGCATCAATTCGGGGAAAATATAAAATGATACCGAAAGGTCACTGGAGTCCGTACGGGATGGGTAGAAGGGTCATGGACACCCCAAACTATCTGGACCTTCATCCAGTTCTCGCTCACCTTCCCATAAGTTTTCATATGTTTTAGTTTGATCTGCCTCCAGCAACGGTCCGGTTGTGACACGTCTTCGTTTTAAATATCACGACCCGCAAATGTACATTTGATCTTTACTTTTCTGGCGATACTTGTTTAGTTATTAGTTAAATTTTGTCGGTAATTCGCTTAGAATAATTTCAATGAAAGTCTACGAATGCACGATAAGTTTCATCGAATTTGCAAGATTTCTAAGGGTGTAAAAATGTGGTCTTC